>JBBBDQ010000772.1:2445000-2582500 GCA_037127315.1 Ascarosepion bandense | reverse complement strand
TGTGTCATGTTTAGGACTGAGTTCCCACTTCCTTCTCCTAAAGTTTTCTCATTGTCTTTCACTACCAGTAAGTCCTTGTGACATTATCGCCTTGTTTGGGGTGAAATGATTAAAAGTAAAATACAACACAAAACAAAAAAAAATCCCTAATCGACGCGTCCATATTTTGCATGAAGTTTACTGCGAAATGGAAAACGCTCTTGTGAACCCGCCAGTGTATTTTGGTTGGCCAACGTTTCGAGCGGTTGCCCTGCGAAAATTTTCAAACTTGTGAATGCAGAGACCTGGCTGTAAAATGATAAATAAAAGGCGCGAAATTTACTTTTCAAAATCAGGCAGCTTGAGACCTTGACGCCATTTTCGCTCAACGCTCCCGCCACAATGCGCATGATAATTATTATATATATATATTTTTTTATTTCCGTGTAGGACACTAATCAGAAACTCATTGTGAGCATGCAATTAAATCGCCATCAATCTGGCCTGGCCATTGTCAAAATCGAGAGAACCTTAAAGCACCACAACACCCGCAATCTCTCTCTCCCACTCTCCTCTTCAGAACAAGTCAAAGATTTTGACAGCCAATTATATCAAGCCTTTAACTACAAGCACGGGACCTTTCTTTTCTTTTCCCACCTTTTTTTTTATTTTAACTTTCTAAGTTAATAGGGGTGAGAAATTGTATGAGAAACGATATATTCCTCTCTGTTTACCTCCTTCATTGGGTGATGTACCAATAGCGAGTTACACCCGCCTGGCTGTTCGGCTACCAAAATAAAATTGAAATAAAAAAAAAATGAAGATAAAAAAAGGGGCCAGCTGAGAAATCTGCGTCATGCCTCTATCTTCTTGTTTCGTTATTGCCACCCAGGATATCGAGCTATCAGTTGACCCCAAGGACCTTCCATCCGCCCTCTACTCCATTTGCCATCTTGTGGCTTTTGTATGCTCGGAGGAAGTATGAATGTGGGTACAGAAGTGTAGGGGATGGAGTGCATCGCTAAGAAGAGGCTAACCCTTCAAAAGCTCTCACAACACTATAAATATCAACATTGGAGCGATAAAGGGCGAGCAGACAGACTTCAACGACCCACCCTCTCATTCTAACCATTGTACCCTAATAAAACGGTCACAATAACGCTGGATTACTCTTTAGATTTCGACGGATGTGTGTGTATTGTGTGTAAGATGGCAGACTGGCAGAGCATCCGACGTGTATACGTGTGCAGAAGCACTCATTACTATTTACGTACTGCGCACACACACACACACACACACAGACACACACACACACACACACACACACATATATATATATATATGTGTGTGTGTGTGTGTGTGTGTGTGTGTGTAGCGATTTAGTAACCGCAGCTATAGTGGCAGAAAAAACAAAAATATTGAATACCCAATGAGAATCGAAGTCACGATTCGGTCGTAATTGATCAAGTGAGACAAGTATGTTAACCATTACACCATGTCGAAGTGACAGTATATGATAAATTATAGTTTTATGTTATGGGTAAAAAAAGTGATTAGTATATATATATATATATATATATATATATATATCATGTGATGATGTTGGATGTATATATATATATATATATATAGATAGATATAGATATATATCCACCATCATCACATGATGGTGGTGGGTGTTTTTATGTTAACGTCCTTGTAACCTCCGTCCTTGTAACCTCTCTGTAGATGGCTCATGTGAGTCGAAAGCTTAGAACCAACTTAATAAAAGATTATCCAAATGTTGGAGAATTTTTGTCTTTATTTTCACCTAAAATTAAAGCCAAAATACGATGCTTAGAACGGCTCATGATCAAACATAATAGACATTCATTGTCTCTTATATTTAACAGTATATATATATATATATATATATATATATATGTGTGTGTGTGTGTGTGTGTGTGTGATAAAATATAGTTTTAAGGTACTTGATGGGCTTGAGTAAGTGGATGGCGGATCAGGGTTTGGGAGTGAAAACGTGTTCAGAGATAAACGGGATAGGGGTAAGTGGAGGTCAGTGATCACCTACGTCCTGAAATAACACAGTACACAAGGAAGAAGGTATGGGTTAACGTGCTCAATGTCAGGGATAGAGTGTATGTAAATATACAAGAAGACATTGAAGTCAACAGCCAGAGGTGAGAGTCTGTCTTATATTAAAAGAAATCGCCAAACCATGTGCGTGGCAATTGCTTATACATGACTGGCCAATGCATTTAAATTTTTTAGATCACAGTTGACCGGGAAGTAAGAAGCTGGAAGAGAGTTGCACAAGAGAAAAGTGCGATAGAAGAAACTGTTAGCATAGAAATTACGGTTACCTTTAGTCATTTCATCTGTAAACTGATGAAATCTTCTTGCTAACCTAGTCAGTCATTTAAGTGCCATACGTGATACACGCTTAGGCGATCATGTCTCGAAAGAGACATGACTGACTGGGCAGATTATCCCGCAGTAGGTTGCCATTGCTTTCTGGGGGAGACTGGTTGCCGACCAAGGCTATACAACCCAATTTGTCCTGTTATTTAACCCATAACTGGAGGGATGAGACGGATTAATACCTTTTCCCGAGGGTATTTGCGCGTAAGTGAATGCAATGAATTCAGTTGGAATTCGAACTCGACTCCCCGATTTCTCGTTCCGAGCCGATATCCAATGCACCCCAACGCACATCCTAACCTAGTACTGCATTTAAATTCGTAAGGTCAAGATACAATAGCGGGAAGTTATATTTATTTTGAAAAATACATAAATATAATACAAGGGAAAAAGCGGGGATAGAGAGAAGGCTGGTCTTTAATCTTTTTTATCTTAAATTTAGCTAGTCGCAAACACTGTCCGAAACAAACTACAATATTCCTTGCACCAAAACAACACATTCTTACCATATCTACTACAATACTATGAAGTCCTAACTAGTCCTCATACACTGAGTGCCAGAATTTATACAAATCGTTTTTTTTTTTGTTCTAACTCCGATAGTTTTAATAAAAATTAATGAATCTTGGCACGTTATATGGCAACACTAACACATGCGCAGATCTAAAATTCTAAGATAATCTGTGCAATAGTAAACAAACGGCAGCTATTTTGGTGACTTGCTGCCTGTTTCAGCGTGCCAACTTTATATGCAAGATGGGACGTAAAGGTGCTTTGAGTCAAGCTGAGAAGTCTAAAATTGTCCAAAGGATTCGTAATAAGATATCTACCTTAGAAATAGCCAAAGAATTGGACCGTGATCATTGTACAATAGAAAAATTTGTTACTAACCCTGAACTTTGCAACGGACATTCTGACAATGGAAAATTCGCAAGAAAGCACCTGTGTCGCATCGAGCCATGAGTAGGATCAAGAGAGAAGTCCGCCGTAAACCTCTTGAAACTAGAAAAAAGATTTTGAAAATATTGGCGTTCCTGATGTGCCCAAATCAACTCGATGCCGTATCCTGAGCACGGTTGCAAAATGTGGAAAGCCAGATGTTTGCCCTCCATTAAAGGATATCCACAAGAAAAAGAGGACGGAGTGGGCAAGAAATCTCATGAAGGTAAATTTTCAAACTGTTTAGTTCACCGATGAGTGTCGAGCGACCCTTGATGGACCCGATGGGTGGAGGAGAGGATAGTACTGTAATGTGGGTCTATGTCCCCACCGGATCAGGCGTCAACAAGGAGGTGGTGGTGTGATGTTTTGGGCTGCAATCATTGGTAATGAGCTGGTAGGACCATTCAGAGTCGCAGATGGAGTGAAAATGACCGCCAAATTCTACATTGACATTAAAGAACCCCTCGAACCCTGGCACAAGAAGAAGAATTTATCATTCCAGAAAAAGATGGTATTTATGGATGATAATACACCGTCTCATGCTGCAAGGATAACCACTGAATATTTGGAGAGTGTTTTTGCCAGACATGGGAAAATAATGCAATGGCCAGTCTGTTCTTCAGATTTAAATCCCATTGAAAACCTGTGGAATATCTTGAAAAGGAAGATTTACTCTGGCGGAAGGCAGTACACCTCCAAAGGATGACCCCTGGAATGTCATTCTGACTGCTGCCAAAGAAATTTCATCAGATGAAATCAAAAGTTGTGACATCTTCAACGGATCAATGGCTTTTTTCTCTTGTTAATAACAATGGAAATTATATACAATATTGATTGTACTATGAAACCATATTGACGTTGTTTGTTCTGTATTATTGTTGTTCTCAAATTACATATTCCTAAAATAATCAATGTTTCAATTTTCCGTCAACACTTCACCATATTTGACACTTTAGCAATGATTTGCATATAACGTTGGCACGCTGAAACAGGCTGCAAGTCAACAAAATGGCTGTCGTTTGTTTACTATTGTGCAGATTAGCTTAGAAATTTAGATCTGCGCATGTGTTAGTGTTGCCATATAACGTGCCAAGTTCCACTAATTTTTATTAAAACTATCGGAGTTAGAACAAAAAAACTGATTTGCATATAATTCTGGCACGCAGTGTATGTACAATAGCGGAAAGTAATATTTATACTGTAAAGTTACAAAATATGGCACAAGACCGAAAGGTGGGTGGTGACAGATGATCTTCTTCTTTATTATAATAAGACCCAGCTAGCCACGCGCGGATGTATCGACTCTAAACTAGAATCGGAGATCCGTGTTCGAATTCCAGTTTAATTCGTTGCATTCACTTACACGGAAATACCCTTGAGAAAAGTATAAATCCGTCTCTTCTCTCTCCAACTATGGGTTAAATAACAGGACAGATTGGGCTCTATAGCCTTGATTGACAACTAGTTTGCCTCGTAAAGTAATGGCACCTACTGTGGGAAAACGTTCTGTCCAGTCAGTCATGTTTCTTTCGAGACATGATCGCCCAAGAGTGTATCACGTATGGCACTTACCCGAATGAGCCACAATTATTGACCCAAACATATCAAAATATTCCTTACACTAAAATAACTCATTCTTATCATTTTTACTACAGCCACTAAAATACTTCAGAGTCTCCATGAAGTCCTAACTAGTTCGCATATGTATAATAATATGAAAAGATACAAAATGTAATACAAGGCCAAAAGTGGGAATACGGAAGGTAGGACTCCAATCTGTCTAATCTTAAACTTGGCTAACCACAATTACTGACCCACACATACCACAGTATTTCTTACAACAAAACAACACATTCTTACTTACCATTCTTACTGGCCTTACGGCCATATCACGTTGAATATACCGGTTCTCGCTCGATCACCGAAGTTAAGCCTGATCAGTACTTAGATGGGTGACCGCTTGGGAATACCAGGTGCTGTAAGCGTTTAGTGACGGATGTGTGTTGTGGTCCAGTGGATATCGGCTCGGAAAGAGAAATCGGTGAGCCGAGTTCGAATTCCTGCAGAATACCCTGCATTCATTTAAGCACTGATACCCTTGGAAAAGGTATTAATCTGTCACTTCCTTTCAGTTATGGGTTAAATAACAAAGGTAGGACTTGGGGACCCTGTCCTTAAAAACAAATCCAAATGAATCTTGATACTCGAAAAGAAAAAAATATTACTAGACGCAAAACTTATATAAAAAACAACAATAAATTGTTGAATCATTTTGGATTATATGTCAGTATAATAAGGGTTCATTTTGCAACAAACTGACTGTACAAGCCATCTTCCATGACTGTGTTTCTCATATCAATAGTTCCGAAGCAAATGAGAGTTAAAAGTCTGAGTCTTAGAGTTACAGAATTGTTTATAATAAATAAATTAAACAGAAAAAATAAAACTATTAGAATTAAAAAAAAAAATAGTTCAGCTCTAAAGTCCTGTAACAATTTCACACCCCAGAAAAAATTCTTATTGCACATTCTTATATAACCCTAGGAGACCAAAAAATATTGGTGTAAGTCATCATCCAAAAACCCTGATTTTCAAGATGGCAGAGAAATTGTGCATTTGGTCAAAATTTTGAAACTGGACAAGTTGTGCACCACTGCAAACGAAACTTATTGAGGATTAATAATTTAATCTGTTATGATGTCGGATCCCCAAATCTCCCAGGTTTTGATATATCTTTAGTTATGTGGTCACCATTAGATATAAATGTGATGGATATGAACGGGTGTGATGGGTAAAATGGATGACAGCTTGGGAATACAAGGTGCAACAAGTTTGGATGCGCAGATGGTGTAAGAGATGATGGCACGGAGTTGTTAATCCAATAGCTCAGTTTCAATTCCCGTTAGGTTTGTTATATTCACTCACGCGAAAATTCATGTGGGTAATGAATCCACCCGTTCTCTCCCCAGCTATGGATTAATTAGTAAGATGTATCAGTAAATCATCATTAACTAAAAAAAAAAATTCTTAAATTCTAAAAACATTTCCTGGCTTTAAATAACCTGCAAAAAACAAATCAATCAATTTGACAATCTTGATTTTCAAAATGGCAGAATATCATACACTATGAAACATGAGAAACATTACAAAAATAGGTAAACAGTAAATTGTTGGAAAGGAAAATTATTGAAGATTAATAATCTGTTAAGAAGTCAGGTTCATAAATATTCCACTTTTGCAATTTCTTCAATTAATTAGACCCCATTAGAGATAAAAAAAAATATCTAAACCTTCATTTTTGAATTGGGCTCAAAATTTTACATTCCTGCTAACTTCCTGGTAGTAGATTTTTTTTTATCTTCCTGGTAGTGTTGGGATCGGAATCTCTTTTGTTTGAAATATTCTTAAAAGTAAGTAATTTTTTTGCTTAATTTTAAACTTTTCATGTTTAATTGGTTTTCTTTATTTTTATTTTTTTATTTTAGCAGAAATCTATTTGACTGGACTTTAACTAAGTTAAAACTTAGCAATCCACCACAATGGGTTTTTTTTCAATTGGAGTAGATAGGATAAACTATCGCCCGGTTCACACTCCACCCACGTCTATTGAACAGGTGAAGAGGCTCATCCCTTGTTCCCTGTTTAGGATGTGGTTTCCGGCTTTCTCTTTCCCAATCTTTTCACTCTTTTTTGTTTTTTCAATTGGAGTAGATAGACTAAACTATCGCCCAGTTCACACTCCATCCACGTCTATTGAACAGGTGAAGAGGCTCATCCCTGTTCCCTGTATAGGATGTGGTTTCCGGCTTTTTCTTTTCCAATCTTTTCACTCTTACGTAGCCCCCTGCACATCAGTGGCATTACTGCCTTGCTCGGGGTGATATGATTAAAAAAAAACAATTTTTTTTTGCAATAAATGGTAATGGCAATATTATCCATTTCCTTATAAGGAAACATTTGACAATCATTGGCAGAGCAGCCATTGCTTCTGTCGGTTGTAATTTATAAAATATTTCTATTAAAAGTAAGTTTCTTAGGTCTAGTGTTATTGCTTTTTCCAGTATTGATGGGGGTTTTCTTACTAACCTTTTGTTTGAAGCAGTGTGGAATGCCGACATCTTATGTCTTTATTCTCTCTTTGAATAACCTGTGCTATCCACCTCAAGTTTGGATTTTTCTGAACAAGTTTTGCTGACAGTCATGACATTTGAGCATTTTTGCACTACAGCTGGTAGTATTTGCGGGACAAAACATGATTCACGTTAAGAGGCTGAACTTAGATTTTTTTTTATTTTACATAAAATATATAATTTCAACATTTATTTTACATAAAATATATTTCAACATTAGCAACATTTACTCATTTTTATTTATTAGGCATTAAATTACATTACTTAGCATCCTCCTTTGTTTGCCTTAACTTTCACAGTTAGCCTTAAGAATATTTTTGATGGTCCTGGGTATGACAGTAAACTGCATCCATCAGCAAGGCCTTTGATTGGGAGATTGTGAGGTGCATGGAACCACCTCTTAATTGCTGTTGTTCCCAGGTCCACCCTAATCTAGAGTGGTAGAACCTGTTAGGGTCCCAGTTATGGGTAAATAGTTAACCTCCAAACTGGGGTCAAAACATTATGCAACACTTTTATAGAAATATGTACATAAAAATTAACTTTTATAGAAAAATATACATTTTTGAAGGAAAAAAGTTATTGCCAACAATACATTTTTGAATACAAAACTAAAAGACATCTATAGTTTTCT
This sequence comes from Ascarosepion bandense, assembly GCA_037127315.1. Taxonomy (NCBI): domain Eukaryota; kingdom Metazoa; phylum Mollusca; class Cephalopoda; order Sepiida; family Sepiidae; genus Ascarosepion; species Ascarosepion bandense. The sequence goes on along the minus strand of JBBBDQ010000772.1, from coordinate 2,574,394 downwards.
AAAATAAAATAAAAAATAAAAAGAATTTTTCATCAAAATCTGACTAAATCAACCTTCTCACTATAACTGAACATTTAAAAAAAGCCTTAAAACCCAACCTTTTTTACATTAAATAACCCACAGAGGTTGATATGCCATTAAACAAAACTCAATCTCAATATTTTTTAGCATTCTGAGATCTAGAAATATAGGAGACATAATATTTTTTATTCTGCTTTATAAATACATGTTGCAAAATAAAATCTTAACATTTGGGGGTCCTGGATATGACGGTAAACTGCATCCGGCAACAAGGCCACTGATTGCGAGGCATGGAACCACTTCTTAATTGCTATTGGTCTCAGGTCCACCCTGACCCAGAGTGGTAGCACCTGTTAGGGTCCCAGTTATGGACAAATAGTTAACCCACAAACTGGTGTAAAAAAAATATGAATGTATAAAAATAGACTTTTATAGAAAAATATACATTTTTGAAGGAAAAAATTATTACCAGCAATACATTTTTGAATAGAAAACTAGAAGACAACTTCAGTGTTCTAAAATAAAAAAGATTTTTCATCAAAATCTGACTAAATCAACCTTCTCACTATAACTGAACATTAAAAAAAAATAACTTAAAACCCACCTTTTTGACATTAAATAACCCACAGAGGTTGATATGCTTTTAAACAAAACTGAAACTAACATTGGATTTAGTTTGTTTTGTTTTGTGGCATATCAACCTCAATTGGTTATCTTATGCCAACATGATTTTTAGAATAGGTTTGTATGAATAGAATATCAGTTAAGTGTCATATGTGGACTGACTGGGTAGATTTCCCCACAGTAAGTTGCCATTACTTTTTGCGGTAGACTGGATGTCAACCAAGGCTATGTAACCCAATCTGTTCTGCTATCTGACCCATAGCTCGAGAGAAGAGACAAATTAATACTTTTCCCACGGGTATTTGCGCATAAGTGGATGAAAGGAATTCAACTGGAATTTGAACTCAACTCTCCATTTCTCATTTCAAGACAATATCCATTGCACCACAATGCACATCCTAATAAATGAAGAGAATATATTTGTAAAAACATCGGTTTGTAGAACAGGTTTCATTGATGTATTTTTGTAAAGAGGGTTTATATTTTCCTCAAAAAAGTATTATTGGAATTTTTAATATAAAAATCTTTTTTTATACTTTCAGTGTTTAGACCCCAGTTTGAGCGTTAACTATTTGCCATAGTTGTGACCCTAACAGGTTCTAGCACCCCGGGTCAAGATGGATATGGGAATAACGGAAATTAAGAGGTGGTTCTACGGCCTTCAAAACCTCTCTTGCTGCTGGATGCAGTTTATCATCATACCCAAGAACTCTTTAACATTTACCTTGATAAAGTTCATCACATGACAAAATGTGTTGGTAAAGAAAAGTTTTCCTTTTGTCTTTATACAGATATATTTTATTTAGGTACCTTATATATATATCGCTGAAAAAACAGCATAGTATGAAGGAAAAAGGCCCCAAACTAAATAAAAACAAACGTTTTCTTGGCAAAATGTTCATGTTATTAAGTAGAAGATTAAAGTATTTTTAATTATTTTTAAAAATTTTTTAATTCTTTCTACTACGTTTGAAATTTTGGTAGAAAATCTTGTTTTTCTTTCATCCGTGAGTGACGTAATTTTTACAAGGGTTTATAACGGCAAACGTAATATTATGCAAGGCACTTTTTTGCCGGTGAATGACACTTAATTTGAAAATTCTTGCAAAACTCAAATAATGGTTAAATTCTGATGAAAATTTGAGGACTTATTCATAGTTGACTAAAATCATTTTTTAAGTAATTATTTTTAGAAAATCTTGGTAAAAAAATCTTTTTTACATGTTACCCTCCCACCAATTAATTTCCAGAAATGTCTAGAAATTTGCTATAAACTTAATATTAATTAAATTCAGGAGTCATTGGGGAATGCTAATCAACTGTCTTTTTTTTCTTCAAAATTAGCCTACTTTTAGAAAATCTATTCCGAATTGTGAAAACAAAAATGTAATAAAACTACGCCATTTTTCTTTTAGATAAACTTTTAATTACTTTTATAAACAATATAAATTAAGGATATAGTCTGAAAAGAAAAACATTTTCAATGAATAATGAATTTTTATAAGAATTGTTTTCATTTTTATTATTTTTTTATTATTCAAAAATGTTTTTAAATTTCCTCCTTCATTGTTAATGCTAGGGTTTTAAATTAATTCATGAAGACTACATTTACTAATCGAAAACTGAAAAGCTTAATACAAATGGTATTAGCCAATGGAATTTTAAAATAATTAAAACATTTTAATTGTGTGCATGCTGATTACCCGTATTTTTTTGTTACGGGTGGCTGTACATGATATACATCATTAAAAGGTGGCACTCCACACATGAAAAAATAACAAAAAATTAAAACATTTAAAAAAAAAACCTACAGGGTAAAATTCTTTCATCTTGCTTCAGTGTTTCTTATGCCCTACATTTCAACATTCAATGGGCTTTGCAAATCATCCCTTCAAAATTTAAAGCAAGTTTTATATTTTAATTCCTAATTTAGTTAAAGAAAAAAAAAGTAATTGTGAAATTCACAATTTGTGGAGGCACCTAAAAAGAATGAGAAATAGATATTAAGAATAAAAATTAATAAATGCTATAACATTCCATAAATTATTGAGTTACCTCTGCCATTATATAATTTCATTCTGTAATTAAATTGCAAAATTTTTTTAAAAGAAAGTTTTATATTATTTTAATTTTCATAAAACATCTTCAAATGTAAACTAAAATTCTATAAAATATTGGATAATTGCTGAAAATATGGTTAAATTTTTAATTTTAACAAATAGTTAAAAATAGAAAAAACAAACTGTACAAAGATTATGTTGATTTTGTCTTCCCTACTTAGCATTTTTTGACAGCTACTGTCAATTATCGCCTCTGATAAGGTGACGATAACTCCAATAACAAGGATACCATCATTAAGAAATGCTTTTATAGCACATTTCAGGCAGTAAGCAAGTAAGTCTTGTTTCAAATCTGATTAAGGTAAGTTTAAATTTGGTAATTTAAATAAAATAATGTGTCAACAAGGTGTATTTTATTTTTGCAAGATTTTTTAAAACCTAGAACTGGCTTCTGTTTACAAAATGTGTTGACCAAAGAAAAATGGCAGAAAAATTGAAATTGTTTTTTAAAATAAAAAAAATTTACATTCCAATCAATATAATTTCAGTGTGAAATACACCAGGGTATTTTGCTTACTGGAATTAGTAGATTCAATCTCTTGGCTTTCAATTAAAGATAAAATTAAAGCTTCAAGAACGTTTTTATTTTTAAAAATTCAGTTTAAATTTAGGTATTGAAAATGAGTGGAGTTACCTAATTTTATTTATATCTGAATTTTTGCATTAAAAAAAATAAAAGTAAAAAAATAAACCAGATATCGGTAAAAAATATATCTGTGAAAGAAACATAAAGAAAGACAAAAGAAAAGCTTATTTTAGCCGATACCTTTTGTTCTCTGATGGATACTTACCTTGATAAAGTGTAGTAGAGGACAATACATGTTTGCTGAATTTTCTTTTGTCTTTATTGACATACGCATGATCAAGTTACCTGGTATATTTAAATGATGGAAAAGGGCTAAATAAATATAAAAGATTATTTTTGTATCTTCAAAATGAAACATTCATTTTTGTATACTTAGCAGTTCTCCTGTTTGTAGAAACCAGAAGTTGTGACCCTTGATGTTTGAATGGAACCAGCCTTAATATCTTGAGCATAGCTTTATCACTTAAATCAAGAGTTCCTAAATTGTTTTGCATCATCACCCACTTTCACCAATTAAAAAAAAAAAAAAAAAAAAAAAAACTTACACTGCCTACCTGTATAGTACATATTCAAAAGCACGATTATTGTTTAATAAAAGTTTGTTACTCGTTTGTAAACTAACTTGATGATGTTTTGAAAAAATAACATTGAAATACAGTGGTAGCTGCTGCTATGACCATATTAAAGAACAAAATGAACTTGACCATTGAAAACCATATATATATATATATATATATACACACACACACAAGGAGGAGGGCCATGGTGAGAAATGTCAAAGTATAAAAACAAATAGTTTAATGATATTGCTTAAAAAAACAATTGTAACAGAAAAAAAGTTTCAAAAAAAGCCCAAAAGATCTGTTTAAAAAAAAAAAAGAAAAAAAAAAAGGAAAACCTGAGGCAAGCCTTTCATTCAACAGAACTCGTCATGGGTATATGTTGAAAGAAAACTTAAAATTCATAGATGAAAAATAGATAATATTCAGAAAAGTGGGGAGAAAAAATTCCCATCATAAACCTTCACCAAGAGACCTGAATAAATCTAATTGGAGCTTGAAATCTTTTTCTTTGCACAGAGAAGGGGGGTTTGACTGTATCATCAAAGCCTCCTTTTATATATATATATATATATTATACATGACTTGTTTACAATTGGAAAATATATATATATATATAGTTACGTGAATTAATAAATATATGACAATATTTAACATGGCATACAAACAAAAGAGTTAACTTATTATTTTTTTTGTTTTTACGGATGAAAAAGGAGTTAACTAAAATCATTTTATTTTATTCAGTCTAGAAAGGGTTAAAGAAAGCGATGTTTTTTTTTTGTTGGAAAGAGGTTCATTTTCCCAAAATTGCAAATTTGTAAAAATAGAAATGAGATAAATTTTGATTATTTTTACCTAGGAAAAATAGCTGGGCTATGGAGGTCAGATTTCAGGCAGCCCTGTTGAAAGTAGTAACATTACATGTGGGCGAAAGAATTTGAAAAGAGAAATTTTATTTTCCTAAATTCTCTGTGAAATACAGCCAATATAATTAGAAGTCAAATGTCAAAACCACCATGTTGAAATAAGTGTAACAGACCAGCATTACACAGATGAAAAACAATTGAGGAAGAAATTATTTTTTTTTTAGATTCTTGGCGAAATACAGCTGGCATGATTAGGAGGTCAAAATGTCAAGCTTGTCTTGTTGAAAAGTATAGACAAAATGGTTAAAGAAGGGGATTTTTATTAATATTTCCCCTGACGGGAATTCAGCAACTGAACAAAGGTTAAGTTGATCTGTTGAGAGAAGAAAAAAGACAATTATTAATTCTTGGGAAAATTACTAATTAAAATTTCCCTGAGAGAAGCTGACATCATGTAATAACTCTTCCCAAAATGGAGGGGTAAACCTTCCATGATTGGAAGTATGAAATAGGAAAAGAGAACTGGTTGAATTTTAGGATATTTGCATAACATCCCTTATGCGTCTTCACCACACCAGTAAAAAGGGACACCCATAAATACGAGAGCCCACAGGGGTTAAAGTCTGTTGCAGTTGGAGTTGCCACTAGAGAGGAAGTGAAAAGCAATTCCCAGTGATTTTGCCAACCAAAGTTCGATGTAATAATAATCCAATTATTGGCTGAAAAAGAGAAAATCTATGACGAAAACCTTGTGCCAAACTGATGAAAATAATAAGCAAATTCGACAAGCATTTTTGCAAAGTACAAACAATAGTGTTTGAATTTACCAGTTACCTGATTATCAAGTCTGGCCCATCTAAGAAAAACTGGCCAAAATTTTTGTTCCATCACCATTTATTAGGAACAGGTTGGGAAAAAGAACTGTAATTATTTGTATTTTTTACTTTTTGTATATAAATACCATCTATTGATTATTTAGATGTTGTCAATTTTATTTTCAAAATTGGTGCCATTTTATTTTCGCAATTGTGCGCGTATCCAGCTTGGTTTAGCTTGGCTGAAAAGCAGTTCCCAGTGATAATTCAGCTCAACTTTCTTAAGATCAAAACCACAACGTGGGTAAAAGAGATTACAGTTGAAGAGGTAAACCCAAAGACTAGCTGCTGTGTCAATGCCATCAACAACTAACAAGTGTGGGATGATGGCTTGTTCTCAGACCAGAATAGATCCTTACAAAAAGGGACAACAGGTCACAAAGATTCTGGTATGACCATGTTACAAATATACATATGAGGGTACACACATGTATATATTATTATTATTCAGGTGTTAATAAAACTGTGTTCAATGCAGTATGAACAGAGCCATTTTATACATACATATATATATATATATATTATATATTAATAAATATACATATTGTCCACGTCAATGTCACAGCTTGAATTTTTATGTGTTATGCATTCATCAGGTGCATATTACAAACTTAATTTAATAGTTTAATAAATTTGAATTCAAGTTCACTTGATATTTATGGGAGATAAATCTTATAAAGTTAGGTTACTGCTTTTTTAAAACAAATAGACAAAGACTACATGGAGATAAAAAGTTAAAATTAAAATTTTAAAAAGTAAAATTATGAAAAAAATTAAAATTAAATTTTAAAATTAGAAATTATTAAAATGCAAAAATATGATATCAAAGGGGTGTAATTCATAATTATTAATAGTCATATTTATGGAGAAAAGAGAAAGAAAGGGGAAGTAAGAGAGGAGGAAAAAATATATAGCGGAATCTGTATTAGTCAGTGTAAGAATTTTTTATGGTAGCATGTGGTCATTAAATTGCTTTTTGTGAAGTAGATTAGGGTTATTTATGTTTTAAGATGAGAAGTTTTACTAAAAGGTATAAGTTACATGTCTCTTTTTCCATTGTAAGATCTATATTTAGCAACAATATTCCTTGGTTATAATTGGTTTCTTGTTATTGTTTTTTTAATTTCCAATAATACATGAATAAAAGTACTTTCACTGTATTTACTCTTGTTTAAAGACATGGCTGTTAAAACAAAATTTCTACATTAGTGGTCAATACACACAGTTGGTGCGATGAGTAAATTGTCGCCATTTTATATACTTAATTTTGCATATGAACATTGTTTTTGTCAACTGTACAGTATAGTAGGATCAGTTGGGCACCTATGTGAGAAAAAAAGCACTTTGGCACAATTCACTCCACCAGAAATTTGGAAACAATATGCTATATTGCTTGGTATTCACACTGGGAGCTCCGATATGAGCATTTCAGTGTTTTGGGGGACAGTGCAGAGGATCTGGAAAGAGTTGTATGAGTCTAATAGTGATTACAAAGGTATTTGAAGTGCCTCCATTCATCTTCCCACAAAGTCTCACGTTCAACAGAGGCATACTCTGCACCATACCACACAAGCAGAAAACCCAGTCATAACTGTCAGACAATTTTAGTGATGACATCACCCGTTATATTTGACTACCTATCTCCCAAGACCGGAACTTCCTTGATTACTGCATGTGGGGCACAGCTGAGCAGGAGACCAAAAAACAGCAAAGATCAACTGACGGTAAAGATTAAGGCAGCATTCATCAACAAGGAGACCATCCAGAAAAGTTGCAAGAGATTCTGAAATCATTTACAGACCATAGTTAAAGCCAACGGTGATTTTATTGAATACATTTACTATTTAGTATTTCAAGCTATTTTTGTGCAAATTTGGTAAATATATGTTAAAATGAGATGTCAGTGTTATTTTCATTTTTGTATAATTTAGATGAGAATTTATCCACTGCATCTTAATAATTTAGTTTTATGGTTAAGATTAGCATTGCAAGTGCTGACAAAAAAATAGAAGCCAATAAAAATTCAACAAATAAACTTTGTTGTTCTTGGTCTTCTCTTATCTGATTTATATAAAAAAAAAATCTTTTTAATACTCAAAAATCCTATCAAAATTTTCAGTTGTCCACCTGTTCTGTTCAGCTGTACATTGCCAACCCAACAGTTGAAATTTCCCACTGGTGAGTGATATCTTCTAGGTTAAGAAACTCTGACTTTGATCAATTACATCTTTTGGAATGAGTTTTTTTGACATTATAATGCAAGAATTGTATGTTCAAGAGATAAAAAACTGGATTCAGAATCAGTATACGCAATTTAGTCTAAAACACTTTTACCTTTGTTACCCAGTGAAATCAGTAATCTGTAGGTATTGTGCATTTTTGCATATATATATATATATATATATGAAAAAAAAAAAAGACACAACCATGCAAAAGAAAATTTTTGTTGAGCTTGATTGATTCTCCTGACTTGATACTAATGTACTTGAGAAAGGTATAAATACTGTACACCTTGCACTCTTAGAAAATAGAATCAATGCTAATTTTGGGTGAGTATGATCATGATCACTTCACACTAGTACACTTGAGAAGGACATGAATCCACTTCTTCCTGCACTGAGAAAATAAAACCAACCCTGCATAGAAACAAAAGACAATTTTTAACATAGTATTTTTTTTATTAGTATTCTTTACCCCAGATTAACCATTAACCGCATCCAATATACAGTTCCTGTATGGCTGCCCTCTCAGGGGAGCTTTATTCGTGCACATTCAGCACTATCTTCTCTCTCGTTCCAACAGCTGCTTCTGGCTTAGAATGAATGCGTCGATTTTTTTCCCTGAAAGAGAAAATGGAAAGTTAGAACTGAGAATTGAAAAGAAGCGGGAAGCATTCTGAGTAAAGCAGAGTTGAGGAATTTTCTCCAAAAGTAATTTGAAAACTGGTATTTTTCACAACTCATTTCTTAATTACAACTGACAGCAGTAATCAGCATATCAACTGAGAAAAGAATATGACACAACAATCATACCAGAGGGTAGTTTGGTTGATTTTACACTATATCAACCCTTGTTGGGTTATTGGCACTATTTAAATTAACTGGTTCTCAAATAAAATAAAAAAAAAATCAGAGAATTTTGGAGGGAATAATTTTTATAGTATTCATTATTCAGTTCTCTATGTTATTTGTTATAATCAAAAAAATGTTTTTTACAATTTTAAGAGTCATACTCATAATACTAATACAATGTAAAATCAATCCTTGATTTTCTAAAGAATTATGTACTTGCAAAAAGCACGAATCCCTTTGTTCTGGCATTCATAGAACCAATTCAAATTTTGACTGACTTTGATCATCCCCATTTGATACTCATGCACTTGCAAAAGGCATGAATCATAGTCTTCCTGCACTCATAAAAATAGAACCAAAGCATATTTTGGGGGAAACTATTCATGCTTGATACTAATGCACATTTTTGTCTTTTTAAAAATTTCACCCCAAGCAAAGCAATAAAACTACTAAAGCATACGGGTTTACTGAGTGTATAAGAAAAAGAAGAAAAAAAACTATCAAGGAGCAAGAACAATAAAAGAGGAATTGTAGATAGCTATTGATATTGCATTTAAATTTTTAAAATCAAAGTTGGCTGGAAAGCAAAAAGTCGAAGTTCCATAGGTGAAAAGTGCAAGAGAAGAAACTGTTAGCAAAGAATGTACAGTTACATCAAGCCATTTCAACTATAAAATTAGGCGATCTGGTACTAATCTAGTCAGTCAGTCAATTAAGTGCCATATGTGGTACAGGCTTGGGCTATCATGTCTTGAAAGATACACGACTGACTGGGCAGTAAGTTGCCATTGTTTTCTGTGGTAGATTGGTTGCCAGCCAAGGCTATAGGACCCAATCTGTTCTGTTATTTAACCCATAACTAGAGGGAGAGATGGATTAATATCTTTTCGAAGAGTATTTGCATGTAAATGAATGAAAGGAATTCAAGTGGAATTTGAACTCGGCTCCCTGATTTCACGGTCCGAGCTGATATCCACTGCACTACTTACGTGTTCCATTTTGAGGTCAGGAGTAAACGTTAGAACCAATAGGCATTCAAAGGTAAGGAGCCCCTTTGTTGGTATGACCACTCATCATGATTGGTACGAGTTTAAGGTCTGCTTGGTTGTGATTAAATGACACTAGTTTGGATTGTATTGAATGATACCTACCGATGAGGTCTTGTTCCCAGAAATAGTTTATAATCATACCTAGAACTGGTTGAGCTTGATCATGATCACTTGATACTATGGATTTAGGAAAGGCATGGACCTTTTTTTCCCTAATTCATAGAAAATAGAATCAATGCAAAGGTTTTCTCACTTGACATTATTAACCTTGTGAAAGACAATATCTTATCTCTAAACACTGAGAGCATTCATCAAACATCTTGAAAACTGTCTTATTTCTGTCATGACACAAAGAGAGTGGATGAGCGGATGTATGAACAAAGCACTCAATCATAAATTGCAGAATAGCAGAAAAATGTTGTTCTTCAATAGAATCTTGACAGCTGCACAAGCAGGATTTGCTGCAATAATAAAATAGACAACAACCCTTAGTCCTGGGTATGATGATAAACTACGAGGCTTCTGATTAGGAGATTAGAGATTTTCAAGAGCGTGGAACCACCTGTTGTTTCCAGGTCTACCCTAACCCAGGGTGGTAGCAGCTGTCGGGGTCTCAGCTTGCTTAGGTTGGGTAAGAGTCTTTAGCTTTGGATAGCAGCTAGTCTAAGAGAAGGAAATCTCTGAAATAAAAACCTCCACATCCACCCTGTGTAGAAAAGGGTAGGCTAAACTATGGCACTTAATTGACTGACTGACTAGATTAGTACCAGATCTCCTAATTTTATAGTTGAAATGGCTTGATGTAACTGTACATTCTTTGCTAACAGTTTCTTCTCTTGCACTTTTCACCTGTAGAACTTCGGCTTTTTGCTTTCCAGCCAACTTTGATTTTAAAAATTTAAATGCAATATCAATAGCTATCTACAATTCCTCTTTTATTGTTCTTGCTCCTTGATAGTTTTTTTTCTTCTTTTTCTTATACACTCAGTAAACCAGTGTGCTTTAGTAGCTTTATTGCCTTGGTAGGTAATCTGTCTAAATACAGTGACTCGATAAAAAACTGGTTGGTGTTAGTAAGAGCATATAGCTGTAAAACTAACTCCAATATTTCATAATGGTTTAATTATATATGATAGGTAGACCATGTAAAAAATGGAGCCAGCTTATCAGAGAAAAGAGCCATCAAGAAAATCTGTCCAACCCATACTATCATGGAAATGGACATTAAATGATGATGATTGTCCACCAATTGGATCAATAAGGCTGCTTATCACAATATAAAATGCAATTATTTTATTTCAGAATTTAAGCGTTGGGTTTGGGGATCTTACAACACATGTTAGCCATGCTTCTCCCCAAGTATACAGATAGTCAGTCAGTCAGTTGAGTGCCATACGTGATACACGCTTGGGCGATCATGTCTTGACAGAGACATGACTGACCGGGCAGAAGATTATCCCGCAGTAGGTTGCCATTGCTTTCTGTGGTAGACTGGTTGCCGACCAAGGTTATAGAACCCAATCTGTCCTGTTATTTAACCCATAACTGGAAGGAATAGACGGATTTATACCTTTCCCAAGGGTATTTGCGCGTAAGTGAATGCAAGGAATTCAGCTGGAATTGAACTCAGCTCCCCGATTTCTAGTTCCGAGCCGATATCCAATGCACCACAATTCACATTCTCCTAGATAGGCATTGGCAATACTTTTACCTAAGGGTGATGATATATGTTCTATAGTACAAAAATCGGTGAATTGTAGGTATATATAGCTCTGGTTTACATTTGAGTTGAAAAGGTCAACATAGATCAAGTTTACATTCGTGTCAAAAAAGGTACAGACATTTGGTTCTCAACAGAGTCAAAAAGATATACATTGGTCAGAAGATGGCTTTTTTTGAAGGGGGATGAGTCTGTTGAGGGATGCAGACAGCATATTCTAAACCTTATTAACAGAGCAAGAAAAGAAAAAAAAAGAAAAAGACAGAAAAATCTGGTGTACTTCTTGAGTCGGGCCTCTTTCATTTCCCTATGCTCAATGCGAGCTTTGTAGACGGCCTTTGGTAAATGCCGATGTCTGGCAATTCTCTTCACTTCTGGATGGTGACTAAATTTTTCTTTCAGTTTTTCATTGTAATTAAAGGCAGCTTTCTCTCGTGGTCGTAGCTGGAAAAAAAGAAAAAAGAACACTGTATAATTTATTTACAACAATATTCATTCAACAGAAAAATTCTTTTTTTTTTTTTATCAATGGCATGTTACAATACTTAGCAAAGAAGAGGTCAGGTGCTCTTGAAGCTACTGGCACCATGTAACCATTGTTACTTGAAGAGGTAATGAGTATCTCTCTTTACCCAACAGATGAAGAATAGTCCAGTCAGGTGACAGTTTCTTCCCAGTTATTGGTATCATATAAATTAGTCTTACCTGCCTGGCACAGCTCACAATCAAACTTTTGGAACATTTTATAGGTGGCATGTGCTGGTCTGAAAGCAGACAGTCTCAGGCTTTCAGAATTGATCTTAGTCCAAACTTCAAGTATTTGTCAAGTTGAAGTTAAAAAATAAACAAACTTTGATCAATATGACACTATACTGAGATTATAAATGGGGTACAAAGGGACCCAGTCTATTTAAGCAGTCCCTTTTCCTATTTCTTACAAAGGGACATAGTCTATTTAAGCACTGCCAAATGTATCTGTGTAAAAGATCTTTGAGAAAAAAATAGCTTGGCAAAAGTTTATACATAACTTCCTACAATTAATACCATAATAGTACTTAAGATAACACCAAATCAGATAAGAAAATGAAATAATGTCCAAGTGAAGATATTCATAAATATTTACTTTATTATTATTTAAGCATTAAAATTATTTATGTGAGAAATGAAATACAATTTTCCTAACTCAAGAAAATATTAGAATGCTTAAGAATTAACAATGACAGTATACGTCTAGAAAACTGAAAATCAAAATGGCTACAATTGAAGAAAAAGAAAAAGTTAAGGAGTGAGTTTAATACATGCACACACACAGAATGAAAAACAAAAAAATGGAACAATTAAAATTGCATATATATATATATATATCAAGAAGTATAAGCAGTCAAATACTGATACCCATTGACGAATGGATGGTGTGAAACTCAGAGGGTCGAAAAAAAAAAAAGCTTGAAAGTGCTTTCAGTCTATTTCTTCTCTTTTTGTAAATACTGAAGGTTGCAAATTTTGAGTGCTCTTAATTAGAATCCAATAATTATATCGAATTTGACATTGTCATGATGAGAACAGAAATTTATTAGATTATTTTTGTTGGTTGATTTCTGGTGGACACTTAAGTTTTAAACTGTTTTTAACGTGGTGTAGCTTGATATCTAGAAAAGGCAAGGAATTGAATTACTCCATTTTGTATGTAAATTCTATTGAAATTTTGACTTTGTTTACTTTATCTATAAAGGCAGGTTAAAAAGTATCACATTAATTCCACATTTGTAGTAATCCCATACACACACACACACACATATATATATATATATATATATATGTAAAATTTATCAACTAGCAGATTGATGTTACCTTCAGCATCCCGATTTCAAAGTTTCACAGAAGAACCCACCAGCAATCATCCTGTCCACTTATTAGCAATTATATATATATATATATATATATTTATTTATATATATATATATATATATATATTTATTTATATATATATATATATATATATATATTTTCCATTTGTAAACAAGTTATTATGTGGCCTAGATTTTTACCATGAGTGGTGTCTTCAGGCGATTTGCAAATCGCCTGAAGACACCATCAGAACAAAACTGACCTCAGTTTTGACATGAAAAATGCTACTCTGATCAAAGAAAACAATTCAGTATGATGAAAATGCATTGTGAGCGCTTTGAAGACACCACTCATGGTAGAAACCTAGGTCGCGTAATAACTCATTTACAAATGGAAAATATTCAAAAGTTCTACAATATAATTGTATTGAACACGGAATTTATTGAGATATATATATATATATATATATATATATATATATATATATATATATATATAAAAGATATATAAAGATAGTTATACACTATGCTGTGAGCAGTGTTTTCATTATTATGAATTAGCAAATTATGCCACAATGTTATACAAACAAGTTTAGAGAGTTTCTGATACTTACAGGACCCAGTTTTTCTGCTGAATTTGCCTTCCATACACGTATATTCATTTCATCAGAGGCTGACAAAATATATTTGTTGTCAAGTGACCATTGTACATGGTGTACTCGCTGCATTCGTTTTGTATGATATATTTCTCTATGGAAAGAAAAAGGAAAATGAGTTTGAGAAAGAGGGAGAAAAAAAACATAGAACAAATCTAAGTTTGTCACAAGGTCAGGTGCTGATTCTTCTGTATTCACGATCTTTCATATTGGTAAATCTTACCAGTGCTACTTAAGCAGACTGGTTCACTAATAAGAGTGAAAAAGAAAGTTTTTTTTTTGTGGGGGTAATTTTGGTATATTAGCATTCATCAGACCTTCCTGTCAAAATAAAAAATATTGATATTTTTTTTTTAAATTGTTTTAGAAGTTGACGTCCTATTTATAATATCAATACAGTGTAAATACAGAGTTATCTAGATTTAGTTGTCCTGCCTACAGGAACAGATTTATTTATTTTTTACAAAAATATGTTAAAACTTTTATTGTTAATATTACTTCACTTTCCACTGCATTCATTTTCAAGGCCTCTCAATTACATAATCCTTATTGTTAATTTCACTCAAAGTTGATTTCTGTTACCATAGCAGGATATGACAGCACAACTACGAAATTCAAACACACTATTGTTCAGGAATCAGTCATCTTCAATGGCATGATAAACTTTTTGTACAACAAATGAAGTCAAATACAGAGTGATAAATTTAAATAAAGAACAAATGGATTTTTTTAATTAAAGAATAAAAATTCACATAAACGTATTATTCTTCATTTAAATTAAAATAATTGTTATTCCCCAACATTGTGCATGTACTGCCAAACCCTCTACAAAATGTTTTAAAAATTAAGAAAATTAAAAAAAACAAAAAGATATCAATGTTGTAAGCAATTTCAAAACTTGATATCTGTAAATAACTCAGTTCAATAACACTAAAATATTGTGAAGGATTGATTTTAAACTATATCCATATGACAAACAAGAAACCCTTTCTAATAAAGAAAAAATAAAATCACTATTTCTCAATTTGGACAAATGTCTAACCTCAAGATATAAAGAATGATAAACTACAAAAAAAATATTCCCCTATTTTCTTATGAGTAAGCTAGTCTATTTAAGTAGTGCCAGCCTACCTCCTTTAAAGATCAGCTTTCAAAATCACAATATTTTACCTGGTATCAAACTTTGATCTTTGGTACAAATGTGATTACTGAAGCCACCAAGCATGCATATAAACTGGCAGCCCCCCCCCCCAAAAAAAAAGAGCATATATTTTACGCTACTTCTATCTGATAATATTAGAGTATTCATAGTAATGTATTTCCCTGTTTTGAATTATAAGTTAAGCAACAAAGGAGGAAACAAGGGTTGAATGATAGAAATCTGCATTTAAAATTGGTTTATTGTCGATTCTATCAGACTGTGTTTAAAATGCATTTCGGTAAGCTTGCAAAAAGGGAATTTGAGTTTCTCATGAGATTTCTCTTGAGAATTGAACACAATCTTTTAATCAAGAATGTCAAACATGACACCATTTTTTTTTTTGTTTACCTTTACTTTTTCAGAAATGTTTATTGTTTTTAAAAGGGATGATAAAACAAACATATGAAAGTGGATTTATACATTTTCTTTGTTCTTGAAAATTGACAACAAAAATAATAAACACTAAGTAATCACTAGATCGTTTCTTTACGCTGCGTGTTCCCCAGATCGTCGGGTGCCTCTGCTATTCTCCTCGGGCTTCTTGACAAAATACAGCGGAGAATCTGTAATGTGATCGATACCGACTTAGCTGACTGCCTGCAGTCACTCTCTCACCGGCGTGATGTGGCTTCCCTGTGCCTCTTCTATAAGTACTTTCACGACTTCTGCTCGGATGAACTTAAATCACTGGTGCCCCCTAGATGTGAATTTGCACGAGATACTAGATTGGCAACTAGGTCCCACCCCTTTTCAGTGAAACCGATGAAATGTAACCGCAATTTCTACTCCAGCAGCTTCTTTCCTCACACTTCCCATCTGTGGAATTCCCTTCCGCGTGATTGCTTCCCTGATGGCTACAACCTCCAGGAGTTTAAATGTAAGGTCAATAGACACCTAACACACTAACTCGCACCCATTCCCTCCAATGCTCTCCCTACGTACCTCCTAACTCGTCTATCACCATCTCTCTGACACTTCCTATACCCAATTGCTCTATGTAGCCCATGCACTATAATGGCAGGTGGACTGCCTTGCTTGGGGTGATATGATTAAGAAAAAAAATTTTAAAAAATGTATTCATTAGATCATTTATTTAAGCTATGTAATCATTATGTGTGTTGTGGTGCATTGGATATCGGCTCGGAACGAGAAATCGGGGAGCCGAGTTCGAATTCCAGTTCAACTCATTGCCTTCACTTACGCGCAAATACCCTTGGGAAAGGTATTAATCCGTCTATTCCTTCCAGTTATGGGTTAAATAACAGGACAGATTGGGTTCTATAGCCTTGGTCGGCAACCAGTCTACCGCAGAAAGCAATGGCAACCTACTGCGGGATAATCTTCTGCCCAGTCAGTCATGTCTCTTTCGAGACATGATCGCCCAAGCGTGTATCACGTATGGCACTTAACTGACTGAATCATTAGATCGTTTATTTAAGCCAAGTAATCATTAGATCGTTTATTGGAATGGTTGGCGAAACATCAGCTAATTGCTAATCAATTCAAACTTTTTAAAATGGTAAGCAATAATGATTTCGTTATAGTTAACTCACATATCTTAATAATTCAGTAAAATGTTTATAAATTTATGAATAAAATTTTTTAGCACTCATATCTTTACAAATTGGTAAATGATAAATATTGCATTAGTTTTAATTGTATTAGTTTTTAGAATTTTGTAAACATAAAATTCTCATAAATAATTAAACTAATGAATAAATAGTGCCTACTATTTCTCAAGAATAAGAAAAAAAAAAAATGTATAAATTCCCTTTTCTACACATATTTCCATGGCAACTGCTCTGACAAGCTTTTTTTCCCCTGGTGTCCCAACCACGTGAAATTAATAGTGCAACTAGATTGGCATCTAGATCCCACCTTTTTTACTGGTAAAATAGTTAAATTCAACTGTCACTTCTACTTGAACAGTTTCTTTCCTCGCACTTCCCAACTGTGGAACTCCCTTCTATTTGCTTGCTTCCCTGATAGCTACAATCTCCAAAAATTTAAATGCAACATCTATTGCATTCTTCTATCTTCTTGAATCCCATTCATTTTTTATTTTTTCTTCAATACCCACTGTATCCAGTCTTTTCTCTCACTGTAATCCCCTTGCACACTAGTGATGGTCCTTTCTTGCTTGGGGTAAAATTATTATTAAAAAAAAAAGAAAAAAAAAGAAAAAAGGAAGCTATTTTATTGCTTGCATGTTTGTCTATATTTGCCAATTTTTTCAAGCGTTTTTCTGGAGAAAAACTGAGATTTATTTAACCTATTGTTACTTAATTGTTTCGACAAGCCATTTTGTTTTTGCATATACATATGTTAAACTCTACCAAATTATTTTTCTCTTCATGGTATTCTCAATTTCCTTTTGAAGAAAGTCATTTCTACTGCGATGTCCAGCATTCACTGGCATATACAAGAACTGAGCCATATTACAAAACAGATGTTCCCAAACAGCAAAGGTGACAGAAAAGATTGTCATCTGTGTAGTTGGTGCTCCCCCACCCAACACGTAACTGAGATGTTTCAATGGTTAAAGTCAGTGCCAATACATGTGGCTCTAGTGTCATTGTAGAAATTGGTAAGATGTTGCTAAATACAGCCCTGAGCTGCCTTAGGGACTCTGGCTCTGGATTTTAGCTCAGAAACAAATTCTGATCCCTTTCTAGCCTAGCCGCAAATAGTGGAGATTTTATAGCCCAAACTGTGTGGCAAAAGAGGTGAGATGGAATTATTGAAAAAAAAAAAAGAAGCTAATTGATAACTATTTCTTATCTGACTGATGTTTGGAGAGTAAAAACATTTGTACGCCAACAACAATGTGTCAAAAGGATAGTTTTCCCCCTGACACTGCTATTAGTGTACAGGGTGTGATCGATGAATCGTCTAAATTATGCAAAAGTGAAAATAACACTGACATCTCATTTTAACAGATATTTACCAAAATTGCACAAAAATATCTTGCAATACTAGAGTAAATTTATCCAATAAAATTGACATGGACTTTAATCTTCCAAAGTCGAAATCTCCTGCATCTCGTCTGGATAGTCTCCTTGTTTAAGTTAGTGAATGCTGCCATCATCCTTGCCTTCAGTTGATTTTTGGTGCTCCAAGGAGTTTTATTTGTGCTTTCACTTAACTGTGTGCCACACATAATAACCAAGGGGGTTGCAGTTTGGGGAGTTACGTGGCCAGCTATAAGGGGTGATGTGGTGGCAGAAATTGTCTGACAGCCATCACTGGGTTCTCTTGCTTGTGTGGCAGGTGAAGAGTCCTGTAAATAGACATAGGGTCTTCCAGCAGCCACCCACTTGATCCAGAGTAGCACTACTTCCTTAATATAGGTCTTTGGTTGGTTGGTTGGTTCATTTAACCAGCATCTCAACCTTTATTAGGTCATTTAATGCTGTAGATTGTTTTAATTTGTTTTATTTGTTTTATTGTTTTTGTTTGTTTATATTTGGGGGGGGGGTGGATTGTTTGTCTTTTCATAAAAAGTTTTGCTGGTAACATTTTTCATTCAAAAAAAGTTTTGTTGGTAATATTTTTCATTCAAAAATGTTTTGTTGGTAAATACTTTCATAGCATTTTGACCCCGGTTTGGGGGACAACTATTTACCCATTGCTGGGACCCTAACAGGTGCTACCACTCTGGGTCAGGGTGGACCTGGGAACAAACAGCAATTAAGAGGTGGTTCCATGCTCCTCATAATCTCCCAATCAGAGGCCTTGATGCCGGATGCAGTTTACAGTCATACCCAGGACCATGTAGGTCTTTGGGTTCAGTCTGAGGCCCTGTAGAATGATGAACAGAGGCATAATGTAAACATTACTAGTGATTACTCTAAACACTATGACGTTGACTGGATATATTAACTAACTCTTTCCAAATCTTCAATACTATCCTCAGATTGAAACCCGAACACTCTGAAATGTTCATACTGGAGCTTCCAGAGCAAATGCCAAGCAGTAGAGCATGCAGTTTCTAAATTTCTGGCAGAGTGAATTGTGCCATGGTGCTCTTTTTCTTTAAGACGGTGCCCAACTGACCCTACTATACTGTGCAGTCGACAAAAATAAACACAAACAACATGCACAAAATTAAAAATATAAAACGACGACAATTTACGCATCGCACCTTATATATGTATGGTTATTTTTTAAGTGTAGTTTAAATATGGCACAAGATCAAAAATATGAAGCACCTACTGAGACTCGAACCCACTATTCAGTTGTAATTGTTATGATTTTCTAAGTGTAGCTTCGACATGGCACATGGCTGAAAGTATGGGCTACCCAGTGAGGTTCAAACTATTCAGTCATAATTGATCTAGCGAAACAAAATGACGACAATTTACCAATCGTATCCTGTATACTCCATCAGTAATTTTCATTGTTTTCAAAAAAACAAATGTTTTTTAAAACACCCAAACTTATGGTACTGGATTTATTCATTCTCTTTTTTTTTCCTCAAGAATGAACAAAAAGTGTATTAAACACTATTCTTGTAAATAAAAGAAAATACTGCAAAGACAATTACCGGCTTCGTCCACTGCTTTGGGGGAAGATACGTACACACTTGTCCCAGCCTGCAGATGCAAATTCCTGACCAGTTGGTGAATAATCAACATCAATAACTAGAAAAAAAAATTTAAATTCAATTTATGTAGAGAAAACAAGTGGAGCAAAACAAAACAAAAAAAAAAAACAAACAAACAAACCACACACACACACACACACGCTTTCTCAAGATACTACAAACTTTGGTAATCAAATATATCGGTTTGTATATGCATCTACGACACTTATGATTGCACAGATCAAACTTTATAAGTGCTGCTGATTTTTATATAAACGAGCTAGAAACATGGCTCAGGGTTTTTATTTTTATTTTCAGCAGAGTCCAAAGACAACTAATGGGTGTTTTGTTTCACTAGTTTTATTGCTACCCATGTTGAAACTTCTAACAATAATAATTTAAAAATCCATAACCCATGAAGAAGTGGTGAAATTAGTTCTGACTGATGATAATTTTTATTTTATTTTAATTGTTTCACCCCAAGCAAAGCAATAAAGCCACTAAGACACTGGGGAGGTGGGGGTCACCAAGAGTGAAAGAGAATGAGAAGATTTTAGTGAGGAAAAAGGGCAATAAGAGAGCAAGATTCAAAAAGACAACAGATGGCAGGGACGAAAGCATCAACTGTGAGAAAAGAACCTATTACAACAGAATTTGTGTTAATTTCTTTTCTCACACTTGAACATTGAATAGGAGTTTAAATTGAATGGAAAGAGATGAGAATATATATATAATGAAAATAAATTGGATGAATTTACAAATTCATTGGTGATAATTTATTTTGTAGATATTTTATAACTATCCAGCTCCTCAGACCAAAATTTTTCATGAAAGTGAATGGGTCAGATTTATCCAAAGGCAAGGAATTGTGGGGGGACAGGAGAAGAAAGAAAACATTTTATCAATGGGAGAGGGGGTTAGATATACAGTATTAATCTTCAAGCAGCCTAGTGTCACACCTAGAATGTAGCATTTCTATCCCAGGCGATGAGATGACCTCGGATTGAACTTTCAGTTGACCATTCTCAAATTCATGACAGTAAATTTAGGGGCTGTATTTTTACTAGAAGAATTGAATTGTTAGTGTGGGGTTTGATACATTGACACACACACACACACATGGTGATTCAGCTTTCACGTGATAACTTAGTTTCCCGCGTAAACGAATACCAATAAAAGCGGGGAACGTTACGTGGTACGCTAGTTAGGATTTTGTCCCGGACAAGAGCAGACATGTCTCCCTAACTTACACGAACACACACGCACTAATTGCGGGTAGCAATTAGTGGCGCACTTTTTTATTTCTCACCAGGGAAAGAACTTCTCTTTCCTTAATTTTATGCATGCTGTCAACCCTATGTAACCTTTGTTAATATATTGTTTTTCTCGTTACTTTCGCCTTCTTTCTTATTGCCTGCTTTAAATCATGACTAAGGTTACGTCGAGTCGACTCGGAAACTTAAATAAGTAATGGACGCTTCGTCCTCTACAGTTAGATTTTTATATTAATTCCTACAGCAATAATATCTCAATCTTATAAACAATAATCTTTTTGGTTTTATGACAATAATGTTACTATCAAATAAGATAACAATGTTAAAGATGATAAAAAAAAAAAGGAAAAACCTTAATTATTATTATTATTAATAACAATAATAATAATTAACCAATAAAAATAAATAAATATATAGTCTTTAACTGGGTATTACATGAGTATTATGTGAACACAGTGAAGGGCCGTTTTAAGGGGGTTATATTATATATACTTATTTGCATATAAATCTTTACTTGCTCACCTACTTATTTGTAAGTATGTAAATGCTTACATTCCGGAAGAAGACTCAAACAGGAAAGAAACATACATAACAATATCCACAGGAAGTTGGAAACAAAAACTCTACAATCAATGACACTCCTTTTCCAACACTTCCTTGAAAAATCAAACTGCCCTATGAAAACACTATTGGAAACTCACTCTACAAATGAGAGTGACTCACTCCACAAATCAAATGGAAGATCATCGGACATGCACAAACTCCCAACAACTTCAGAGACAGATACAATCTATGCTTGGAGGAAAAACTTGTAATAATCAAATAAAAAAATCCCACTGAACTATAGAACTATTGAACCAGAGGGATGAACTCATTTTCAAATGCAGACACAAAACTAGATTTAAAATTCCATAACAAAAGGGAATTTACACTTAAAATTTTTTATTTAGTCAAAAAATAACATATGAATTTATTAAAACACATAATTGTCTAAAACCCCAAAACTATGAAATTAATCTTACAAATTATCAAGGATACTATTTATATAAATAAATAAATAATCATCACTATAGAAAAAGCAAAGTTTATATATATATTTCTCTCTCTCTGTTTTTTGTGTGCAACATTTCAATTTTCATATAGGGGAAAATTAGTGAATTACGGGCAAATGTATTAACTATGTTACACTCTTAAGCTATATTTTTCATATGTACATTATTATTATTATTATTATTATTATTATTAACATTTTAAGAAGTTTACTGATGTTTAAACTTAACATTAGAGAAAATTATAGTCTCCCTACTTTTACTTGTAAATAATCATCATACAAAAAGCCATAATATAAAAGACACCATGTGTAATATTAGTGCCCCCTATGTGCATACCAAAAATATTGTATTGAGAGAGCTTTTAAATTAAATGCCATTTTTTCTATAAGTTTGTTAAATTATATAGTTTTCTTTTCATTGCACAGGATGCAGTTATACTCTCTCTCTCTCTATATATATATATATATATATGCTGTCAATCTTGACAGCATGGGTACACTAGTATATATAACATTGAATTTAAGTTGATGTCTTGAGAACTTACCTGCATCCACATGATCCATGTGAATATTTACTGGCTGTCTTAAGTTACGCATATCAAATGTGTACAAGCTGTCAAAATAAGGAAAGACAATTTTACTTTTAAAAAGGAAAAATTATAGACAAAGTAAAAAGAAGCAACACAAGAATTTATTAACAAAATATTCCCTAAAAAGAAACAACAGGATGGTAACAACTGATGTCTTTGGAATGAATATAGGATTCAGAACCAAATTTCCTAGCAGATATAGAAATGATTTATCAACCAAATTGCCAGGATGAATTGACATGTCCCGAAAGTACAATCACACCACAGGCTGACTCAAGCCATATGAGCTAAATTGGGTAGAAAAAAATCTACAGAGGTTTTACACTAGCACATAGTAAAAGTTCTCTTCTATTGTTTTTGTTCTTTTAACTCTCACACATGGCTGGCAAGTCTGGTACAATTACTGTGCTTTTCCAACTTAAATGATGATTTATGGTTGTACCACCTCTTTTTGAAATTGTCTTACATGAATCCCACATAAACCTTCCTTTGTCTATTGGAATCTTCCACATCAGCTTTATACACTACTTTTGTTTTACAAGCTCCATTCAGCAAAGATTTACTTTTGTCCCTGCAGTTACGCGAATCACTATCATACAATGACTCTCCAAAAATTGAAATTCTCCACAAAGTTAAATTCACAAATATTGTAGATCATATAACAAATAGGTTTAATCAAATCTACATCTATTTTTTTTTTAATTACTTACAGTTAGTTCACTCTATACAAAGCCTTGAATGAGATTGTTAGAGGAAGGAGGAAGTAAAAAATGCATATTATTATGAAGACATGTAGGATAGATATCAATTGACCAGGAACTTAAAGAGACCAAGACTGTAGTTATCTACTCGAGAGCTTGTTCCATAAAGTAACAGTTCTGGGGAAAAAGCTGCTTAAGTGGATCTTGCTTTTTTATCAAAGGAACAGAGACTGGGGATGGTTTGCCAATAATGGACATGGTATAGTAGTGATGGTCTGAGCTGGTGGAACTAAGGATTGTAGCTCATCCAAACATCTGTCATAGTAATAGAAAAGTGCGAGGTGAGCAATGTTTTGTCAGTGGGACTAAGGTTGCAGAATGGAGAAGAATTCATCACCCACAAGGTTGTTTTAAGTGTTTTTAAACTGTATCAAGGCTAGACACTGAGTAGCACCAGATATAGTTAGTTGATTGATTTTGTTTAGTGGCATATTAATCTCTATAGGTTATTTAATGCCAAAATCTAAATATTTTGAATGCAATTGTATTCCTACAACTACAGATAAAAAGTATTGTTGGCCATTCTACAATAAACTCTTTTGCTGGTTATTTTTTATTATAATTTTCCAATTTCCAAATGAAATGTTGGTTGGTTGATTTTGTTTAGTAGCATATTGGTTATTTAATGCTGAAATCTAAATATCTTGTATAAAATTTTATGGCTTAAACTAAATATATTTTGGATTCAGTTGTATGCTTTTGACTACAGATGAAAAAAATCATTTTTCTACAAAATGTACTGTTCGTAATTCAACTATAAAATGTATTGTTGGTCATGCTGCTTTAAAAATGAATTCTTGGAAATTTTATAATAAATATGCATCGCTGATAACTTCCCCATAAACATGTATTGTTGATAATTTTACTATAAATATGTATTGCAGTAATTTCCTTATACAAAATTGCAAGGAATGTACAGTTACATTGAGCCAATTTAACTACAAAATTAGGAGATTTGGCACCAATTTAGTACTGCACTTAAATTCATAAATTTAGGTACCAGAACAAAGCTCAACTACAGATAAAATATATTGTTGGTCATTTTGCTATAAAATGTCTATTACTTTAGGGTTCACTATTTGCCCACAGTTGGGACCCTGATAGGCTCTACCACCCCAGGCCGGGGCAGACCAGGGGAACAACAACAATTAAGAGATAGTTCAATGCTCCTCAAAACCTCTAATCTCCCAACCAGAGATCTTGCTGCCAAATGTAGTTTATTGTCATACCCAGGACTAATCAGTTATGGCAGCAATACTTTATTCTCCATCAGATCTGACTCTTATAATGTCAGCAGGAGTTAGGTATTTCCTGAAGCCGAACCAACTATTCTTTAAGAATCTTTTGTGATGACACAAATATGTGTGTTCTATTTGGAGGTCAGGAACAAGCTTTAGATCTGGTAGACATTCTAAGGCAAGAAGCCCCTTTGAGGCAACATGATTGGTAAGGTTTAGGGTTTGCTCAGTGGTGATACTAGTTTGGGTTGTATTGAATGATACCAGCTAGTCTTTTCTGCATTTAATTGTGAGAGATGGTCAGAGAGTTCAGCTACCAGGCATTTTTCATTAAAATATATGGAGTTGTACTCATACACTGCCATATCATCTGCATATATAATTGCTAAGGGTCCGAGAGGCTGATGGAACAATATTGTGATGGGGACAAGGTATCAGCCATGATACAAGAGACTGACCGTTCTTCCAGTATTTTTCTATTTAGGTAGGGAGAGAGCTTTAGGCATTTGAGGTAAAAAGCCTCTCTGAAGGTTTTGACCACTCATCAGAAATTGCATACAGCCTAGCTGTTGAACTCTCATGCACCTGAATGTCTACAAGAAGGTGGCATGGTATTACATTCTGCCAAAATCTAAAACTATTGCAAGAGAACATTTTGACCTACTTTATGTGAGACCCATATTGGAAAGTAAAACAGGACTCACTTGTAATCTTCATTGGCTGCTGTGAATATGAAAGGTTCCATTGGATTCCACGCTATGGCATTTGATTTGAGTTTGAGTAAAACCTAAAAGACAAAAAATTTTAACAAGCAATATTTTTTTTGTCAAAACAAGAGAAAGAATAATCTATTTTGTACTTTTGCATATCATCCTGAAGCAGTGCTAAGTTGCCCTAATGAAGGCATACTGCGATAGTTAAAGTTTCATTGGGCAACCTCAAGAAATGCAGGGAGAATGAGAATGAGTATTTCAGGTCTGGCGACATATGTGGATTCATTTTTGTTTTTTTCGCCCATTTAAAACGAAAGCAAGTTATTAATTCTCTCCTTTATTTAAACCAAGAATTTTGGGGAAAAGGTTACATGAATGTGGACAATAACCAGGTTAGAAAAAACAAAAAACTTTTAACACATTGTCTGCCAGAGGTCAATTATGAAATCTGACTTCAAACACTAACTTCGTAATAGCTAACTTCAGCAACAAATAAAAAACCCAAAATTGGAGTAGATAGACTTGTTCCCTGTTTAGGATGTGGTTTCCGGCTTTCTCTTTTCCAATCTTTTCACTCTTACATAGCCCCCTGCACATCAGTGGCGTTACTGCCTTGCTTGGGGTGATACGATTAAAAAAAAAACAAAAAAACAAAACATTTCTGTTGATTAATAGTTTCCACTGAAGTCTTAGTAATTTTGCACTAAAATTATCACTGCAAGTAAACTCCTTGACACCTGCAGACGAAAATATAGCAGAAAATGCCAATCACAAGATAATGCGTAGTCTTGTTTTAATCATTTCATCCCAAACTAGGCAATAAAGCCACTAAGATGCAAGCTGTTATTTAGTGTTAGAGCATATGAGAGTAAAAAATAAATAAATAAATACAACACTATTAAGCAGGGCTGTGGGGTTGGAAGCAATTAAGGGGGTCATTGGAATCAGAGTCGGTATAGTTTTACAGATTTCAGTTGAATTTACACTTGACATGGCCCTAGTTTAAAGTATTTTTATTCTTTATGAACAAAGCTATATATGTAAAAAGTCTTAAATTATCAAAGTCTCTATTTTTATTGTTATTTCTCCTACTATATATTTGCTATTTCCTTTAAAAAAAATTAATCTCAACTTCTTTTTTAAAGTCATTTTATTTTTTGTAGTTATTTGATATTCAAAAACCTATATATGTAAAAAAAAAAATCTCATAAAATTCTAATGTCTTTTATATCCTGTAAAAAATTATATTTCAACTTCTGTTATAACAGTTTTGTTTTCTGTTCTGTACCTATTTGCAAATATATATATATATATCCAAATGAATAAGAAACGAAGAAAATAATTGCAATGTTTAAAACATTAATTTAAAACAGTGCTCATTATAAAAATAGAGCAATGAATATTTTTTATTAATTAATACTATAGAACATGTACAAACTACTACAAAATTGTATATTTTGTTTTGACATTGAAAGAAAATATACAATTTTATAGTAGTTTGTACATGTTCTAAATGTAATAATATATATATATATATATATATATATATATATACATATGTAAAAAGTTTTATATCATAGCAATTTTATTTTTATTTCTTCTATATTCTTTCAAAAATTTTGTCTAATTCTGTTGGAAAATATTAAAGAATGAATAAGTGTGGTATAAAAGCCACAATATCTTTATTCTTTGATATAAACCAATTATGATATAGACCTACTTAAATTAGGAATGTATGCATAAGCTTTGAGATATGTAAGCCATAATCACTTAATTACATGAAGAGAAGTTGGAGGTGACAAAAATAGAGTTGTCGGAGTTGAAGGTTTTGTGTTTTAACTCCACAGCTCTGCATTATACATTTCAAAATGGTCGTATAATTTTACTCAGATTTACATGCTAGTTTAAGGAATGTATGACCACACGTTTATATTCCAACATAACAACTTATGGTGAACATATTACATTCTCAAAAATGTAAATATAAAACAAAGTTTAGGATTAGATTCTTACAAGTTCATTAACAAACTTATCTTAATTCCACTTGCAAGTATTGTAACAACTTTGTTACAATATAAAAAAAATCTGGTGAGTGGCTAAGTAACATAAATTAAGCATCCTACAACTTATTCTGTATAAACTGACAACCAATTCAGCACAGTCCTCATCTGTCTTATTTATGTCCCCTTCACAAGGAGTGAAGTTGGAGGTGACAAAAATAGAGGAGTCGGACTTCATAGCTATGCTTGCTGTTAAGGGGAGAGAACAAGAATGAAAAAGACAGACGATAACGACTAACATTGCATTTAAAAGTTTTGAAAATCAAAGTTGACAGGGAAGCAAGGAGCTGGAAGGGAGTTCCACAGGTGAAGAAGTGTGATAGGAGAAATTGTTAGTGTAGAACTAAAAGTTATACATGGATGAGAGATGAGACCTTGCTACCAATCTAGTACTGCGCTTAAATCCATAAAGTCTAGGTCAGTCAGTCAGTTAAGTGCCATACATGATACACGCTTGGGCGGTCATGTCTTTTTCGAGACATAACTGACTGGGCAGAAGATTATCCCACAGTAGTTTTCCATTGCTTTCTGTGGTAGACTGGTTGCCGACCAAGGCTATAGAACCCAATCTGTCCTGTTATCTAACCCAGAACTGGAAGGAATAGACGGATTAATACCTTTCCCAAGGGTATTTGCACGTAAGTGAATGCAAGGAATTCAACTGGAATTCGAACTCGGCTCTCCGGTTTCTCGTTCTGAGTCGATATCCACTGTGCCACAACGCACATCCCTAGTCTAGGTACCATAGAGGAAAGTTCAACAGAACAATTATCATAAAAGTCTTTATAGAAAAGGCACAAGGAAGCTGCGTTATGGTAGCAGAAAAGTGACTTAAGTCAAGATGCCAGGTTAAGACCAATAACATTGCAGTTAACATGAGGTAATCAGTAGTTGGCATTGTAATAAAACCTACTATGATTATCTTATGGTTGGAAGTCAATGTGATAAGTATTTTTTATGCTTATTTTCACTTTAATTAGATACAAGAACTATAAGAAATGATATTTTAACTTTTGAGATGATAAAAATAAAGGAAAAAAGTAGGGGAAACAAAACAAATTTATAACAATATTTGTTTATACTTCTGAGATAAAGCAGTATTTACACTATTTACATTCTTCGGACTATTGTCCTCATCTTTACTGCCATGTTTACGACGTTAAGTCACTGGAACTAAACAACATTTATATTTACTGGGATATGTGTCCTCATACTTGACCTAAACGAGTTGTGAGTTCAATACCAGATTACAGCAGTGGTGAACAAATAACTTAGAGAATTAAGCTATCAGAAGTGGCATTGTTCATAATAAAGACTTAGGTTAAAAATTCTCAGCACCTGAAGAAAGCCAGTGCATACGATGACTGAAACATTGTAAACAAAACAGTAAAGATGAGAACAATAGTCCAAACAATGTAAATAGTGTAAAGTTACAACAAATTTGTAAAATTATTTTCAACAATACTTGGTATTTACTTGAACCTCCCAGCAAAGTCAGAATGTGGCATGAGGCCAATTTTACTGTGGAACATCCCGAATACGTACAATATAATACTCTCTGAAACATACCATTTTTCAACTGTTTTCTCTTCAAGAAGTATACAAATAAACACAGCCCTGATTATGGTGTGTTCTACCCAATTTTATTTGCAAGCAAATACCACAAGAAATCAGGGCCTTCAGTTGAAACGTTCTCATTCTGATCACTGAAGTTAAGCAATGTCAAGCCTGGTCAGAAACTAAATGAAAAAACGCCTACGAATATCAGCTTGAATGTGAGGATGGTGTAATAGACAATGACTCAGAATTAAAAATCTGAACACCAAATACGTTTACTTAAATGTAAATACCCTGAGGAAAGATATGAATCCACCCCTTCCACCCCTTCTACTATGGATTAATTAGCCAGACTTGTATTGGTAAAATATTATCTCTAAAAAAAATTACACTTTAAAAATATTTTCTAGTTTTAAATAACCGGCAAAAGGTTGATAAGCCGTGACATACAAATCAATCACTCCAAGAAATGATGTAACTTCATGAATACTAAAGTTGCCAATTTAGTCATTTAGACATGATTCCTGAATAAATACAGCTTTAAAAAAAGTTTAAACCATAAATGATGTCAACGAAACATTAATTGATAAAGCCTGCCATTTAAGGGCTTATCAAAATCTTGAGATCACATTAATTTAAAAAAAAAACAATTGGAAATAAAGCTTAGTATTTTTTTTTTTTTTAATCATATCACCCCGAGCAAGGCGGTAACACCACTGAAGTGCAGGGGGCTACGTAGGAGTGAAAAGATTGGAAAAGAGAAAGCCGGAGACCACATTCTAAACAAGGAACAAAGGATGAGCCTCTTCACCTGTTCAATAGACATTAGTATTTGGGGCTAACAA
Organism: Ascarosepion bandense; assembly: GCA_037127315.1. Classification (NCBI taxonomy): domain Eukaryota; kingdom Metazoa; phylum Mollusca; class Cephalopoda; order Sepiida; family Sepiidae; genus Ascarosepion; species Ascarosepion bandense. The sequence continues at coordinate 2,544,524 of JBBBDQ010000772.1, read as the reverse complement.
GAAAAGCCAGCTCATTTATGAATTTAAGTGCGAAATTAGATTGGTAACAAGATCTTATCAATTTACAACTGAAGTGACAAGATGTAAATGTAAGCTCTATGCTAAAAGCTTAGCAATTCTTGTTTGTGGAACTCTGTTCTGGCTCCGTGCTGTCCAGCCAACTTTGATCTTCAATAATTTCAATACAATGTCAATCATTACCAACTGTCTTCCAGATTACACTTTTATTGTTCTTTCTCCTGTTTCTGTTTTTTATTTCTTTCACACCCAGTCATCCCATGTGTTGTAGTAGCTTTACAGTCTTGCTTGACATGATCACGATGATAAAAAAATAAAATAAATAAATAAAAGCCATTTTTGAAACTGGGATTTTTTAAATTTTTTATATTAAGTTACTTACTTTTATAAAATGGTTGTTGGTTGTTATGTTTTTATGGCAAATCAACCTCGGCAGGTCATTTATTGTCCACTAAATTTTATTTATTTATTGCTGGTAATACTTTTTTTCTTTCAACAATTTATTGTTGTTTTTTTATATAAGTTTTGTGTCTAGTAATACTTTTTCTTTTTCAAGTATCAAGATTCATTGGGATTTGTTTTTAAGGGTAGGGTCCACAAGTCCTACCCTTGTTATTTAACCCATAACTGGAGGGAAGGGACGGATTAATACCTTTCCCAAGGGTACCAATGCTTAAGTGAATGCAGGGTATTCAACGTGAATTTGAACTCGGCTCACCGATTTCTCTTCCGAGCTGATATCCACTGCACCACAACACACATCCATCACTAAACGCTTACAGCACCTGGTATTCCCAAGCGGTCATCCATCTAAGTACTGACCAGGCTCAACGTTGCTTAACTTTGGTGACCGAGCGAGAACCAGTGTATTCAACATGATAGGCCGTAAGCCTTTATAAAATGGGTTTTCATGTTCAATGTGTTTAAATGTTCAACTTTAATAGTGGACAGAACAGTTCTATAAATACTTTCATGGTAAATGTTTGGATGAGTTTTTTGCTATGGTACCTAATTTTTTTAAATTTAAGCACAGTACTAGTCCAGCAAAAATATCTAATCAATTTACAGCTGAAATGGTGAGATGTAACTAAGTTCTATGCGAACAGTTTCTTTTCTTTTACTTCTCACTTGTGGAACTCTCTTCTGGTTCCATGCTTTCCAGCCAACTTTAATTTTCAAAATTGTTAATGCAATGTCAATCATTATCTACAGTCTTCCTGATCACTCTTCTGTTGTTCTTGCTCCTTAGTAATGTTTCTATTTTCTAATTTTCTACTCTGTGTCTTAGTAATTTTACTGGCTTGCTTGACATGATCACAATTAAAAAAAAGAGAAATAAAAGCCATTTTTGAAACTGGTTTTGTAATTTTTATGTAAGTGGATTCCTTTTATAGAATGGGTTTTCATGTTCAATGTGTTTGAGGTTCAACTTTGATAGTGGACAGAACAGTTCTATAGATACTTTCATGGTAAATGTTTGGATGAGTTTTTTGCTATGGTCAGTCAGTTAAGTGCCATACGTGATACACGCTTGGGCGATCATGTTTCGAAAGAGACATGACTGACTGGGCAGAAGATTATCCCGCAGTAGGTTGCCATTGCTTTCTGCAGTAGACTAGTTGCCGACCAAGGCTATAGAACCCAATCTGTCCTGCTATTTAACCCATAACTGGAAGGAAGAGATGGATTAATACCTTTCCCAAGGGTATTTGCGCGTAAATGAATACAATGGATTCAGCTGGAATTCGAACTCGGCTCTCTGGTTTCTCCTTCTAAGCCGATATCCACTGTACCACAAATGGTACCTAGATTTTAAAAAAAACTTAAGCACAATACTAGTCCAGCAACAATACCTTATCAATTTACAGTTGAAATAGCGAAACATAACTTAAGTTTTCATGCTAACAGTTTCTTTTCTTGTATTTCTCACTTGTGGAACTCTCTTCCAGTTCCATGCTTTCCAGCCAACTATGATCTTCAAAAATTTCAATGCAATGTCAATCGTTACCAACTGTCTTCCAGATTATGCTTCTATCGTTCTTTCTCCTTTCATAATATTTCTGTTTTCTAATTCTTCAACAGTCAGTAACCCCATGTGTCTTAGTGGCTTTACTGCCTTGCTTAGGACAAAACAAAAAAAAGTTCTTTGGAGTAAGGGAATTAGCCACCGAATATAATTCCCTTAATCCAAAGAATGGGCAACATTGAACTTTAACTTTCTCGTATATAACATTTTTTCATCAACACCTCTCATGCTTTATTTCTCCTGGCTGACAGTAAGGTCCCTGTAGTTCACCTGTGCCAGCATATAATTCCACCCACCTCAAACATAAAAAGAAAAACAGAGTATTCATAAGAGTGGCAGCATTACTTCATTTGATCGATTTTCTTTTTTACAACTTATCAACCTTTTATAAATTATTTAAATGAAGAAAACACTTTTAGGTTCTAAGAATTTTCTTTGGAGACAATGATTTACATGTTATACTAATTAATTAGAGAGAGAAGCAGTGGATTCATACCTTTACCAAGAGTATTTGCTCGAAGTGAATATAATGAACCTGACTGAAATTGAAACTTGGTTCTCCAATTTTCACTTCTAAGCAGTTATCCATAACACCACCTGCACATCCAAGCTTACAGCAACTAGTATTCACAAGCAGTCATTCATCAGGCTCGAAGATGCTTAATTTTGTCAAGCCCACGAGAACCAGTGTTTTAACATGATACGGCTGTAAGCCATAGCTTATTTGAATATAACAAAATATAACTTACTTTTCGCAGTGGGGCTGTAGCTCTCATGTCATAAAGAATTATGCTGCGATCACAAGCAGTTGCTCCCAATAAATGGTGCTAAGATGGAAAAAGAGAAAAGAAAAAGTCAAACTGAGACAAAGTTTACTTTTTAGAAAGCAGAAGATATATATATATATATATAGTTGTCAGTCTGTAAATGGTGAGGAGAATCCAACAAGATTTCCTTGATATAAATTATTAATAGGTAAATCCATATAGAGCATAAATGCCAAGCAGTACAGCATGCGGTTCCCAAATTTGTGGTGAAATGAATTGTGTCATGGTGCTCTTTTTCTCACAGAACTTACACAACTGACCCTACTATGCTGTGCAGCTGACAAAATCAAATACAATGTACATTCATGAAATCTCACATAGATTATTAGGTGATGAAATTAAGATTTCCTGTCAAATAAATGTTATGTACTTCCTGTACATATACAAAAAAAAAACAATTGTTAGTTTACTGAGTACAAAACACTCGATAAGTAATAAATGAATGAAGGTGTTGCTGTGATGCTCACTAACAAAAAACTGGCAACAACGTAGGCTATATAGCTGGGCTTTCTAAAATTTTCCATTTGTAACAAATCATGAAAAAATTTGTTTGGAGGTTTTTGGAAGAAGGATGCTCAACCTGTACTTTGTCATTTTTTGTGTTTGTAAACTTTTCTACATTACCAGAAGGCAGACTTGCCAGATTCTGCTAATTTTAAAAACCCTGTACTATTTAATTTTGAATTTTGCTACTTTGTCTTTTGCAATAAGCTGGGTGAACTTGGGCAACTAATGAAAATACATTCAGTAGCATTAGGATTTCAAATGCAGCCCAATTTTACTACTTTTGTGAGAATTTACATTTATTGTAACAAAAAAAAAAAAAAAAAAAATTAAAACAACTGTTAAAATACCCATTAAATAATACTGTTAAAAAAAATATCCATTAAAAAATTGATTAAATATGTAACTGTTTCAAGTGTTTGTGATATCAGGGCTGTGGAGTTCGAGTCAGTATAGTTTTACTGATGCTGACTCCAGTTGAATTTACACTTGTTATGGCCCTAGTTTAAGGTATTTTTATTTTTTCTATACAAAACCATACTTGCAAAAAGTATTACATTATAGAATTTTTCTTTTTATTTCTTCTACTGTATATTTACTATTTCTTTTAAAGAAATCAACTTTTTTTTTTAAGTCATTTTATTTTTTTGTAGTTATTTTATATTTGCAAAACAATGTAAAAAAACTTACATTATAGAATTTTAATTTTTGTTATGTTATTGATTATGTGTTTAAAAATTCTGGAGAAGATTATATTTCAACTTCTGGAATAAAGTAGTTTTATTTTTGTTCTGTGCTTAATTCATATTTACAAAGATATATATATACATGTAAAAAGTCTTTCATTATAGCATTTTTATTTTTATTGTACTTTCTTCTATGTACTTCCAAAGATTTTGTTTCTATTTCTATTAGAAAACATTAAAGAATGAATAGGTATGACATAAAAGCCACAATATATTTATTCTTGGATATAAACCAGTTATAAGGATATAGGCCTACTCAAGTTTGGAGCGTATTTTCTTTTTTAATCATATCACCCCGAACAAGGCGGTAACACCACTGAAGCGCAGGGGGCTACGTAGAAGTGAAAAGATTGGAAAAGAGAAAGCTGGAGACCACATCCTAAACAAGGAACAAGGGATGAGCCTCTTCACCTGTTCAATAGACGTGGGTGGAGTGTGAACTGGGCGATAGTGTAGTCTATCTACTCCAATTGAAAAAAAAAAAAGAATAGAGTGAAAAGATTGGAAAAGAGAAAGCCGGAAACCACATCCTAAACAAGGAACAAGGGAAGATTTATGAAATACGTAGTCCATAATAATTTAATTATATAAAAAGTAATTGGAGTAGAAGGTTTTGTGTTCTAACTCCACAGCCCTGTGTGATATTAAGTAAACAGCTTTTGATTCATGAATTTTGTAGATAATAAAGCCGAGTTTTATGATGTCATTCATACTTTCCTTTTTTGTTTTTTTATGCTTTTCTTTTAGTATTGTATATGAAAAAAAAAAAAAAAAAATGCAAGTAACAACTTACTTCTACGGGATTAAACTTGACAGACTGAATACTGTCAACACCCCAGGTAAACGTTCGAACCGGCTCAGCCTTCATCTCATCCCAAATGTCTACCTGTTCACCGCAGGTGGCTAGGATATTGTCCTTCCAATGATGGTCCATCGAGTGGAACAATGTCTGAGATATAAAAAAAAAAAAAAAAAAAAAAAATTCAATACAAAATGTCACTGGATGCAAACCAAAACGGAATTGGATTTATTTCCTGGTTGGTGGTAGTGGTGTTGGTGGTGGGGATATACTATCTCCATCTGCAGTAGAGTAGATTTTGCAAGTCTCAAAACATTAGAATTTCAGTCATTCTGCCTTTTTTCAGCACTTTCCATGCTGCCAACCAAATCTGGAGTAGTCATTTTATTATTTAACCTATTGGCAATGGTGAGAATATAGTGAAGAGAAGATGGACCAATACCCATTCACAGAGGTCATTTGTGTGAATGTATCAAACTCAGCTGGTATTTGAACCCAGCTTACCAATCACACTTTCTAAATCACTAACTTTTATACCACTCACACACACATCTACAATGTTAAGAGCAAAAAAAATGAAAAAAAAAAAAAAAAAAAAAAAAAAGAAGTATTTCTGGTAATGGCACTACTGACTGCCAACCATGATTTGTTGGCAATTTTTATTATGACACAGACTGCAAGTTATCTTGGTTTATATGCCATTTGCAGTAATGAAAACAGCCAGTGATGCTACTGAATTCATTTCTTCTTCAGTTCTTTACGCTATCAACACACAAGTGAGAATATTACTGCTTTTGATGAGCCTCTATTATTGTAATATTAGTTGTCTTCTACAAAACTGTTAACACAAGAGAATAAAATGAAAAAAAAGGCCTAATCAGACCAACAAAGCAGTTGCAGTTATTAGTACAACAATTGTATCATCTTTTAAATGAAATGTCTACTGTCATATTAATAGAATACCAAATTTGTGTTACTATTTTATTATTATTATATTAATTTCTGTGTTAATATGCCAAATATAAGTTTTAGTGGGATATGTTTGTGCCAGTCTGCTGGGGGTACAATAGTGGTGTACTGTACGAATGGTGTCCCTCATATTTTTTTACAACACAGTAAAGGTCTGGATTTTATTCTCACCATACAAGTCTAGCCCCAGTTTTGGAAATATCTTTTAGGCTTGGAAACTTGCCATGTATGCCTCAATTTATGATAAGCGGATCCATATCTTTTCTAAGGCTACTTGCAAGCAAGTGAAAGCATATAATGAATTTAATGTGAAAAAAAAAAAAAAAATTGAGTTATTGTCTCTTCATAACCAACACATCCAATCTAGATGCTGACCAGGCTTGATGTTGCTTAACTTCAGTGACTGTTATTTTCTTTTTTGCAGGAAATGGTGAGTCTTACTAGAGCTGCATCTGGCATATTCCCTGCCTTGTCAAAAGGAACACACAAGTGCAATAAATGACACTCTACCAAAAGCTGATCTTCGTTAAAGCAAGGTGATGTTTTGTTTGCATTTTTTTTTGCATTATTTACATGCAGACTTTTATCCTTAACTTTGTTTTTGTTGTTACAACCTTTCAGTCGTTGTGATCCCTGGCCCCAAACCTTCATGAGGTGCTTTTCAATTCAAGTAACAATCAGAGAATTTCAAAGTGAACCCTTTATTTAATCTACAAGGATAGATTACTCTTGTTCTACTAATCACATTCAGGGATATCTCATCTAGTTTTTGTGTTAGTACTGCTCAGTTATTGCTTGTCCCATTGTGTATCTGTTAGGATTGGAAGGGAGTCTTCACTTTCTTCTTGAAGAACTAAACTATGGATCTGAATAAATACTGCTTTAAATCTAACCAATTGTAGTTAATAATAACGAAAACTACCCACAATTAGTTAAAAAAAAAAAGAAAAAAAAAAGAAGTAATATTCTACCAGGATAACGCCATACTGCATGTTTTTTTTTTGGTGACCAGGACAAACAATTGTGATATCTCAGATGGGGAGTTTTTTTTTTTTAAATCATATCACCTCGAGCAAGGCGGTAACGCCACTGACGTGCAGGGGGCTACATAAGAGTGAAAAGATTTGAAAAGAGAAAGCCGGAAACTACATCCTAAACAGGAAACAAGTGGTAAGCCTCTTCACCCGTTCAATAGACATGGATGGAGTGTAAACCGGGCGATAGTTTAGTCTATCTACTCCAAGTTATTTAGTGTATGAACCAAAATACAATTTAAATTACACTTTTGTAGAAGATAACCAAACAAAAAAAATTCACTAAGGTAAATGAAATCAGAAAATGTTTAAAAAAAAAAAAAAAAACTAATGAAAATGTAGTTTGAACAAAACGTCAGTTGACAAAATTTGAAAATTTTTTTTTTAATTGTTAACAAAAGGAAGGCAACTTTAAATAAGAAAGAAAATAGCTTAGAGTTGCTTCCCTTGATTATCGCGCGCACGCACACACGCATATATATATAAATATCAAAAAATATATATATATATAAGTTTTTACTTGGATCAAGTACGTGAAGATAAATTTATAACAACAGACTTTATCTCACGAATATTAAGAAGAAAAAAAGGAAGAACAGCAACAGACCTTTCCAAGAATGACATTCACCGCTTCTTCATCAACTTGTCCATCAGGACCCAACTTCCACTGTTTAATTGCTTTGTCTATTCCACACTGTCAACAAAAGAAAAATTATATAAGTACTTTAAATATCTTAAGAATCTTGTCAGTGGAACAGAACTTTATTACAGCAATGAGAATAGACAGAAGTAAACTCAAAAAACTATTGTAGTTTGTATAAACCTGGAAACACCAAAATCAAGAAAAAGAATTGTGGGAAGAGAAGAAAAAAAAATAATGAAATGAATTAATTAGGTTAACACCTCAGTCTTCAAAACTCAATAGAGGGATATAACATAAATGTGCCAGGTCAAGTGTTTCGTACCCTACTCCCCCTACTCTAGTACATCTCAATTTTCATAAGGTAGTATTCTATATGAATACAAAATACAAATTTGATTGTAACCTAATTATGTATAATAATGGATCATATGCAATAAAGACAAACAATTCAACTAGAAAAATTGAAAATTGATTTTTTTTTCTTTTGAAGGCATACATTATATGAAGATTGTACAAATGCTTTGTTTAGCCAAGCACTTCAGGCTAAATTTTTAGCCATTTTTGAGGATGAATGTTATTTTACGTTTATGTGGTATGTGTTATGTGGTATGTGTTATGTACCAAATACAGTCAGCATGTTGTTAGAGTGTTTGCAGTTGATGTTATTGAGTGCTGAGTTTTTCCTTTTTATCAATAAAAAAGCCTCCATTATTTTTAGTCTTTTGGATGATGTTATGACATTTGTGTTGTCAACAAGTATGTTCTGAATAGGGTTTGTTAGGTTTCCATGTTTGTTTAAATGAGATTGAATTTATATTTGAATTTTATATTTACATACGCTCAATCTCTAATATTGAGTTCTTTTACCCATAAATATAGCATGCATTAAAACTATATATATATATATATATATATATATATATATTGTGTGTGTATTTTGGCAGCATTTTTTCATTAATACAGGTTTCATTGAATAATATAGACAAGTTCTGTCTATTTATTTTGTGTAAGATCCGTTCGTATGATCTGATTAGCTTGATAGTGTTGTCATGGAAAGACGACAAGAAATCGCAATAATTGTTGGCTTATGTAAGCCGAAAGCTCAGACCTGATAAAAAAAATCAACAATTATTGCGATTTCTTGTCGTCTTTCCATGACGACACTATCAAGCTAATCAGATCATACGAACGGATCTTACACAAAATAAATAGACAGAACTTGTCTATATTATTCAATGAAACCTGTATTAATATATATATATATAAGAAATGGAGTTGTTCCAATGAGAGAAATTGGTATAGAAGAAAAAAGTGCAAGAAACCGCAAATGTTTTGTTTAAAGTGTAGATTTAATTTTTATTATTGACTTAGATTTTTGTTTATATTTTATATAAATAAACAAATAAAAAAATCTAAATAAATAAAGCTATCCACTTTTATATATATTCAGGTTTCATCAAAAATGACAGACAAGGTTTGATGGTTAAGTTTTTAATGTAAATTTTTGAGAACATAAATAATATAAAATTATCCAAATGTTTTTTTTTATCTGAGCACTTTCAGCTATACTTTTAGCCATTTTTGAGGATGAATCTTATTTTATACATAACAGAATGCAAGAATGTATAATGTGGAGTAGTGGTATGTGTTATATACCGAACACAGTAAACATGTTGTTAGTGTGTTCATAGTTAATGTTACTGAGTATTGGATTTTTCATTTTTATCAACAAGGCCTCCATTATTTTTAGTCTTTTTCTGCATGTAGATGATGCTATGACATTTGTGTTGTCAACAAGTATGTTCCAGATAGAGTTTGGTAAGTCTCCATGTTTGTTTAAATGAGATATAATTCAGAGAGATGCAGAAAAAGAAAAACCCAACACATTTAAATTTTCTATTTATTTTTGACAAATGAACTTCTTGATATTGTTTCTAAATCTTTGTCTTGCAATCATTCTGCCTCACCTGCTAACTTATTATGTTACAGGTACCGCTCCATCTGGAAACCACTGAATTTGACAGATGATGGCTTGGGAATGCCAGGTGCCATCTTTGTCTTCCAATAATTCTACCTTGTGAGTTATCCTCTTCTTTCATACTGCTTGGAATATAAAACCTCCACTACTTGCAGATAAACTAGGCTATAATACTCACTCATAAAAGAGGGATCAGAATTCATCTTTGAAAAAAATCCAGTGTCAGAGTCCCTAAGGCAGTTCAGGGCTGTATTTAGCAACATCCTACCGATTCCTACGATGACACTATGTTATGGTGAAACACAACTATTCCTCAGATAATGGACTCTCCCTCCTATATTAATAAGAGTTAACAGGAAGTTCTTGGGAAGTTCACAAAAGTTCTTAGAAGTTCTAGAGAGTTCTTTAGAGTTTTACTGGAGTTCAGCAGTAGAACTACTAGGCAGTTGATAGTAGTCGGTAGATAGCCGAATACTAAGGAGTCAGCTTTCAGTGAAGATTACCAAGTTCCTAACATTTTGGGTGGGTTAAGTCGATTAGCAACCGACAGAGCAAGATTATAACTTTTAGTGCGAAAACTACTCCACAATACACTAGAACCATGTATACTGGCACTGACTTTAACCATTGAAACATCTCAGTGACATGCAGGGAGCACCTACTGTATGGATAACAATCTGTTCTCTAACTGCCGGATTTTGTGCACTGGGGAGACACGGAAGTGACAATGACAAACAACCAATTCCCAAATCAAGTAGATGGTTATAGAATAGTTGGCACATGGTTCAGATGCTAAAAGGCCAGCACTTCAAATCTCACTCTGGTTAATGTTAATGTGTCGACTTGATAATATCCTTCGGAGATGATCCTAGCGAGAGGCACCTTTTGAAAATGACCTGAAAACAACATTATAAAAAGATGATGATTGTTGTGCTAGCACAAAGTCCTAAGTCATCATGACCAAGGGTTTCAGTGTACTGGACTTGTTCAAACTGTTGATCAGACGGGTTCTGTGGTTGTTGAATAAACACAAATGTGTCTGAGCAGGTGTCTGCAACAGGGATAAGATATCAACCCTAACAGACAGGCATACTTAGAAAAGATCCGCCAGTCATACAAAATAAAATGAGAGACTGATAGTAAGTTATCCAACAAGTACTGCCATATTTGTCTATACTTTTGAGATGAAGTAGTATTTCCATTATTTACACTGTTCAGACTGTTGTCCTCATCTTTACTTACATTTTTATGACATTTTAGCCATTGAACAACCTGCCCTTCTTCAGGTGCAAGGAATTTTGAACTAAACCCAAAGAATTGTAAGTTCAATACCTGGCTACAGCAGTGATGAACAAATAACTTAGAGAGCTGAGTTAAAGGGAGATAACTACATGATATCCGGAAGTGACATTGCACATGAAATGTGAATGATATACCCCAGTGATTGAAATAAAGGGTTCAGTTCAAAATTCCTAGTACCTGAAGAAGGCCAGAACGTATAACAGCTATAAAAATTGCAATAAAGGTGAGGACAACAGTCCAAACTGTAAATAATGTGAAGAACTGCCATGTCATAAAATCAATCAATCCAATTCTTTTCAAAGAGATTATATACCTGTAGAATGTATCAGCTGAAACATTTTAGTTGAAAACAAAAAGAAAACAAACAAAAAAAAAAAACAAGAAAACATTTTTGATTAAGAGAATCAATAAACATTTTAAAGCTGAAACCTACCGTGAAAAAGTGTTGTCCGCTGGGATGAACACACAGACTGTTCACAACACCTGTATGAGCCTGAACCTTTGTGATGCAACGTCTGTTGATGAGGCTCCATACTCGAACCTAAAGCAAAAATAGAAGCTATGAATTAACCTCAAAGCATATATGGGGGTCAGCTGAAAAATTCATAGGCTGACCGAGATATAAATATAAAAAGACAAACCAATTAGTAAAAAAAGGCATGCAAGTGTACCAGAATACAACTGCTGGTCAGCCAATTTGCATGTCTACTTACATTTATATCTTGATTAGTCCATGAACTTTACAGCCAACCCCTGTACTATAATACATGTTTTTTTGCAAGATTTTAAAAATAAGATCTTAACTGCCTTCCTTTTGAAAATGACCTGAAAACAACATTATAAAAAGACAATGATTGTTGTGCTAGCACGAAGTCCTAAGTCATCATGTGGGATGCCCGTTTGGGTGATCATGTCTCTTTTTGATTCATGACCTACTAGCCAGAAGAATTCCTGCCCTAATCTACTGTTATTTTCTGTATTTGTATGGTTGCCAATCAAGGTTAGAGGACCCAGTCTATCTTGCTATTTATCCCATAGTTTGAGGGTAGGGAAGAAATGGAATCATAACACATCACTCAATAAGTTCCAGGCCTGACATATAGATGGTGCCACTAATAAAAATCCATATGATTTTTATAAAGTACTAACCTTTGAATGACACATGACAAAATTTGGGCCCAATCAGATTATTAGTTTACAAATTACAGTTACTTAAGTAAAGCTACTGTTGCAAATTTTTGAAACAATGGAAAAAATCTGATTTTTATGTTGGTAAAGTATTGCATTCTGATGAGGAAAAACACTGTTCAAGCAAAACAATGGCTTGATAAATGTATTCAGATGCTGCTCCATCGGAAATAACAGTTAAGAGGTGGTATGCTGACTTTAAATGTTATCGTACACACACAAATGATGCTGAACACTCAGGTCACCCAAAAATCAATAGTTGTCCCGGAAAACACCAAAAAAGTTAAACTTGTTTTAGCTGATCATAAATTGAAGTTGTGTGAGATAGCAGAGGAGTTGAACATATCAGAAGGCAGTGTATTCACCATTTTGCATGAACATTTGTCAAAGAGAAAGCTGTGCTCAAAGTTGCTGCCATGTTTGCTCACAGTTGATCAAAAACAACAAAGCATTGATAATTCAGAGTGTTGTTTGCAACTGTTTAAATGCAATAAGAAGGAGTTTTTGTGTAAAAAAGATGACAATGGATGAAACATGGATCCACCACTTCACTCTGGAGTCAAATCAGCACTCAGCTGAGTAGACAGCAGCAGGTGAAGCCATCCAAAGTGACCAAAGAAGCAAACATCAGCTGGCAAGGTTTAGGCCTCCTTCTGTATTTTGGAATGCACAAGGTATTTTGTTCATAGATTACCTTGAGAAAGAAAGAACCATCAATTGCTAATATTAAATAGCATTATTGATGCATTTGAAGGCAGAAATCAACAAAAAATGGCCACAAATGAAGAAAAAAGTGATCTTTCACCAAGACAACTTTGAATTGCTTTCGCATCCACCCTATTCTCCAGATCTGACCCCCAGCAACTACTGACTGTTTGCAGACCTCAAAAAATGCTCCAGAGAAAGAGACATGGCTCCAATGAAAAAGTGATATCTGAAACTGAGGTGTATTTTGAGGCCAAAAACAAATCGTTCTACAAAAAGAGGCATTGAATTGTCAGAGGAGCATTGGAAGTGAACGAAACTATGTTGATGAATAAAGTTGAATTTTGCCGAAAAATTTTTGTTTTATTAGTTGGGCGTGGGATTTATTGGGTAATGTGTTACCTTTCCCAAGGGCATTTTTGTGTGAAAGTGACTGACAAACTCAACCGAAATTTGAACTTGACTTTCTGATTCCTCATTCCAAGCTGTCATCTGCATCAGTACCTGCTCATCCCAGCTCACAGCACTTAGTATTCAACCATCTAGATACTGACCAGGTTCAACATTGCTTAACTTTTGGATAAGAACTGATGTTTCAATGTGACATAGCTGTAATCAAGATCTTACAGTAGCCATTAAAATGTACATCTTGACTGACTGACGCAATTTAACACCCGGGCGATATCTATTTTTTTAAAATTCATTTAAAGATTTTAGATTGGAATTGAAAACCTTCATTTCTGATTTGACATTATAAAAATGAACAGTTTGAATTCAAGCAAATTCCCATTTTGTTTTTTATGTTTTTTTTTTTTAATCATATCACCCCGAGCAAGGCAGTAACGCCACTGATGTGCAGGGGGCTACATAAGAGTGAAAAGACTGGAAAAGAGAAAGCCGGAAACCACATCCTAAACAGGGAACAAGGGATGAGCCTCTTCACCTGTTCAATAGACATAGGCTGAGTGTGAACTGAGCGATAGTTTAGTCTATCTACTACAATTAAAAAAAAAAAAAAAAAAAAAGAAAAAGGAGTGAAAAAATTGGAACAAGGGATGAGCCTCTTCACCTGTTCAATAGGCATGGGTGGAGTGTGAACTGAGTGATAGTTTAGTCTATCTCTTCCAATTGAAAAAAAAAAAAGAAAAAGGAGTGAAAAGATTGGAAAAGAGAAAGCTGGAAACCACATCCTAACCAGGGAACAAGGGATGAGCCTCTTCAACATTTTAGTTTCAAACACAGAATATAGGAAAAGGAATTCTTTAAAGCACGCTTTATTATATTTCTGAATTCCTTCAGACAAGCAGCTAAACCCTTGCTTTTTGTTCTTGCATTATGTGTTCTTTGAAAACACTGTCAATTGGTGATTGTCCAAACGAACCAGGTTAACTGAATTGTAAATATTTTTAACAGAGCCCAACCTGCAAGCTTATGTCCAGTGTTTATGCTTATTTCCGTAAAATGCTGGTGGCAAGGTTCTATTTTTTTTTTAAGTTGTACAGATTTAACTGTAAGTTTTATGCTAACAGTTTTGTCTCTTGCACTTTTCACTTGTGGAATTCTTTTCTGACTTCTTGCTTTACAGACCTGTTTGATATTCGACAATTTAAATTCAATATCAATTGTTATCATCCATCTTCTTAAATCCTGTCCTTCACTGTTCTCTTTCTTTAATAATATTTTTGTTCTCTGTTCTCTCATACTCAGTAACTTCTCGCATCTTAGGGGCTTTATTTCTTGATTGAAATGAAAAATAAAAAAAAAGGTGGGAACAAACATAATTTCTACCGAAAGAACACTTGATTACCAAGTAAACGTCAGCCTCTGATGTAGCCAACAACTGTAACAGATTTTCATGATAGGATAAAGAAAATTTTACAAGTCTGTAACTAATGACACAAATTCTTGTCAAAAACTTATATTCAGAAACCTTTTTGATTATTTTCATCTTGATTCTTTGAGACCTGTTTTGGTAAGTACTCTTTGGCCATCTTCTAGTATTCATAGTTTGGCTTAACAAGGAATATCCTGAATGAGTTATTTTTTTTATCTTTTTCATGTTGCTTTTTGTGAATTATTTCACTACATGATCCTACCAGATGTTCTTTCACACACAATAATCTCTTCCATCTTAGTGGCTTTATTGTCTTACTTGGGGTGAAATAATTAAAAACAAAACAATATGGTACGTGATGCATGTGCTTTGGACTGGATGTCATAATGTGCATATTGGGCTTGTATATTTTTATTTTAGTTGGCGTACTGCTCTCTCACTTTATAATAGACATTCAAAGGATCTTCCTCCTTGTCACAATTAACATATTAAGGAGAAAATCTATCAATCGAATAAATCTGTTACACAATCATTTATAATAATAATAATAATAATAGCAACAGCAAATTAATTCAGTCCTGATGCTCTACCAGACATGGCTCTCATGACTTCTGATACTAATTGATTGAAGTCATTAGAATGTACCTGTTTTGTCTTGATGAAGACTACAGTAAATATCCCATACCAAAGATTTGATGGTCTGTTACCTGAGCATAATCAGATGGGCCTGCACCATAGGGGCAGATGAACTGTGCATATCTGTTCATGAGTGAGAGTAATGGAAAAGTTTTATAGTCGGGTGTTGAGAAGGTTTATTCTTTTTTTAAGTTTGAAGAATGAAGCAGTTACCTTGAGATACTCCAGAATACCTTCAATCACAGACCACCTGAACAAATCAGGTTACCTGACCTGAAGGTATATTTAACTTGATTGTGGTGCAGTGGGTATCAGCTTGGAACGAGAAATTGAGTCTGAATTCCAGTTGAATTTCTTGCATTCACTTACGCACAAATACCCTTGGGAAAGGGTATTAATCCATCTCTTCCTCCAGTTATGGGTTAACTAACAGGACAGATTGGTTTCTATAGCCTTGGCTGGCAACCAGTCTATCACAGAAAGTAATGGCAACCTACTGCAGGATAACCTTCTGCCTAGTCAGTCATGTCTCTTTCGAGGCATGATCGCCCAAGCATGTATCATGTGTGGCACTTAACTGACTGAAATGACCATGGTTAATTGTAAATTGGCAGAATTGCCCAACAAACAGAATTAACAAAGTTTCCATTAAACAATAAGAAAAGAAAAAAAGAACAAAAAAATAATACTAAGCAAACAAAACAAGACTAAAGTTGGCAAAGCAACAGTAATGACGCCAAAAAGTTCCCAAAATAAGAATTGTGTTAACACACAAAAGGGATACAGGCAAGTAATTGTAGCTTTCTGACCTCAAGACTATAAAGGACGAACACTACTTCATCCTCACCTCCAAAGTTATGCACTGCTTTTATCAAACAAATCATGTACATTTGGCTGTGAGGTATGTGTCTGGTATACCCATACCAGACTGGGTGACATGTGTAACCCTATTTTCAAATGGCTGGTATTAATTTTAAGTGATTTTCAAGATGAGAAGAGATTTCTCTAAAATTGGAGAATACAATTATTTTTGTTGGGGGTGGGTGGAAAAGTGGCCAAAATGTCAACAAGTGGAAAAACCCAGGTGCAAAATACTGAGTACATAATTGTTTTTAAGTGAATTTATCAAAATGTGATTCCAGTCACAACAAATGTCAATGGGTTTTGATGGTGTGTGACTGTAGGTCAAAAGGTGGCCTTGACAATTTCCTGTGTATTGAATTACCAGGACAGTTGATAAGAGCAAGTAGACAAATATAAGGAGTGTGTTTCTCCCCTTCTATTGGAAGTTGAAATGGATAAGTGTAATTGTTTTTATTACCAGCTGGTAAGGATTATACACTGAGAGAAATGGAAACCTAATCCACCTCTTTCCCACCCTGGTCTGGGTGCCTGCTTAACAAAATCAGAATGCAAAGGTGAAACTAGTGAGTTGCCTCCTGTATCTTGGAAGAAGAGGTTGGAAAGAGATTTGAAATTACGGTCTTGTCTGCTGCTAGAACTGAAAGAAGAAAACCAGAGAGAGAAATATTGCAAATTCAACCAACTGATCATCCTGTAGAAATAACACAACATGAATATTATCATGTTATCAGCCAACTGATATTTCTTTTCTGATACTTATTTTGACTTGCTTTTAATCTTGTAATTATTCGATACTAGCAGTATAGCCAGGCATTGCTCGGGTGTAATGAAAACTTTAAAACTAATCCATGGTCCTGGTGCTCAGACTCTTTGGATGTTGGCACGAAACACTAAAAAGCAATAGTTGTTTCCAGTTAAAGTGAAACCGTAGACTGAAAGAAAAATGAATGGATGTATGTCAAATTTTGATTTCCTGGTATCAATATCAAATAAGTTTTGTCGTAAACTGAATTTTGAAGGCTAAATAAGTCCTCTGAGTAAATGGTATCATGGCTGAGACTAAGAACTACAATTATACCTACTTAGAGCTAAACCTGAAGCAAAGACTAAAATAAAAGGGCTGAAAAAAATACAGATATGCAGGCAGATAAACAGACACACACACACACAAACATCTTGCCTTTTATATATATATAATCAATTTTCTGCACGATTGTAAGAACTGCAACCTTGAAACTTCTGAATATCGTTTGGTATGTCTTTGTCTATGAGTGTATCAAATTTGATTAAAATCGGACCACTCCTTCTATAACCCGATTTTTTCGATTATCAATATTTATCAGGGGTACCTCAACACAAAACCTAGCTAAGAACACTCGCAGACACTTATAGTACAACTGTGTAAATTTTCAAGAAAATCGGTTCAGGTAATAGACACACACACACATACAAAGTTCCATTTATAAATAAGTTTAGATATATAAATATATATAAATCTGTGCGATGTCTTTGCTGTCTTGAATCTGGTTTTTATCATATACCAATCCCTTGCATCTCTAGACCAGTCTCATCAAGTGGTAACAAGCAGCCCTGTTTTGGCTAAACTGATATCAACAACACAACGTGAGCAGAACTGGTCAAAGGTTAGGGAGGTTGACTGGACTCAGCCATGGATGGTGTTATATATTAGGCTTTACATATTTACAGTCCAGCATAACTCTGTTCACCTACATAATGATAATCATAAACATCCTTGTGCGAATTAATTGAAACAAAATGAATAATGTCTTCCTAGAATCTTTCACTTTCCTGATCGTGTATACATTGCCTTTTGGTGTTGTTTTTCTTTCCCAACTCTATTTTTCTTTACGTTTTGGACTGATGGATCCAGTTTTCTTCACCTTGATGAGATGATTGGCAGCTGAAAAGCTGATGCCAACAATATCCATGACCTCTCTGCAAAGCTTGCCAGTGTGCTTATACAGTGTTACAATTTTCATACACTTCCTCGGAGTAACATCCATCACAGACAATGGTCTTAGGAAAAGTAACCAACAGTTGAGATAATAGTGTCTGGGTGTGATAAAAATCTGATGCAATCACAGATGACGCAATACTTTTCAAGGCGAAACAAATTTCATTATACACTCTGAAAATAGATTTAGATTACTGCATGCCACTGCAAATAACTTAATCTGAGGAAAAAATAGAAATCGATTACACCCTGTCAATCTAGTGGGTTTAAAACTGACCATATGTTGAAAGAAAGGAGACTAAAGTAGTTGTCTCCATTAATTTGGACATGGATGTACTTTGTTTCCAAAATGTAAAACAAAAGATTGCATTTACTTACCTCGCCATCATAACTTCCAGAAAGCAATGTACTTATGGAGGTTGGATGTTTCCTCATGCAGCTGATAACATCTTTGTGTCCATTTAGATCCCCAATAAAAGGCTTTGCAAAAACACGCTCGAGTTTAGTAGCATTGAGTGCTCTAACATATTCTCTTGACGCTTCAAATGGATGTAGTTTGGAGTCAAAGTTCCGAGGCACTGGAATTTAAAATAAAATACTGTCAGCATGTTTTTTTTGTGTGTGTGCCAAATTCAAATGCCACTTGAAATAGACATATCAGGGAGAATTTTTCAACTGATAAAAGAAGTGTGAAATTTCAATTAAACAGCCTGCTAGGAATTTTGATTTTATTAACCCATTCATCCCAAGCAAGATGATAACACCACTACAAAACAAGGAACTTTTCGAAGTAAAAGAGAAGAAAAAGATTTTAGAAAGAACTGGTAACCCCATTCTGTCTACTATAATAAAAACTGTCGTGTGTGTGTGTGTGTGTGTGTGTGTGTGTACACACCCACATATATATATATATATATATATATATATTAATAAATATACATATTGTCCTACATCAATGGCATGTCTCAAAGTTTAATAGATTTGAATTTAAGTTCACTTGATGTTCATGGGAATAAAATCTTATGAAGTTACTGTTTTTAATAACTAGATTAAAAATTTAAATATTCTAAGATTACATGTAGATAAAAATTAAAATTAAAATATAAAATAACAAATATTAAAATGCAGGAAGAAGAAATCAAAGGGGCGTAAATCATAAAAATTTAAGTATTCTAATATTACAGGTAAATAAAAAATTAGAATATAAAAATTTTAAATCGAAATAAAAAATAAAAATAAAAGTTAAAAATAAACAATGCAGGGAGCAAAAATTAAAGGGTCGTAATTCATAATTGTTAAAAGTAATATTTGCAGGAGAAAGAAATAAAGGGGTGGGGAGTAAGGATTTTGCTCCCAAAGCAAGGCAGTAAAGCCACTAAGACACAAGGGACTACTGGGTGTTAAAACAGAAACATTACTAAAGAGTAAGAACAAAGGAAGAGTAATCAGGAGGACAGTTGATAATGATAAACATTTCAATTTCATTAACATTTCTGAAGATTAAAGTTGGCTGGGAAACATGGAGCCAGAAGAGAGTTCTACAATTGAGAAGTGTAAGAAAAGAAACTGTTAGCATAGAATTTAGTTACATTTAGACAACTCAACTTTAAATTAACAAGATTTCAAAATCAGTCTAATGCTGTGCTTAAATTAAAAATTCTAGGTACAACACTAACACTAACAGCAAAGTGCTCATCCAAACAATTACCATGAAACATGTTTATAGAAAAGGCACCAGGAGGTAACCTTATGGTGGTGGAAAAATGACTGAAGCCAAGATGCAAGAGCTGGACTAATGATATTGCTGATTCTTTGGATTTTATCAAGATGATCTTGATAAATAGCAAGAGCACCAGACCATATGTGTCAGCAATATTATATTCATGGTTGAATGGTAGACTTACAGCTATGCAAGATAGATTCTGGAGAGAAATAAAGTTGCCACCTTTGTCCAACATGTTAATAAGAGTCAGATTAACTGAAAGTTGATGAAAAGAAAGTCAAAACTATTGTGTTTGTAGTTAAATTACTGCTGTTACATTTGATCCCAAATTGTCTCTTTGCTCTCATCATGTGACATAGAAGTGTAGTTGATAGCAGCAATGAGTCAGTCCAGCACAGGTCAAGTTCTGCTGAGCCTTCTCTCTGCTCATCTGCATGGGTCAACTTTTATTCAGGTTTTTGACCACATATGCGCTTTACCAAAATTGCAGATAGTGGCTTCAACCAGGTAGGCAAGACATTGTGGTAACAGGTAAGTTAGACTTTCTTGATCCTATTTCACCACATGACATAGGAGAGAATAGTTGAAGTCAAAGGAATCAATGTAAACTTCATACGTGTTCAAAGAAATAAAAGTTTTTCATCCTACTCGTCCTGTAACCTATTAAGATCCAAGGTCATGGGGCTATCACACACACTGCAGATGGCAAGAAATCCTGGTGGAGCTACCTCTACTTCTTAGAGTTCTTTTTCATATATTGATTAAGCAAGTCAGTTTACAAATTTCACAAGAAAAGTTTTTTTTATTACGTTTCATCATAGTATGAACATATTTGTGGTCAATTTGGAAAGATCTTAATTTAACTTTAAATTTGCTAATTTTCTTAAGATAGTGTGTCACAGATGAATATTTTATTTTTGCAAGATTTTTAAAAACGAGAATTAACTTTTAACAAATCTGTCAGGATGTCAAAAATGGCCGATTTTAAATAATTTTTAACTTACTGAAACAATCAACAACGATTTAAAATACAACAATATTTTGCGTACTGGAAATAGTTAATTTAATAATTTAGTTTTCAATTAAAGCTAAAATGAAATCTTTTTCATTTAAAAAAAATCATTTTAAAACTAAGGTATCATAAAATTAGTTGAGGTACCTTTTCATTGCTTTTTTCAGTAGGGAGATATAGCCTACTGACTCAAGAAAAAAAAATGAAAATAATTATTTCTCATTGCAGTGTCTATAACAACCTTTTCGAATGTAATATTTCAGTGTGGGGAATGAAGTTTTCCGATTTATTTTGAAAACAAGGGTAGTGATCATTTTTGTTTGAAAAATAACACAGCTGAGCTCTATTGCCATAAAACTGGGACTAAAATGACAGATTTAGTTTTTTGTTTCATTTTCAGTAAAAGGTGAAGCACCCTATATTGCACAGTGGCTGCATAATACAATGGTTTTCATTGTTAGAGACTTTAAAAAGTGTATTTGATTTAACAAGATTGTTTTTGTTTCTTAAACCGCTACGTACGTGTCTTAGATTATAAAAAATGAAAGAAAGACATAATATACTCATGCTGAAATACACAGTTATTCAGCTACTAGTTATTATGCCATACTTTTTCTTACCTTTCCGAATATCATTTTTTGTCTCTCGTAAATAATCGTCAGGATTTCGAGACAGTAATTTTATCTTCATTTTCCCCACGTGCAACAACACATAAATAAACGGTGTGAGGGGAAAATAATTCTACTTCCAGAACGCAAAATTTACGGTTCTTGATTTCCGGTTTCTCACTTCAAAGAGAAGTCCTCGCTGCTTAAACAAAATTTGTGTTTTAGGTTTTAAAGTGTTGGTACTTGTAAGAAGAAAGAATAGCCCCAGTTGAAATGCAGTAAATTATGTGTTGATTGTTGCCGTTAAACTTGCCCACTTTGAATAACACTTTTCTGTTCAGTATAGGTTCATGTTTGCAATTTAGTCAAATATGATTTTTTTTTTCGTTTTTTTTAATTTCATGGGTGCTATGGAAAGATAATGCTACGCCAAACATTCCACAAGTTTGCTCAGCCCTGTTCCGTAAGCTTAGTTTATACACAATTTTTAAATGTATTATTTTTTTTTTCAACACTACAAAGTAAAAAGATGTCGCAACCAAAATATGAACAGCTAATGACGAATATGCTTTCCTCACGAATGCAAAAAAAAAAAAAAAAAAATGTACTACTGATTCGTTTGTTTATGCAGGCAGGACTATCAGGGAGATTAGGCTTCTTTTTTTTTTTAGACTAAATAGATTTTTCTTTTATAAAATATGTCAATTTTTTTGTTTTCTTTTATTTTCAAAGATTATGAAAAATATGCGGTTCGAAACAAAGCAAATGACAAAAATATACAAATAATAAGAACAAATGTTTTTTTTTAATGACTGAAATAAACGTTGAGTTCCGGAAATTTTAATAGAAGGAACTATTTTTAATTGTGTACCGGCAAAGTTCAGCATGCTTCTTCGGTGCGTTTTTTAATTCCTTCTTTACTTTTCTTTTTTCTTCCCATAGATTGAATTTTAAGAAGAAAACGTTTATTTTGGGAGAGTATTAATTATGATATCCTAAAATGTGCAATTATTCTAATTTTCGCTTATTTATTTTAATATTTTTTTGTCCAGTTTAGAAATTACCGTAGTCCTATGCCTATGCAATTTAAAAAAGTGTCAGGGATTTTGATTGCGTTTGTGCGAAAAGGGAGAAAGAAAGAAATTTTTTTTCCACTTCTAAGAAAAAACATTAAAAACATTTTTCCAGGTATACTCGCTTTTAAAAAAAAAAAAAGAAAGTTCATAACAAATGGCATAATTTCGGAATTGTTGTTATAAAGAAAAAATTTAAGAATTTTGGAAAAAAAAAAGTTGGCTTAGTTGTATTTAAAAAAAAAAAACAATGCCGGAATTAATAAAAATCCATCTTCAAGCGAGAGTTGAACAAAAAAAACAATTTCTGGGATTTTCATCAGCGTGTATTTGTTCACAATTCACAACCTAAGGTGAAATACTGAAAAAAAAAATTTTTTTTTCAATTTTTTTATCATTCCTTTGTTGGCAGTTGTTAATTCGTAATTACTAAGCAAGGCAAAAAAATAAAATACTGGACACCCAGTAAGGATCGTACTCTCTACACTACTAGAACCAAGTTCACTTCATGATTTATGACAGTGATACTGTTGGCGCTTTAAGAAAATGTTTTATTGTTGAATGTTGAGTTTGCGGTAACACTTAGACTGGTCCACTCGTAAACAAATAAGAAACATGTTTTCAGGGAGAATATTTTTTAGTAAATTAAAATTCATTTAGAATCTTTCACAAACTGCAACATTTGCCAAAAATCGAAAAATATTTATTTTTAATTTTTATTGATTCAGAAGAAGTACCTGATCAAATTATTGAGACAGTATTGATCTCTGATTTATTACAGAGTTATCTGGACTTATCTTTTATTTACACTTGTCAATGATATCTACATTTTTTTTTTAATTTTCTGAATTTTTAAAGTTTTTTTTTATAAGCACATGTACACAAACACTGGTTGGGTGCCAGTATGTAGCCAACCTTTTTTGAATGTGGCCTACAAATTCTGTTGTTGGTAGTATGTAGCCTACCCTAAAAAGTGCAAGGAAGTATTTGGAATATGTAGGGATAATGATGAGGAAACGCACGTGTCATTTATTTACAAAACAATATCAGTCAGTTAAGTGCCATACATGATACACACCTGGGCAACCATGTCTTTTTTTTAACATGACTGACTTGGCAAAATATTTTCCTGCAGTAGGTTGCCATTACTTTCTGTAGTAGACTGGTTGCCAACCAAGGCTATAGAACCCAATCTGTCTTGCCATTTAACCCATAGTTGGAGGGAAAAGAAACACATTAATACCTTTTCCAAGGGTATTTGTGCATAAGTAAATGAAAGGAATTCAACTGGAATTCAAACTTGGCTCATAAATTTCCTATTCCAAGTTAGTATCCACTGCACCACAATGCACATTCTTATGAAATAAGATGAGACTTTATTTATAAATTTACACATTTAAAGTTTCAGTAACTTGTTTCAGGACAAGTAATCAAACATTAAAGGTTCGTAGTTTCAATGAATTGTCAAGAAGAGAAAATGTTCATTTTAGATCATCAGACACAAAGAAAATTTCTAAAATGCTTTAAACAAATTGATAGAGTTAGTTTCTCACATTCAACTTTAGTAAAACAATATATTTTAAGGTAATTAGTTTAAGTTGAATGGAATTCCTTGAAATTCCCCAGCTCTCATTAGACACCAACATTATTCAGACATATGGGACTCTGCCTTTCTCACTCTCTTCTGTCCTTTCTTTTTGTTAATGGCAAGTAGGTGAAGAGGAAGAAGGAAAGGTGAAGAAAGCAACATGAGGAAGAAAGTGAAAGGGTAGTGAATGT
Organism: Ascarosepion bandense; assembly: GCA_037127315.1. NCBI lineage: Eukaryota > Metazoa > Mollusca > Cephalopoda > Sepiida > Sepiidae > Ascarosepion > Ascarosepion bandense. Next base: position 2,520,281 of record JBBBDQ010000772.1, on the reverse strand, counting down.
CGGTTGCTAGTACAATTGTGTCTGATCAGCAGTCTGAGAATCTTCTGCCACATTGTGACTGGTTGCTCTCTCCATTCTCTGCTCTTTTCTCTTTGATTCAACTTTTTTTATCTATTTATATATAAAAAAAATTTGACATAGGCTCATTACTTTTTCTCAGTTTGCAAGTCATTCCCTTTTTCTATTGGTCAGAATAAATTTCACACAGGCTTGTAAAATTTTGCCTTGGTCTTTTCTTCAGCCCGAGACCAGTCTTTTTTTCTCTTGGTCAAAAATAGATTTTCATAATGGCTCGTGAATTTGAAAACTGATATCTGCATTCACCAGACATTAACTGTCTGATAACAGTTAGGGAAAATTACTAGTTTCAATAAATAGCTGGATACTTATATCTAAGAATATACTTTGTATTATATACTCTTATTGAAGTAGAACACATTCAAACCAGGTAAGCCACATACAATACCAGAATCAAAGAGGTGGGCCGCATACTATACTAGAATCAAAGAGGTAGGCCACATACTATACCAGAATCAGAGAGGTGGGCCACATATTATACTAGATTCAAAGAGGTGGGCCACATACTATACTGGCACCAAGAATTGTTAACCTTAAATAACATAAAAAGATATATGTCTATGTTTTTGTTAATTTATGTAAATTTTTGTTCTTTAATGAAAAATGGAAATATCTCTTTGTTCTTTATTTAAAAGAATGTTTTTTTTGTAAAAACAAAAAAATGATTTTGGATGCAAAAAGACTAGTCCAGATAACTGTAAAAATTCAGGGATCGATTTTACACTCTATTTATATTATGCAGAAGGCCCCCTCTTCTAAAAGGATAAAAGTCATCATTTTTCATTCTGATAAATGCAGTCAGTCAGTTAAGTTCCATACGTGATACATGCTTGGGTGATCATGTCTTGAAAGAGACATGACTGACTGGGCAGAAGATTATCCCGCAGTAGGTTGCCATTGCTTTCTGTGGTAGACTGGTTGCCGACCAAGGCTATAGAACCCAATCTGTCCTGCTATTTAACCCATAACTAGAAGGAAGAGACGGATTAATACCTTTCCCAAGGGTATTTGTGCGTAAATGCAGTACACAGGCTAATAAATGCTAACCTCCAAAAATGATTACCAAAAACATTTTCACCTAATTTTTATGTAGCAGTTGTGTTTTTGCTGTCATTGCCTCAAGAAAATTTTATTTTAAAATTTTTTCTGAGACATGATTACTTTTCAAACTGTAAATTAATTAGTCTGGCTTTTATTTTATTTTTATCATTTTCCATATACTGGTAAAAAAGAATAGTCAAATTTAACAACAAATAAAAAAATCACAACAGCAATTTTCAAACTTTGGCTCTCCACAACTTCCTACCTGTTGTTGCTCTAGGTCAGTGTTTCTCAACTGGGGCACTAATGCACTCTGAAAGGTAGCCAGTCAGTCAGTCAGTTAAGTGCCATACGTGATACACGCTTGGGCGATCATGTCTCGAAAGAGACATGACTGACTGGGCAGAAGATTATCCCGCAGTAGGTTGCCATTGCTTTAGAACCCAATCTGTCCTGTTATTTAACCCATAACTGGAAGGAATAGATGGATTAATACCTTTCCCAGGGGTATTTGCGCATAAGTGAATACAATGGATTCAACTGGAATTTGAACTCGGCTCCCCAGTTTCTTGTTCCGAGCCGATATCCACTGCACCACAACGCACATCCAGATGCATCCTAAATTAACAGAAGATTAATTTATAAATTATTTTATTATTTAAAAAAGAACTTTATTTTTAAAATGCTAGAGACACCAAGCCAAGTCTTAAAAATAAATGCTCATTTCAAGAGACTTCTTTATTATTTTCCTATTTTCAAATTTCAGGACTTATTTTTCATCAAAGTTTAAATTTCAGGACTTATTTTTCATCAAAGTTTAAATTTCAGGACTTATTTTTCATTAAAGTTTAAAGTGCAAGTTTTAGCCATTTGACAAGTGCGCCCTGAAGTGAAAAAGTTTGAGAAAAGAATTTTGATAAAAAAGAACTCCCAAATTCATTGGTGAAGGCTTCATATTCAATAAGTAGGCCTTTATCAAGTGCCTTGAGGAGGTAGAGCTGCCCCAAGTCAAGAGTATGGCTGCTAGAAAATTCTAGCCAATCATGATTTTATTGGATAAATTTACTCTTTATTATTTCAAAATATTTTTGTGTAATTTTGGTAAATATATCTGTTAAAATGAGATGTCAGTATTATTTTCATTTTTGCATAATTTAGACAACAATTTATCTATTATATCTTGTGTGTATATATATATATATATATACACATATATATATATATATATACACACATACACATTATATATATATATATCATATTTATAAAGGAAAACTCAACACGTCATTTAAATTCTTTATAAATTATAATTAATTTCAATGAGCTTAATTAGCTCATTTCATCAGACCGCACAATATTTCTTCCGTTTGATACAAAAAATTTTGCCAGAATAAGCATTTTCATTAACTGAAGAGAAAGATAAAAAAAATAAAATAAAAATAAAAATAAGAAGGAAAAAGGAAAGGAGAGCCAGGACTTAGGCAATGGCATTAGATCGGCTGGGGGTATTCAGACCAGTTGTGAAGAGGTTGACCTCTGAAGAAACTTCTAATTCCATGGATATGTGTGTATGTGTGACCCCATAAACTAACCCACCTATGTACACTAACTTATATCTATATATATACATATGCGTACATTCCCACATATACTTACAAAGGTGACTTTGTTTATGCTTATACATACTTACCGACCTACACTTTTTCCTGTCTACATACGGATCTTGCGTTCATATACTCACACATATACATTTCTTAAAGATGGGATTTCCATGTGTATAAATAGTATTATTTTTTTTAATTTTTTTTTTTTAATCATATCACCCCAAGCAAGGCGGTAGCGCCACTGATGCGCAGGGGGCTACGTAAGGGTAAAAAGAATGGAAAAGAGAAAGCCGGAAACCACATCCTAAACAGGAAACAAGGGATGAGCCTCTTCACCTGTTCAATAGATGTGGGTGGAGTGTGAACCGGGCGATAGTTTAGTCTATCTACTCCAATTGAAAAAAAAATAATAAAGGAAATAGTGAAAAGATTGGAAAAGAGAAAACCGGAAACCGCATCTTAAACAGGAAACAAGGGATGAGCCTCTTCACCTGTTCAATAGATGTGGGTGGAGTGTGAACCGGGCGATAGTTTAGTCTATCTACTCCAATATATATATATATATATATATAATTATGCTAGTAATTCTCACACATACTCCCAAATTACGCATATATTTTCATACTTTTTTTTTTTTTTTTAATCATTTCACCCCGTGCAAGGCGGAAACGCCACTGATGTGCAGGGGGTTACATAAATGTAAAAAGATTAATTAGAAAAGAGTGAGGAGTACAAGCTAGTTAGAAAGGAACAATAGAAAGCTGAGAAAGCAGGTGCGATGACAGATACATAGGTGGAGAGAAAGGGAAGGTTATACAGGGGAGGGGAGAGAGCTAGAGGCCAGTGGTTAGTAGATGAGTATTAACTTTGCATTTAAATTTCTGGAGGTTGTAGCCGTCAGGAAAGCAAGAATACGGGAGTGAGTTCCACAGGCGGGAAGTGCGAGAGAGGAAGCTGCAGGAGTAGAATTGTCGTCTGCATTTGGCTAACCTGACTGTGAATGGGTGGGACCCAGTTGCCAGTCTGGTTGCACGGGTAAACACCTGTTGAGGAGGCATCAGTGACTTAAGCTCATCCGAGCAGAAGCCATGAAAGTATTTATAGAAGAGACAGAGGGAGGCCACATTTCGACGATGGGAAAGTGGCTGCAGTCGAGTCGCCAGATCAGTACCTATCACATTTACATACATCCTCACATCCATACGTATATATGCTCATAAATGTGTTCTTCATACCTACATTTATCTCTTTATATCCACATATAACTATTGTGTTCACACACTCACAATTCTATGAGGAGCACTTTCACACATACATACACATCCGTATATATATATATAAGCAACTTTTTATATGCCTCTATGCATAAAGACAATGTACGCCTGTGTACACTTAACTTGCAAACAAGGTGGTATATTTTCTTTTCATATGTCTTAATAAACAATACACATATATATCCATATATACAGGCATACCTCATTCAGATTATTGATACTAACCTGTACAAATATGGGTAGAATGATCAGTACATGAAGGTATAATCAGTTCAAGAATGCACAATTGACTGCATCCAAGATTAACACAATCCACATATAATCAGGTGTTCTCACATGATGGAAAATATATACAGTTCTATTCTTATATATGAAATACACTTATACTTAGGTGCCCCTTTATACACACAATTATGCATACAATAATATATATAAACATGTACAAAATTCTATAGAAGCATGCACAAAATTAGGTACACCCATATATATGAGAAACATATTTCACCTTACACTTAGGTGCCCCATTATACAGTGAAATATTTATGCTGAAGTCATTATAGTGAACTCATTTACAATTACATAGTTCATGATAGGATATTTCTTTTAAAACTTCATACACCAATAATATAAAGTCATTGTGTACTTAGATTGGTATGTCAACCCATTGTATGGTAGGTCCTTATCCTCACTTCTTTGGTCTGTAAAATCCTCCAATGAATGATCCACACAAATGTGAGAGAGCTGGCAAGTGTGTTGGAATGGGGTTATTCTAAGATTTTATCTGTTAGTTTAAATTTATTTTCAAATCACACTCAATCATTTTCTATAGCAGGAAAAAAACATGCATAGGAATTTCCACTGGACCATGGAAACAATGCCTATATAATCACACTCAATCATTTTTTAAACTCCTCCTAAGACATCAAACCGCTCTCTCTAAATATTTCTGGGAATTAAAAGACAGAAATCTTTCCTCTCAGATTGAATGGAAGATTATAGAGAAATCTCAAACCCCTAATAGCTTTAGAAGCAGATGCAATTTATGCTTAGATGAAAAGATTAGAATTATCAAATTCAGATAATCTAGCCAATTATTAAATCAGAGAAATGAAATAATTTTCAAATGCTCTATAAAAATAAATGAGTTTGAATTCCAGTTGAATTTATTGTATTCCCTTAAGCGCATATACCCTTGGGAAAGGTATTAATTCATCTCGTTTCCCTCCAGCTATGGACAAAATAGCAAGACAGAATGGGTTCTATAACCTTGGTTGATAACCAATCTACTGCAGAAAGTAATGGCAACCTACTGCAGGAAAATATTCTCAGTCATGTCTCTTTCGAGACATGATTGCCCAAGCGTGTATCACATATGGCACTTAAATGACTGAAAAGAATTGTACAACTCTGATATGTTGATTTTATGTTTGTTTATTTTCTACATTTGTATTTTTGACCATCTTAATCTTCTTCATTTTTTTATTTCAATCATTGAAAGAAAAAGATGGAGGAAGGCAAATATTTCAAATTGAATATTTTCAAGTATTGAAATTTCTTGACATCAATCTTTTTTTATGTACCATGTCTCATTAGAATGTAAAGAATCATGGTTCTCCACAATTTCCTATCCTCTATAGCACAAATCAGTGTTTCTTCCACTTTTTCAGACATAATTCTACAATATATTTACATGAGCTTGTTAGGTAGTTTATTTACTGTTACCTCTACCTCTCAATCTGCCCTTTGAGTGTCAAATTCTCCAAGCCCATTTTCCTCATTATGCTTCTCAGAAATTTCAACTGTCTCTTTCTGATTTTAAGTGTAAGTGTCCTGCTTCGTTTTTGATTTTTCCCAGAACTTTGTCATTGCTCACATATTTAATCCATAGTATTCTCAGCATCCTTCTGTAGAAACTACATTTTTGTTGCTTCAAGTCTCTTCTTCATCTGTGAGGAGATTGTCTAGGATTCACTGCCTTATAGGATGATTGATATTGCATAACAGTTCAGTACTATTTTTTTGTTTCTAATGAAATTTTCTTGTTTTTTAATACTTTGCTTAGCTTTTGGAAGATGTCTTTCATCATTCCAGTGCACCTGCAGATCTCAGTGTAATATTTTCAGTTCTTTGTTAAACCACTTCCTAGATATTTAAATTTTGTATTTGTTTGATTTTGGTGTTTTCAAGTCATCACTCACATCTTGGGTTCTTCCTTTTGCTGACAACCATACATTCTGTCCTCTTACAATTGATGATTAGTCTTTTCTTCTAGCCTTCCTTCTGTAAGTACTTTCAAAACTTTTCCTTATTGGTATTGTTTTATTACTAGTTTCATTTAATCTAATTATTGTTGGTTTTTATTCAAATATTCTGGCCAATATACTTTTTATTATTACTATTATTTATTACTAGTTTTATTCCATCTTATGCTTTTATTTCCACACTCTGGGTCAATACACTCTTCATTATTATTATTATTATAAGTGGGCTCCTAACCTCAAAAATGATAGCAAAATATTTCTAACAATATACCATAAAAAATGACAGCAACATATATATATATATATATATATATATATATATATATATATTGATGTATTTACTATTGAGTATCTTACATTAAGACATAAAGAAAAAATACAAAATAATTCAAGACCCTGAGAGAGACAGGAGGGAAATATATTATATATATATATATATACAACAGTTTTTATTATAATAGAGAGGATATATATATATATATATATTCTTCACAACTTGACATAATTATTGTAAAAACATAAAATTAAAAGGCACTATTAAAGATCAAACAGGCAGCAAGAGCTTTCATAACTGGTAGTAAAGAGAATAAACTGAGCTGATGCTGACTCGCTTTTGTCCCTATATGTGTGACAGGAGGGAAATATATATATGTATCCAAATAAGTAAGAAATAAAAAATAAGAAATAATATCTTTTTACCTCGTACAAAAAAAAATTTCCAAAATAAAGGGTAGTGGTGTTTTTAATTTTTTTTCAGTAAAACATTTATTACCATAATTATTAACTACCTGATGAGACATTATTCTTTCAAAATGGAAACAAAATGTACAATTTTGTAGTAGTTTGTGGCTTGCACATGTTCTAAAGTAATAATTAAGAATATATATATATATATATATACACACACACAAACACAAATAAATAAACAACAATCTTTATTATTAGAGAGAGGATTATTATTATTATTATTATTATTACTACTACTGCTACTAGTTGTTGTGGTGGTGGTGTTTTAATATTATTATTATTATCATTATTTTTATTTTTTTTATCCCAACATCTGGATCAATATACTCTTTATTATTATTACTATTATTTTATTATTTGTTTTATTCCATCTTTTTGTTTGTTGCTTTTTATCCCAACATGTTGCATTGTGATGTACATTGTATTGAGTACAGTTAATTTAATTTAAGCTTTGTGCTTTAATGGTTGTAAAGTGGATTTTTGATAGAACTTGATTGGAGCCGTGAGGATTTTTAGTTTGTATTTATAGAAAGGGATATGTTGGAGTGCAGTTGATATCAGCTCAGAACGAGAAATCAGAGAGCCGAGTTTGAATTTCAGTTGAATTTGTTGCATTCACATACGCGCAAATACCCTTGGAAAAGATATTAATCCATTGCTTCTCCCTCCAGCTCTGGGTTAAATAGCAGGACAGATTAGGTTCTATAGCCTTGGTTGGCAACCGGTCTACTGCAGAAAGTAATGGCAACCTACTGTGGGGAAATCTTCTGCCCAGTCAGTTATGTCTCTTTTGAGACATGATCTCTTAATCATGTATCACATATGGCATCTAATTGACTGATAAATGTGATGGAGAGCCATGATCACCCATGACCTAAGGAGATATGACATATAGACAAAGATTTACGGAACTTTTTTATCACTCAGGAGATAATCTATTTACTGAAATGTTTTGACTTATTTATAAATTGATGTTTTTCTTTTCCTGATTTCAGTTCTCACTTCAACGGAAATGAGATTTTAAAAATATAAAAATAAAAATCCACCAAATCTCTCGGAACCTCTCAAACATCTCTTGCAACATTGGACCTGCTCCAGAATGAAAAAACCTCTTCCATTCATTCGTCGATTTGTTTTGCAAACTGGACGAAAACTGGTTCGACTTTCCATTTGGTGGCACCTTGCAGCTGGAGGCTTGCTTCGAATATTGCTAGCTGCTTATGGAGTTTGGCAAGACGCCAACTTTGAAGTGAGTTACACCGATATCGATTATCATGTTTTCACAGATGCTGCTGAATTTGTCTCTCTAGGGAAGTCGCCCTATGAGAGACATACCTATCGATATACACCTCTTCTCGCCTGGATTCTCCTTCCGAATATCTATGTGTCCATGCATTTTGGGAAAGTGTTGTTCATAGCTTTTGACTTGTTTACAGCTGCCATGATCTACGAAGTTTTACGAGTGAATGGTTACCCAGCCCAAATATCAATTCTCTGCTCTGGCCTCTGGTTATACAACCCACTACCCATTGCTGTGTCCAGTCGAGGCAATGCCGAATCGATCATGACCTTCTTGGTCCTCATCACTTTACAGATGTGCAACAGGAGGGACTTGAAAACGGCAGCCATTCTTTATGGACTGGCTGTACATGCTAAAATCTACCCGGTTATTTACGCACCATCCATCTATTTGTATCTGGGGCTGGGACGGTTTCTGAAGGCCTCAACTTTCCAGCAGAAACTGAAGACCCTATTTCAACCGAACAAGGATCAAGTTACTTTTATTGGGGTATCTGTTGGCACCTTTGCTATTCTGACAGGGTTTTTCTTTTCAATCTACGGTTGGCCGTTCCTGCAAGAGACTTACTTCTATCACCTCACACGAAAGGACACCCGTCACAACTTCTCTGTTTTTTTCTACCTGCTGTATCTCTGTGCCGAGGAAGCTTATGCACCATGGATTAACCTGTCCCTGTTCCTACCCCAACTGTTCCTCTTAATCAGGGCCTCCTTCACTTATTTTTATAGTCTCCCTTTTTGTTGGTTTCTCTGCACTGTTATATTTGTCACGTTTAATAAAGTGCTAACCTCCCAGTACTTTCTGTGGTACCTAAGTCTGTTGCCAGTAATTCTACCCTGTCTCCGATTATCTTTGTCTAAAGGCATTTTCCTGCTGAGTCTGTGGTTTGCTGGGCAGGCCGCTTGGCTTCTTCCTGCATATTACTTAGAATTCGAGGGGAAGAACACGTTTATTTATATCTGGTTGGCTGGGCTTCTCTTTTTCTTTATTCAAGTCTATATACTCAGTGTTTTCATAGGCAGTTATAACCACACTTCAGGTCAAAAGAATGCACTGAAGAAATCACGATAGCAGATTCCTATATTTGTGATGGTTCTTGATGTTACTTAGGCTAACTGGTCTGCTTAAAAAATTAGGAAGATTTTTTGTAAAGAATTTTTATAGAAGGCACAAAATTTATCAAAATCCACTCCAAAATTAATTTTTAAAGGAGGGATTCCTGTTCTATAAATAGTTTCAAATTGATACTTGACTTTTTACAGTGGTATCTGTATTTTGTTTTTATTTACAAACATCGCTGGATATACACTATTTACATTGTTCGAATTATTGTTCTCATCTTTATTGCCATGTTGTAAATATTACCTCATCTCAGAAGTATAGACAAATCCCTGGGTATAACAATAAACTACATCTGGAAGCAAGGCCTCTGACCAGGAGGTTTTGAGGAGTGTGAAACCACCTCTTAATTGCTGTTGTTGCCAGGTCTACCCTCACCCGGAGTGGCAGCACCTGTTAGGGTCTCAGCTATGGGCAAATACTTAACCCCTAAACTGGGGTCAAAACACTATGAAAGTATAAAAATAGATTTTAATAGTAAAAATACCAGCAATACATTAAACAAAATTTTACCAGATAAAAACCCTCTTTACAAAAATATGTCAATGAAACCTAATCAACAAACTGATTTCTTACAAATAATGCATATACTATTCATTCTAAAACTCTTGTCAGCATTACAAAACCCACTGAGGTGTTGATATGCTGTAAATCTAAATAATACAAGTCAAATAAACATCATGCTTGGAACTGTGCATATGTAATTGATGTTGTCATTTCTGCAATTCTTGTAGTACAGTTATCAATGATGTAACCAATTTTAAACTTGACATTTGTAAATAGAAAAAATACAGATAACTCTTTAAGAAGTCAGGGATTGATTTGAGAATGTATATTGTGAACAGGACTCCCTTTATAAAATGATAAAAAGAAAAAGTCAGCATTTTTTTTTCAGTTCTGATGAATATGATTAAAAGAAATTATTCCAAAGAAAATTTTTTCTTCCTTTTTTTTTTTTAAACAAAAGGACCATTTAACTGAAATAGTGCCTGGTTCTTCCTAGAAACACTTCTGTTTTCATTGTCTGATTCTGAAATATGCAACAATGATCTCTATCATGGTCAACTCAGTGGCTGAGATAGTTGTGTATTGCTCGCTGGTGCAAGTGATCAGTATTCACTCCTGAGTAAAAACTGGAATTTTGAATGCTGATTTTCAAAGTAGGCAGCCCTCCCACCTTATTTGAAAGAGTGGAACAACACGATCTTCTTACGCTCATTCTACTAATTTTGACTGTGTACTCTACTAAGTTCAACTTCAAAAACTAGTAAAAAAAATAAATAGCCCACTTACACTTGTAGTCAGTGCTCAAGTCTCGGTAACACCCAGAGTTTGTATACTTTACAATGCAGACAGACAGGCACACCTTCCTTTACACAAAATATTGATGTAACACAATCTTACACATTGCCCTTATCTTTTATTTTTGATGCAGTAAGATAAAATTAGTATAACATTCAATAAGAGATAAACATCCCCCTTCATAAAATGGTCAGTGTTCAAGCCTTGGTAAATGCCATGGTTTCGAATGCTGATTTTCAAGGTAAGCAGACTATCCCAGTTTTTAAAATTGTTGCTACACGATCTTCTTACTCTCATTTCTATTAATATTAAGGTTATTATAAATAAAAGTAACTGTTCCTCTGAAGCCAGTAGTCAGTGTTCAGCCCTTGTATAAAGTGAGGGTTTTGAATCCTGACTTTCAAGGCATCATCATCATCATCATCATCATTATGCGGTCTCGACCGAGATAGAATTCACTACACCCTTCCAGTATTCCCTAATTGTCATAGCTCCTTATTATATTGTTATAGGCTTTCTAATTAGAAGACTAGTCTGACCAGTTTTTCTCCTTCTTTTATTTAATGCCAGACTAAGCTGTACTTTATAAATACTACCTAATGTACATGTCTTAGTTGGTAAAAGGTCAAGATTGGTCATAATAATGAAATGGCTCCTTCAAACTCATGGTGAGCTAGTCTGTGAAAAGGCACAAAGCGTAATTTGTGCCACACATCTTATATCCAGATGAAACTTGAAATTTCTAACTGAGATCTATCAGTTTTGCAATGAAAAACCTGTTATTGTCATTATCCACATGTATCAAGTTTCATTATACTGCAATAGCAGTCACGTGTAGACATTAACAACTTGGAAGAAAAAAATTTTCCTGGTAACTTTCCAATGGAGAAATACTGTGAAAAAAGAGGAAACATAATTTTTTTTTTTTTAATTTTTTTTATATATATTTATAATCACCCTGAGCAAGGCATTCCACTGCTACTATTGCGCAGGGGGTTACATAGGAGGAAAGTGGTGAGAAAGGATGGTTAGATATAGGAAATGTCAGAAGGAGGGGGTGATAGACGGGTAAGGATTTCGAGAATGAGGGTTGGGTAGATGGTGAGAGTGTTGGGAGAATAGATGCAAGTTAGTGTGATAAGAGGTGTCTATTGACCTTACATTTAAACTCCTGGAGATTGTAGCTGTCGGGAAAGTAGACTTGTGGAAGAGAATTCCACAGGCGGGAAGCGCGAGAAAAGAAGCTGTTGGAGTAGAAATTACGGTTACATCTTATCTGTTTCACTGTAAAAGGGTGGGACCTAGTTGCTAATCTAGTATCTCGTGTAAATTCGTACCTAGGCGGCACCAATGATCTAAGTTCATTGGAGCAGAAGCCGTGAAAGTATTTATAGAAGAGGCACAGGGAAGCCATGTCACGCCGATGAGAGAGTGGTTGCAGCTGGTCTGCCAAGTTAGTATCGATCACATTACAGATTCTCCATTGTATTTTGTCAAGAAGCCCAAGGAGAGTAGCAGGAGCACCTGACCAGATGTGGCAGCAGTATTCAATACATGAGCGGATGGTAGATTTATATATATGCAGGATAGATTCAGACGGGAAAAACTTCCAGGCCCTGCACAGAGAACCGACTTTCATAGCGGCAGATTTAGCAATGGATTTGATATAGTCATTCCATTTGAGGTCCGCCAAGAGTGTAAGGCCAAGGAGGCATAGTGTTTTACTCTCTGGGAGGCAAGCCTATTCCATGCTAATGGGAGGCTAGTAGAAAACAAATTGTTCACTGAAATTGCTTATACAAAGTACACAAACATTTTTTTTTGTCTATAAAGTGATGATAAAACTAAAATTACAGTCTTACACTGAACGGTTGCAAATGGTATCTGTTACTAAGAAAGTAATATCCATATAACAAAAAAGTGTAAGAATTCTACTTAATGTTTTTTACATAGAAAACAAAATGTTTTATTTTAGAACCTGCTTTTGGGTCCAATAATTATGTCTACCAAATCAGGTCTCTACGCGAAGAAAAGTGTTGTACACTAATAAAATAACCAGAGTGACAATATGAAATGATTCAAGATAATGCATGATTATTTAAATCCATTTTAATAGCATCACATCATAAATTGTCATGAATCTAACACTTCATTTGCTAGATGCTAATAATAAAAATAATTTAGAGTTGTAAAAGCAGTTAGCAAATTAGTTACCTAGTGAAATGAGTTCAGTCTTTGCTGGGAGTCGTGCTACAACGATCTTATGCTTAGAATCCTCTCACAGATCAATTTGAATATGGTAATACAGTACATATTATGGTAATTGTTATATTGAGCTTTCCTCTTTTGTACCTTGATTATGATTGTAAGCACAGTACTAGACTGTAAAATGAGATGTGCGTTGTGGCGCAGTGGGTATCAGCTCTGAACGTGAAATCGGGGAACCGAGTTCGAATTCCAGTTGAATTACTTGCATTCACTTATGCACAAATACCCTTGGGAAAGGTATTAATCCATCTCTTCCCTCCAGTTATGGGTTAAATAACAGGACAGATTGGGTTCTATAACCTTGGTCGGCAACCAGTCTACCGCAGAAAGCAATGGCAACCTACTGTGGGATAATCTTCTGCTCAGTAAGTCATGTCTCTTTCAAGACATGATCGCCCAAGCGTGTATCACGTATGGCACTTAACTGACTGACTGACTAGACTGGCAGTTAGTTTTTTTCCCTGCACTTCTTGCTTGGGAAACTCTCTTGTAACATCTTGCTTTCCAGACAACTTTGATCTACAAAAATTTAAATGCAATGTCAACTGCTATCTTCTGTTTTCCTAATTTCTGTTCTTTTATTATTCTCAGTCATTTATAATGTTTTTTTCTCAGATTCTTTCAACCCCTTGCATCTTAGTGACTTTATTGCTTTGCTTGATGTGAAATGATTAAAAAAGACATACTGTTTGCTTCATAAATTTTATTAAAAAATGTGTAAATCAAATGAAGACAAAACTACAAAACTATTTTTGTAATTTATCTGAATTATTATTTTTTTATTTTATGAATTCAAAAAAAAAAAAATTGCAAAATCAATGAACAAAAATAGATTTTTTTTACATGCGGACTTTTGTCTTCATCTATGTTGTTATGACAACATTTCGGTGGTTGTACCCTCCGGTCTTCACCAGGGAGTTGTTAATCCAGGTAACCTACAAAGAATTTTGAACTGAAACCTATATTTAATCTCTGGCAGTAGATTGTTTTCATATCACTGCCCATATCTAGGGATATCTTGTCTAGTTCTTAATACAGCTCAGTTATTTTTCTCTCTATTTTTGCTGAGTCCAACTACTCACTGATTACTCAGGGATTAAACCCATAATTACTTTGTCACCAATTTCATTAGCCAATGTTTTAGTCAACTTTTAATCACGGGAGACTATAGTCTAGTTGATTAAAGTATTGCTTTGTAAATATAGTATTTGTTGAATCCTTGGGCTCAGTGAGGACAGGGTGAGCAACAACTAAGCAGTACTAAGAACTAGCTGAGACATCCCTAGATATTGTTAGTAAAATGAAAAGGTTATTTACCCCCTGTAAGTTAAATAAAGAGTTCAGTTTGAAATTTCTTGAAAGTTACTGGCATCGGTAAGCCCCTGATGAAAGTCAGAGAGCACAATGGCCAAAATGTCGAAATAGTGTTGGTTCTAATCTAATCTGAATGACCTGTAAAAACATCCCCACCCCAAATTTATATACAAATTGTAGAAGTGCATGCTGGGATTTCTTCTCAACCAATAAAATGAATTACATCCTGACCTCATCCACCATATTTTTGTATTGAATTCAGAACGTAGAATTGCTTGTTTGTATCCCTTTTGTGTGTTAACACCATTTTTACTTTTTGGCCTGATTACTGTTACTTTGCCAACTTTTGTCTTGCATATATTGTGTGCTTAGTATTTTTTTCCTGTTCTTTTCTTTTTTTTGTTATTGTTCATTGAAAACTTTGTCAGTTCTACTTGGTGAGCACTTCTGTCAATTACAATTAAGCATGGCCAATTACTCTAGAGTTATAAATACCTTCAAGTCGAGTAACCCAATTCAGTCAGGTGGTTTGCAATTAAAGGTATTCTCAACTATCCTGATGTAACTGCTTCATTCTTCAAACTTTAAAAAAGAATAAACCATCTCAACACCCAACCATAAATAAGATTGGCTACTTCTTGATTTCATCCATCATGTTTTTGTTCTTTCTTGTCTTGAAGTCAGAATGTTACAATCACTTGCCTGTATCCCTTTTGTGTGTTAACACCATTGTTACGTTGGGAACTTTTTGGCCTCATTACTGTTGCTTTGCCGACTTTTGTCTTGCATATATTGTTTGCTTAGTATTATTTTTACTCAGTTTGTTTTTTTCTTTTGTGATTAGTAACTTTGTCAATTCTGTTTGTTATTTTTGCTAATTATACTTAACCAAGTCCAACTACTCAACAGATATATTCAGACAATAGTCAGCATGTAAGTAGTGTACAAAATGGTAACTTCTCTTTTGAAGATTTAAGAAAAATACAGGCATATCTTGATTAATGCACATTCAATTAATGTGTTTTTGATTAGTGTGCTAAAATTGTTATATACCAAAAATTTGATAAGTGCATACATAATACTAGATTAGTGCAGTAAAACATTCTTCCGTTTAAACATAGTAATTGAAAATTTATTTTTTTATAGTTACTGATTAATTAAAAATTTTCTAAAAATTGACAGTTACCAAATTTTATAATATGAGTTGATAATAAAAATACATAATTGAATATTTGTCTCTATTAATTTTTTTTTAATATTTTGATTTATTTTTCATGTTTAACTTGAAGGTCTTAAAAAGAAATTTCTGATTTTCTGTTAAAATAATGGACGATTTAAAATTAGAAACAGATAATTACGTCTTTTAAAATATATCGAAATTTAAAAAGATGTACGCATTTGCTTTGGAAATATAAATAAAATTTTCAAGTTAAAATAATATTGATTATAATATGTTTGGAAAATTTGAAGGGGTAATTTCTCAGTAACGCCAATTATATGAAGGACAGAACAACAGAATACCGTACCATATGGAAAACCACTACTGTTTTTCACAAAAAATCAGATTAATAAACAAACATTATAAAATGTACCTATGTTTTTGTTAAAAAATTGCACAAATTAGAAATTGATTGTGAATGAGACTAAAATATGAGGTAAAAAAATTACATAATTTCCTATAAGTTATTTATGCGTTTTCGATTAGTGCGTACACATAAGACACCAAACGAGGGATTTCTGTGTTTTAAAAAAAAATTTTATCAGGGTGAATAAATCTGTACATTTTTGACAGAGTTATTTCCCTTGGAATATGTTTTTATTTTTATTTATTTATTTATTTATTTATTTATTTTTTTGCTAATGTTGAAAGTTATTTTGTGTATTTGTATTAAATTCAATGTTTAGACATTCATTTGTACCTCATTTAGTATTTATAATAAAGGATGATTGGACTAAAGCATTAGTTTGTTTTTATTTTTAATTTAAGCATATTTCTGGCTTTTATTTACGCCTACCTTATCTGATACTTCTGGCCTAACCAAAGAGGTCATGGAACACCCCAGTTCTAACAAGCAGCTCCTCCATATAACCAAGGCCATTATCCTAGCAGCGCTAAAAAAAAAAAAAATGATGCCTTCATTTCCAGGGCCCCCCAACAGTTTTTTTCTTTTTTTTTCTTTTGCATTCATTCTCAGCCATTATCAAGGTCTGAATGTTGTCGATAAATTAAGTAAGATTTCATGAGGACGGAAAACTAAAATCCGAAGGCGCATTAGAATAGCGAAAATTAATTTTCAAAATTTAACCAAAGTATTAATAAACAGGAAAATATTGTTAGAAACAAAGTACTGAATTGTTATGCAATACCACTTCTTCTATACGGCAATGGGTGTTGGACAATCTCACCACAGATAAAGAAGAGACTTGAATAAACAGAAATGTGTTTCTACAGTAGGATGCTGAGAATACCATGGACCGAACATGGAAACAATGACGAAATTTAGAGAAAATGGAAGCAAAATGGCCACTTATAGTTAATATCAGAAAGAGTTAAATTTTCTAGAAAATATACAGAGGAAAGAAAGTTTGGAAAATCTTATACACACAAGAAAGATTGAAGGCAAGAGGAACAACAGTAAATAACGCATAACTTACCTAGGAGTGCTTGAGTAAATGGGTGCAGTACAAGGTTTAAGTGAGATAACAAAAAGGCAACATTTATTAAGAGCTACAAGGGACATTCCAGTCTCACTATCAAAGGATTGAATTTTAACCAAACATGTGCGTTGTGGTCCAGTGGATATCGGCTCTGAACGAGAAATCGGGGAGCCGAGTTCGAATTCCAGTTGAATTCATTGCATTCACTTACGCGCAAATACCCTTGGGAAAGGTATTAATCCGTCTCTTCCCTCCAGTTATGTGTTAAATAACAGGACAGATTGGGTTCTATAGCCTTGGCCGGCAACCAGTCTACCGTAGAAAGCAATGGCAACCTACTGCGGGATAATCTTCTGCCCAATCAGTCATGTCTCTTTCGAACCCAATCTGCCTTATTATTTAACCCATAACTGGAGGGAAGAGACGGATTATAGGTACTTCCAATATTTCGGCATAAATTTTTGATGCCTAAATTTAAAATAAAATTTTTAAAATGAAAATACATTCTTGAAGATTTCATTTTAGATTTAATTAAAAGCTTAATGATTAAATTTATTATTTCCATTAAGTAAAAAATTCTGGTCTATTTCAGGTAGAAAGTATACAGATTGGAATGTCACATTTAATTTTGATTTCTTAAAATTTTCTTAAAAGCGGCGATTTTCTTAATTTTAAGAAATTTGTAAACAAACAAAAATTCATCGATTTTAAAAATATTTCAAAAGAATTCTGACACTTTATTTTAGTAAAATTAGAAAACTGAAAGTTAAATTAATCTGATTTTAAAGAAATAGACTAAACTATCGCCCGGTTTGACACTCCACCCACGTGTAGAGGCTCATCCCTTGTTTCCTTGTTTAGGATGTGGTTTCCAGCTTTCTCTTTTCAAATCTTTTCACTCTTACGTAGCCCCCTGCACATCAGTGGCGTTACCGCCTTGCTCGGTGTGATATGATTAAAAAAAAAAAACTTATAGCATAAAAAAGTAATATACAACCAATTATTAAACATTGGTCGTGTTCATCTGATCGAACGTTTGACGGACTGTTGAATGACGAATCGATGACAGCTTCTACGCATGACCATAAATGCAATTTTCATAAATCTAAGGGAAGGGACAAAACTTTTAAATTATGTAACCTTTTCATAATAATGATAGTTTTAGTCAACCATACATGAAAATAAGGAACGTATTAAGTAAATAAAAATTATTTTAAAAATAGATGGCACCACTACATTTAATAATCTTTGCAATTTTGGACTCGTAAATTTCGTTTCCACTTAATTATATAACCTCCAGAGAACACCGCAATACAGAATTTACATGATTTTAAACTATTATAAATTATTATAATTAAAATGTAAAAAAAATTGAAAGAATTCTTGTAAAAATTCATTATTCATCAAACAATTTTATTTCTTCAGACAATAATGTCGTTAATATTACTTATTTACAAAAGCAATTAGAAGCTTTTTTAATTAAGTAATATCATGGTTTTATGGGATTTATTATTTTTCAATTCAGAGCAGATTTTCATTAAAACTGCACTAATTAGAAAAAAAATGTAGGCGATTTACAATCTCCAAAGATTTCTACTTCTAACCTAAAAAGATTTGTCAGAGAACACGAAGGTTATGAAATTAAGTAAGTGGCGGCGGGAGGGGGGGTTAACAGATAAAAAAATTTACCAATATTTTCTAAAAAAGTAACATTTCGCAAATAATTTCATTCAATTGTGAATAAGTCCTGAAAATTTAATTAAAATCGGACAATTATTTGATTTTTACAAGATTTTTCAAATAAATGTGTTTTTACGGGAAAAATGCGCAATGTTAAAAGTTAGAGAAGGCGATGACGTAAGCAAAACACGATTTTAACCAAAATTTCGAACGTGATAGAAAGAATTAAAAAAAAAAATTAAAAAATACTTTCATCTTAATAACATGAATATTTTTTTTTTGACAATAAAACTTTATTTTCGTTAAGTTTGTGGCCTTTTTCATTACGCTATGCTGTTTTTCCTGCGAAATATAGAAGGTACATGTAATGATTAAATAACCTTTCCCAAGAATATTTGTACGTAAGTGAATGCAACTGGAAATCGAAATCAGCTCCCCGATTTGTCGTTCCAAGTCGATATCCACTGCACCACAACGCACATCCAATATGACCATTAAGAGACTGAATTTTGACTTGCAGAGACGTACTCGATTATAATCTATAATTCTACAGATTTACTTGCAAGGTTACTTGGATAATTTTCTCTTTCTGGAAATCTGACTGGCACAAGGCCACTTCCAAATGGATTTTCCAACCAAATCCCTACAACCCACCATTTATATTTTATGAGTATCGAAATTGAACAAGAAAGAAAAAGATGAAATAAATTCGACAACGCATTCAGTTTGGAACAAAAGTAAAACAATGTAATAACATAATTAACAAAAATATACATTAAGTGTGTTTGTTGAATAATATGCGAAATGGACGCGCGTGAATTGCCTCCCATAGACTGTATGAAAATAATTGTTACAAATTTTAGAATATGCTGGATTGTTCATTCTTGTTGAAGTGTACAGTGTTAAGAAAATATATATAGTTCTGTTTTAAGAGAAATTGTTCATACATGAAAGTTCTGATAAAGTGTTCTTAGTATTAAATGTACTGAAATTGGACTTTGAAGAGTCGAGTGAGTTAAGCGTTATGAATCTTCGTGTTTTTGCCATGTCCTTGACCTGATGAATGTCTTGCCTCAACTGAGTAATTTTTCGCGGCAAAATGTTTATATAGTGGTTTAAACAACCTAACAAATTGGCAGTAAAAAGATTGCTTACTTACCTTTGCTTTGATTGGCTATATCGGACCAATCGACGAACAACTTACATTTATTAAACATACATAATGAATACACAATGAACTTGGAGCATGTGCAATTATATGTGTGCTTAACCCTCTAGGGCCATTCGTATCATATTTGATACAGTATTTCCCTATAAGGAAACATTTGGTATTTCCCTATAAGGTAACATTTGGTATTCATTGACTGAGCAGTCAGTACTGCTTTCATTTGAAATTTATAAAATATTTCTCTTAAAAATTTTTTCAGGAAAATATTTCTTTCAAGGCTTGTTTTCATACTGTATCAAATATGATACGAATGGCCCTAGAGGGTTAAGGCTTCTACTGGGCATAAAGTGGGGGATCAGTTCTATATTGTTATGAAGTAATAAACAGATCCCCCACTAATATGATACGAATGGCCCTAGAGGGTTAAGGCTTCTACTTGTCATAAAGTGGGGGACCAGTTCTATATTGTTATGAAGTAATAAACAGATCCCCCACTAATATGATACGAATGGCCCTAGAGGGTTAAGGCTTCTACTTGTCATAAAGTGGGGGATCAGTTCTATATTGTTATGAAGTAATAAACAGATCCCCCACTAATATGATACGAATGGCCCTAGAGGGTTAAGTGTATGTTTTTGTAGTTCCACAGAATAAACTGGATTCTACCATTATTTTGCTAGATAAACATTTCCTCGAAAACCACAAAATGTTTTTTTTAATTTATTTTATTTCAATCTTTAATTTTTGTATACACTTAATATCTATAATTTGAACACTCCTTAAAGACTTAGACTCAGATTAACATAGATCTATCTTTTCACCTTTTTCTTTTTATTGACTCATCTATTTATTTATTCATTATTTTTTATAATTATTTTTCACTTTGATTTTATATATATTACGGAGATTAACGAAGTGGAATTAACAACCGACATATTTAATTTATTTGTTTGAACATTATTTTTAATCGGTACTAGTATTTGAGTAGATATTTTGTTTTTAAGTAAACAACTTATTTATAACTCTACCGGACTGGTTATTTATGATTATTTATTTTCGTAACAAAATTTATCGTAGATAATCAAGCCGGTAAAAATATACATACAGTTTAATTAAAGACAGTATCTACTCAAATACGATTATCGATTAAAAATAACGTTGAAACAAACAAATTATACATACATACATACATATATATATATATATATATATATATATATATATATATATATATATATATATATATATACTACCGGCCGTAATTATTAGGTTTTATTGTTTTAAAAAGATGATGTATTTCATACTAGTTTTTAGTATTTATTGCCAAGTGAATAATTGTAAATAAAAATAGAATGATTATTTTGTTAATATTGCACAATACCATGTGCATCAAATGAATTTATGAATATTTAATAATTACCTATATTGCAGTTTAATCAATGAAAGAATGAAGACAATTTATGGTGATTTGGACAAGTTCATCTTTGCTTACTTTCCTTGTAAAATTTTGCAAAGTAATAATAACGAAAGAACCATTTTATTTTCATTTAGCAATAAATACTAAGTAAAAATAGTATGAAATACATCATTTCTTAAAAAAACAAAACAAAAAAAAAACAAAAAAACAAAACTGGGGTGGGCTAATAATTATGGCCGGTTGTGTGAATATTTCATTTGTAAACGAGTCATACCATAAAATCCCTGTTACGTGAGCATTCTTAAAAAGAAATGGTAAAAATTCGTTATTGCAAATCTCCTGAAGACAACCACATGGTAGAAACATAGGTCGCGTTATAACTCGTTTAAAAATGAAAAATAGTCAAAAGTTCTACAATATAATTGTATTGAACATTTTTTGATACAACTGTATACTGGTGTAATTTTATTATGATCAAAAACTAAGTAATTAAATAATTAAATAATCACACACACACACACACACACACACACACACACACACACATATATGTATATATATATGTATGTATATATGTATGTATATATATATATATATAAACGAAATGTATATGTGTGTGTGTGTGTGTGTGTGTGTATATATATATATATATATAAACAAATAGAAAGTGAATAATAATTATATATATATATATATATATATATATATGTAAAGCAATTATAAATCCTGATTTATTTCGACAGGCGGGTTAGCGTCCATCTCATCAGACAGTAAAAAATGAAATGGTTTAATTTAATTCAGTCTACTAAAAAAAGAAAATAATTTACTTCTAGTGATGTCAGATAAGGTGAAGGGTTGAGAAGTATAAGGCTTAGCATTTAAATGTAGCGATCGTACCGGAAATGTCACAAAAACTAAAAATACAAATACATCAATACACGCACATATATACATAAACTATAAAAGAAAAACACTTCAATATACAAAAGCAACACAAGTAAATAGATATTTCCACACACAAACAAATGCACACAAACACACACCTAAAAAAAAGACATATATACAGGCAATATACGCACAAACTAAAACAGCTATATATATATAGTCATCCGCAGACAGATCTATATGATCTAATATATATATATATATATATATATATATATATATATATATACACTATAGTCATCCGCAGACAGTCATCTCTTTCGCTGTCTTACAGCACGGCTTAGACTCCGATTGCTTCCTAAGCTAGGATTGAAACCCGACCGAATTGGCGTCAGTCGGCGATTCTACCCCTAGGCCACGAGCGTCCGAAGAAGGTAGGCTTTTTAGCGCGTATAAACACGCCCAATAGCTAGAGTGATCCAATTCATTATCGAATGAGCGATGCGTATATGCCGGGGTAGCTACTGTTTACAAAGCCTCCCACTCGTCCAGAGTGCTCAATCAGGGTGTGAGAGCGTAAATACTATAGTCCTCCGCAGACATATCTGTTTCGCTGTATTACAGCTCATCAGTACGGCTTAGACTCTGTTCGCTTCCTAACCCAGGATTGAAATATATATAAGCACAAAACGTTTATCACTCTAATAAGCAGATTCATGCCGACTTCGAAGTTTCGTGTGGACTCCGTTATGATGTTCCCACTCATCGGCGACGGCTTTGCCTTTGCATTTTAATAGTTAAAAAGAAAAAAATAACATAAAAGCATTTAACATATAATTTTGAGGTGTTTAAAATGCTATTAAAATTTGCTCTAACTTTTCTAGTTTCTTTAAAAGATTGAACTTTCTAAGCATTTATTGTCCCGGTCCTTCTCTGTGGTTCAGAGACTTGGACTTTGTCTGCTCATTTGAAGAAATAACTTGATGGAACTAATACCAGCATGTTGGGAAAGATTCAAAGGATCACCTGGAGATCCCGCCAAAACATTGACCTTCATCTGCGGAGATATGACATCAAAAATTTATATAAAAAGACAACGCAAATATTTTCTTAGATTTAACTTATAAGTATAGAGATAGAACTAACCAGAAAATATTTTTAATTGGTTTTCGTTGTGGTGCAGTTGATATCGAATCAGAACGAGAAATAGAGAGCCGAGTTCGAATTCCAGTCAAATTCGTTGCATTCACTTACGCGCAAATACCCCTGGGAAAGGTATTAATCCATCTCTTCACTCTAGCTATGGGTCAAATAACAGGACATATTGAGTTCTATAGCTTTGATTGGCAACCAATATACCGCAGAAAGTAATGGCAACCTACTGCGGAAGAATCTTCTGCCCAGGTAGTCATGTCTTTTTCGAAACAGGATCGCCCAAGTGTGTATCACGTATGGCACTTGACTGAGTTCAGTTTTTTTAATGATCTTTCTGATTAATCCTCAAAACTATATATACAGTAGTAAGCATAAAGATCAGAAAGATGTTAAGAAAAAGTCTAAATGTGAAATAAGTCTTTTATTTTAAAGCTTCATAGAACATTTTATCAAGGAAAAATAAGGATATAAAGGTAAATTATATAATTTCAAAATATAAAACTCAATAAACTTATTTTGATAAAGTTATAAGAATAATTATATAACATTCGAAAAAAATAGATGATCAAAAACATCAGAACGATTAAATAAATCCATAAAATTTAATAATTATTTTGCATTACTGAAAGTTTTTTAGGCTAAGAATATAAAATCGGGAATTTTACTAAATTACACCGGCTCTTTATTGACTCTTGCATTGTAAACATGACGAAAAAAATCATTGGAACTTAGAAAACTGATAGTCAAGTTACGTAATGAAGATAAATTCTCGATTGAGGATATTTCAAAGAATGCGGGGAAATCTAAAAGTGTTATTCATAGTATTTTTAAAAAAACTTGAGGAAACTGGGTCACGTGAAACCAAGAAACCATCCGGCAGGCCTAGGAAAACTACTGCAAGGGAAGACAGATGGATTGGTAAAGAATCAAAAAAGAGCTAATGCCAACCTTGGCATTAAAATATCAAGGCACACTATTTCCCGAAGACTTAATTAAATAAATCAGAACAGTCGAGTAGCCTCTACGAAGCCTTACATTTCTAAAAAGAATCAAATGAGTCGATTGAAATTTGCCACTGAAAACGTCATATGGACAGAAGAACAGTGGAATTTTGTTCATTTCAACGATGAGTCAAAGTTTAAATTTCAATTTATAACCGCCTTAGATGATAGTGTGAGTTTTGTCTTATATATATATATATATATATATATATATATATATATGTGTGTGTGTGTGTGTGTGTGTGTGCGTCCCATTCTGTTATTCTATCAGTTATGCTTGACGGTTCATTCCTGATAAATTTTCTCCTTGTACTGCTTTGTTCACTTAACTAATATGATCAAATCCTGCCTACTTCTCCCCATTCTACCTCTCCTTTATATTCAAATATGTTTCATTAAATAATAGATATATTATATCTATTCATTTTTATAAAAAGCCTTTCTAGCTTTTTATTCAGCTTCTTCATGTGAACTTAAAATTCACTCAGGAAGGTGCCATAGTTTTTTCCTGCCCAAGTGCTTACACGCAAATACCATTGGGAAAAGCTTGAAACCACTTCTCTCCCCATCTATGGGTTAATTAGTAAAAACGTTCTTACAATCTTGAAATATTTTCTGGCTTTAAATAATCTTCAAAGGGTTGATAAGCCATAGAAAACGAATCAATGAAACCTCTTTAGGAAGACAATAAAAAAGAACTTGAAACAGAAATAATTAATGGCAAAAGAATAAAGTTGCAGCAACTTACTGAAAATATTTTTATGCGATTAAAAATATGCTATATATATACTACCGGCCGTAATTATTAGGCCACCTCAGTATTTTGAAAAAATGTATTTCATACTATTTTTTACTGTTTATTGCCAAATGAATAATTGTAAATACAAATAAAATGGTTCTTTTGTTACTATTGCACAATAACATGTGCATCAAACGAATTTATAAATATTTAGTAATTACCTACATTGCAGTTTCATCAATGAAAGAATGAAGAAAATTTACGGTGATTCGGACGAGTTCATCTTTGCTTCCTTGCCTTGTAAAATTTTGCAAAGTAATAATAACGAATGAACCATTCTATTTTCATTTGGCAATAAATACTAAAAATAGTATGAAATGCATCATTTCTTAAAATAAAACACTGGGGTGGAGTAATAATTATGGCCGACAGTGTGTATATATATATATATTGTTCATAAGAATGCGTGGACTTTCATTAGTTTCTAAAGTTTTTTTGTTGTTTTTTTTTGTAGAGGAAGGCAGTGACGTTCACGAGGTGTTGTTAATGTTCTGACCTGCATTGCTTCTAATCAGCCCTTCATATTAAGTGTTTTACGTCTTTCGACCACTCATGCTAGTCAGACAATTGCGACAGAGAGTGCGCTCAATTAATTATTATCTTTCCTAAAACTACATTATATATATATATATATATATATATATATATATATATATATATACGGGAGAGACACGCTGCATATGATTACATTAGTTAAGTGGGGGAAAAGCAGTTCAAGAAAAAAGTTGGTCAGTAATGAAGTCGTCAAATTTTACTTACAGAATAGCAGAATATGACACACACACACACACACACACACACACACACACACACATATATATATATATATATATATATATATTATCCTATACCTATAGACACGACCCAGCTGGGAGTAAAAACTTTACTTAATATCTCTGTTATATTACATCGAGCACTGTTTTATTCACAACAGAAAAATATTTAGCTATTTAGATATGTGTGTGTATTTACGTGTACACACACACACACACACACACACACACACACACACACACACACACACACACACACATAATGTGTTTTGAGGAGAAATAAAAAAGATCGTCATAAAAAAATGAAAACTAATTGAAAATATTTTCCTGGTTCATTCAGTAACCCTCAAACATTTCTAACCTGGTCAGCAGTGACCAAATATATTAACCACATATCAATCCTAGTCAACAGTAACCAATAATGTAGCCTTAAGACCCGCGTTGGTCATCAACTTCTTTCAGGTCAACGTGGTTATCATCTAGCTGTCTCCTTACTCGTCAATGCGTTGCCGCTGGCATTATGATGGTGAAACGGTTCCATTCGACTTGTTTGTTTGTTCACGACCATTCACATCTCTGTCACGTTGTGTTTTTGATCTCAGAAGATGAGAAGATTGTTGATGAAGCAAACTTGAAGTGAGGACTTGTCCGACAGCTAAGAGTTACACACACACACACACACACACACACACACACACACACACACACACACACACACAAAATTCTTTATGATAAAGAATTAACACTGGTTAAAAATGTAACAACGATTTTGTTTTATGTATGTTTTGTTTTATACAGCGGTTTTAACCTTTCCCAATTACAATCAAATGACACTAGAATCGCCTTCGGAGCCTGTAGGTTGTGTAACTTAAATTTCTTAGTTATGGTCTTTGGTCATTTTCTGATCTGTTCTTTCGATCTCTCTTAAGATTTTTTTTTCTTCTGGGCCGGCACAAGTACTCGGCGAACGATGTGGATTCCGGTAGTAGTATTGTGGGGATTCTCCGTGCATCTCCCGATCTATTCTGTCTTCTATATTATAAAATCTCCAGCTTATATGGTGTCCTGCATCTGGCAGGGGTGGGGATTGGCCAGGGGTTGTGGTTGGTTGAATTTCACCCTTTTTCTAAAATTCCATATTCTCAAAATATCTTTAGTTAAGTGTTTTTCCAAATTTGAGATTGTCCTATGTCGTTTTGAGATTGGTCAGGGGAGTCAGCACAACGCTTTGTGGTGCAGTGGATATCGGCTCGGAACGAGAAATCGAGGGAGCGGAGTTCGAATTCCAGTTGAATTCCTTGCATTCACTTACGCAAATACCCTTAGGAAAGGTATTAATCCGTCTCTTCCCTCTAGTTATGAGGCTTACGGCCATATCACGTTGAATACACCGGTTCTCGCTCGAAGTTAAGTAACGTTGAGCCTGGTCAGTACTTAGATGGGTGACCGCTTGGGAATACCAGGTGCTGTAAGCGTTTAGTGGTGCAGTGGATATCGGCTCGGAAAGAGAAATCGATGAGCCGAGTTCGAATTCCAGTTGAATACTCTGCATTCACTTAAGCACTGGTACCCTTGGGAAAGGTATTACTCCGTCCCTTCCCTCCAGTTATGGGTTAAATAACAAGGTAGGACTTGGGGACCCTACCCTTAAAAACAAATCCCAATGAATCTTGATACACAAAAAGAAAAATGTATTACTAGACACAAAACTTATATAAAAGACAACAATAAATTGTTGAAAGAAAAAGGTATTACCAGCAATAAATAAATAAAAAATTTAGTTGGCAATAAATGACCCGCCGAGGTTGATATGCCATAAAATCAACCCATCAACCCTCCAGTTATGGGTTAAATAACAGGACTGATTGGGTTCTATAACTTTAGCTGGCAACCAGTCCACCACCGAAAGTAATGGAAACCTACTGCGGGATAATCTTGTGCTCAGTCAGTCATGTCTCTATCGAGACATGATCGCCCAAGCGTGTATCACGTATGGCACTTAACTGACTTACTGACAGAGGAGTTAAACCGAATTTTTTTTTACTCCGACTTGTTTCACGTCTTATCTCATACTACCGCTCTACATGTGAGGCGCTAATCTCTCTCTTCCTTCTCCTACTGTAATATAACAATCTGGCCCCACCCGAGGAAGTGATGCAAGCGATGGTGTTTTCCATCGGTGAAGGGGGCGGCGAAGCGACAAGACAGGTGTTTGTGAAATACATCCTGTCGAAGCCGGAGCGGATGTCGTTTTGACCTTATTTCCGACAGCGGCGGAAATGGCTACAGAGGCAAACAGATCAGGTGCCTCTTAGAATTACGTGGGCGTTGCGTGGGCGAGGCAAAAACCGGAAGGAAAGTCCCGGTTCTAGAGGACTATATAAAGACCTCGACACACGGATTCGCCAGTAGCAGAGAGCGGCCGGTGGAAGCAGAGAGAGACAACACAGGCAGACTACACTCCCGTCAGCCATTCTATATGCGCCCTCACCCTCCCGTTCTCTATTCCACACAGTTCGTCGTCATTAATAAAAATATAACCTTATATTTTTATATATGCGTGTTTGTTGTTTTGTCGTCGTACGGCGATATATAACACTACCTTCTCAGCAGTTATCCCAAACCGGATTCTTGTGATTATCCAAACTATAACAATGTCGTAGCGAAAAGGAATTTTCAGTCATCATTTTTGTCTCATGCTGTAATCTCTCCATCGACCAGATCACTCAAAAGAAAAGTAAGGAAAATTATTACCTCTTTTCTCCAAACAAAAATTTAACTTTTTTCTGTCTATGCATTTTTGTATGATCAATAGACAACGCAGCCATTTTGTCCATTGTCACTTCATAACAGTAATGAAATTTCTTTAGCACTTGCATTCAATGAAATACAAATTAATGTTTGGATGTAAACTTTTTCTCGGGGCGAATTATAAGGAACGAATGCTTGAAACTTGGTCCTCTCTCTGTAGAAGGTACTTATTTTCTGGGTGGGTGATTCAAAACATATCTTTTCCCCGGATTCTGTTGTCCAGTAAAATCTTAAGTGTTATTCTGGTGCCCATTGTTTTGTTTTATTAATCAATAACAAATGTTTTCTTCTATTTGACATCTTCTAGTATATGTTTATTGGTCTCTTTCTTATCGCCGGTAAGTAGAGGGTGGCTGTGGTCTTGGTTTTCCTCAATCTTACTGAACTTCGTCTAGTTAATTCTGGTTTCGACTCTCCTTGTAATTATTTTAAAACATGATTATTCAACTCATTTCGCCTTTTAATTTTCTTATCAACTTTTAAGTCCCTCTTCCTGCAATTTCAATAATTATCATCCAGTTAGTAGACTCTTCCTCCTTTTTTTATTTGATATTTTTTCTTTCTTGGTAGTTTGATCAATCTTAGGCGATTCTCAGTGCCACAATTCTATGTCTATACAATATTAATTTTATTTTGTCGAGAGTCAACTTGAAAGTAGAAGTAATTACATATTTCCAAGGATGTTTGCTCTCTATGTTTTAAACTTTTAATATATATATATATATATATATATATATATATATATATATATAGAGAGAGAGAGAGAGAGAGAGAGAGGAAAGAATATTAATAAAAAGTTTTGAATTTAAAAATGTACTTTTTTTGAACAGTATTTGTTTATTTTTATTATATTTTATATTTCAGACCGCCCTCGGTCCTTCATCAGAAACAAGTGATTTTTAAATTTGAATTAGAAACGTATTTCACGATAGCCTCCGAATATTTTTTGTTTACATCACGTGGTGTGTTTGTTCACAACATGCAGCACGTCCGTAGAGAAAGTCTGTTTGTTTTAGATAAAAATTTCTTGGAATATCTGAAAAAAATTTTTACCTATTGAAATATTTGTAAAGATTCAACACACCTAAGTCCCTATTTAACCCTAGCTTGTGTGTATTTAATTTTAAAATCCAGTATGTTTCTTTCTTTCTGCGTGTGTATGTAGAACTAAAATTGGAGTCTATTAGTAAACATTTGCAATTTTCTAAAGTATGATCAGGTTGATTAAAATGGGCTGCAATTGGGGAGTATACATTTTTTGTCGTATATTTAGTTTGTGATTATTGAAGCGAAATCTAAAGCTATTACCGGATATATATAGTGAAATATCCTGTCCTACCCAGGAATGGGTATGTCCCGGTTTATAAAAAACCGGGACTAGAACGAACTACAGAGTGTTCGTCATTATACGAGAGTCATCGTCATTATACGAGAGTTATACGTCATTAGACGGAAGCATTCGTCACAAGATGGACGCATACGTCCTATATAGAGACATTGCCTTCTTGATTGTTATTCTTTTTAACTGTTCATCGGTGTACTTGTATTTGGTTTATTGTACTGAAGTATAATAAATCTTTATTCATATATCCACAGTGTTAAGAATTATTTCTTGCACTATTCTTTTTCTGTTTATCCCCTCCCAGGATATAACAATATATATAAAGCCTCATTGTTTATCAGTATTTGTGCAGACTATCTGTACCGTGGCCCTGAAAAAACTCCATCATTCCCGAAAAATATCTTTGTTGAGTTGATAGAGATGGCTACTAAGTCAGTCTCTTTCACCTTTGACTATAATATGCACTGGCAAATTGATGGAGTAGCGATGGGTAGTCCCTTGGGTCCCTTGGTGGCTAATGTGTTCGTGGGTTATTATGAGAAGATATTATTTAACAGAACAGATAAGCACCACTGTTACTTCCGCTACGTCGATGACACCTTTACTTTCTTCGCATCTATAGAGAATGCGGAAGAATTTTTCTCCCAACTTAACAATGTACATCCATCGCTACACTGGACAATGGAAATAGAGGAGAACAATCAGTAACGTTCCTGGATGTACTGTTTGAGAGGACGCCATCATGTTTCCACACCGGTATCTACCGCAAACTCACTTTTTTTGGTTTATATTTAACGTGGGATTCTTTTGCGCCTAAATCTAGGAAAATTGATATAATCAGGACCCTTACTCATCGCGCATTGATGGTATGTTCGGACTGCAAACTCAACGCCGAATTAAAAAATCTGAAACAATTGTTATTGGTTAATGGGTACCCCGAAAGTGTGTTAACAGTAGTCATCAGACAAAAAGTTAACAAGTTCAATGAAGCGAGAAAATTCGGCCTTCCCAAGTGTCCTATTTATTTAAGACTTTCATGGATAGGTTCTGAGGGTCAAGTATTATCTGAGAAAATTGTAAATTCCATCAAACATTGCTTCAGTGCTTTCACTGTTAGGAACATCTTTATTAAAGAACTATTTTCCCCCTCCATCTAAGAATGTCTTGCCTACAAATCAACAAAGTCTCAATGTTTATCAGTATAAGTGTCGTTGCGAGACCGACTACGTGGGCAAGACCATTCAGCGGCTGGAGGTAAGGATAGCTCAGCACGTGCCGAGTAGAGTCCACAGACAGGAGCCTATAACATCTGGGTAGTCGCAGACTCATGAGTCAGCAATCGGCGAGCACCTATTGAACTCAAGCGACTGCAGGATACACTATTCCCCGGATTTCTTCTCAGTCTTGCCATCTTGACATCTTGGAGTCTCTGACTATCAACATACAACGTCCTGTCCTGTGCAGACAGAGAGAATTGAAATTTAAGTTAGAACCATTTGGGGATAACTACCGCCCAACATAGGTAATGGCCATTTTTTTTTAATCAATCCTGTGTTTTTAACCTCAGACGTTGTTCATAATTTATGACAACTCTGTTTTAATTGCCGGCGATTTATTTCGAAAGACGTGTCGGCCGATACTTTTGTATCTTTCTTAATAAAAAGATCATCCTTTTAAAAATAATTGTTGATTGGTCTGGTAATAAAAAGAATCCATTTATATATATATATATATATATATATATATATATATATATATATATATATTAATTGTTTTTCAACCGGAAGATCTTTGTGCAGAACCTTAAATATGTCATTCTTTAAATTGTTAAGTAGATCACTTCATGTTCACTACAATGGAACTGTCTTAACTGTCGAACCGTTTTATATATCTTAATGTCGTATATATTTGATTTTTGTGCGTACACAGTATTAAGATTTGTGTATTTTCTCATGAATGTAAACATGGACTTGTCGAATGACGAAAGTATTATCATATTAGTCTATAATATGAACTGATTCTCGGATTTGTCTTGTATTACAGAGTGTCGATATATATATATATATATATATATATATATATATACAACAATATGTGGGTAATATGCCAACAATTTAACCATCGTACTATATATATAGTACGATGGTTAAATTGTTGCCAGTTTTATATTTTTAATTTGGTGTACAAGCGTTGTTTGTTTTTGATTTTGTCAACTTCAAAGTATAGTAAGGTCAGTTGGGCACCGTCTGTGAGAAAAAGAGCACCACGACACTATATTGGTGAGATGTCTCGTTATTTCTAGGAACTCGCAATGAAACATTCGAGTTTTGCATCTTAAAACAAGTGTTTGCGCTTTTGTAACTTTTTTTTAGACAACATCGTCCGTTGTGGGACAATAGATATTGGCTCTGAATTAGAAATCGGAGAGCCGAGTTCGAATTCCAGCTGAATTTATTGCATTCACTTACACGCAAATATAATTAAGAAAAGTATAAATTCATCTCTTCTCCCTCCCGCTTATACGTAACCTATGAAGATCGTCCTGACATCACGCCGGTGACACTGGTGTGGGTAATGGGCAGCCAGTGAGAATCACGCACTTACGAGGGAGCTGATGGAGAGTCGTTATCCAGTGGGAATTCTCTGTTCTGTGTGTGTGTGTGTGTGTGTGTGTGCGTGTGTGTGTGTGTGTGTGTGTGTGTTCTGATCTCTTTTCTGTCATCTTTGTCAACCACTGCTTGTGTTTTCTGCCTTTGATGTCAATCATATTTTTTATGGTCAAGGTAATATATTACACAGCTATGTGTTGGATACCAGAACAGATTGGGTTCTAAACCAGTCTTACCAGAATACCACAGAAAGAAATGGCAACCTACTGTGGAAAAATTTCTGCCTAATCATGTATCGAAAGGCATATGAACACCCAAGTGTGTACCACGTATAGCACTTAACTGACTGGTTTACTGAAATAAATAATACATCGATAATCCAACTAGGACAGATTGGTTTCTATAGTCTTGGTTGGCAACCAGTCTACCAAAGAAAGAAACAGCAACCTACTGCGGGAAAATCTTCTGCCTAGTTAGTCATGGACCGAAAAGACATGAACGCCCAAGCAGGTATCATGTATGACACTTAACTGACAACATTTTCTGGGCGGACTGGCCAGGGTGTCAGCTTGCTCGAGGGAAATGAAAATGCAATAAAGAAACAAACACAGTCAACTTAGTAATAAAAACGAATAAGAACTTTATAAAGTTTTATGCACAATATCAGTTACTCAAATCCAATGCGTGAGGATATTTTCAAAGCTAAAGACCATAATGAAAAGGTTTAAAAAATTCGATGTATGACGAGAATTTGAAATCATACATGTTGCTATACATGAAAAAGGAATTGTCAGATGAATTGGATACAGAAGTAATAATTGGCAGATTCGCATAATTACCTACTAAAAACAAATAATTGCTCTTAATAAAGTAGACGACATGCAATGCTCTGCTGTGCTTTTGAACTATCTGTTAATGTGTAAACTGTGCAGCAAAATATTTTAAAATCTGGTCAGACGTCCCTGCTGTTCATCTCAGTGTTCTCGACAGGCTCCAAAGGAGAATCTGTAGTGTAATTGGTCCTGACTTGGCAGCTCGACTCCAGCCACTTTCTCACTGGCATGATGCGGCTTCCCTCTGTCTCTTCTACAAATATTTTCATGGCTTCTGCTCCGACGAACTTATGTCACTGGTACCCCCTCCACAAGAATTTACTCGTGCAACCAGACTGGCAAAAAGGTCCCACCCTTTTACAGTTAAATCAACCAAATGTAGGCTACAATTCTACTCCAACAGCTTCTTTTCTTGCACTTTCTACCTGTGCAACTCCCTTCCATATACTTGTTTTTTTGACGGCTACAACCGCCAGGAATTTAAATGCAATGTCAATTCCCATCTATTATTTACTTGACTCTAGTCCTTTCTACATCACCCCGTGTATCTTGTTATTTTCCTTTCTATCTACCTTTGCAACTGTTTTTACTCATGTGTTCACATCCTTCTCTTGCTCTTTCTCTGACACCCCCTGTAATTGGTTCGTCTTTCTCTTTGCTCTCCTCCTGCTTAAATCTTTAACTCTCTTATGTAGCCCCGTGCGCATGTGGCGGTACCGCCTTGCTTGGGGTGAAAAGATTAAAAAGAATATATCAACTAATTACATAAAATTAAAAAATAAATATTTCAATTATAACATTCTGTATTTACTTTTGGTATCTACTGTTAGTAATATATACACTACATGTACAATGTAATTAATAAGAAATACATATTTTTGCCGCAAATAATTAATTGTGCTGCTTTTTTCATATCTATTTTTTGAAAATGTTATTTATTCATTATAAAAATCAAATAACATCGTAGATATGGGTCACCCCCTTTTGTTACCTAGCAACTAGTATTTTTAGAGTTCGCACTGTCTGATGTACGTGGATATCGGCTCGGAATGTGAAAGCGGGGAGCCGAGTTCAAATTCCAGTTGAATTCATGACATTCACTTACGCACGAATATTCTTGGGAAAGGTATTAATCCGTCTCTTCCCTCCAGTTATGGGTTAAATAACAGGACTGATTGGGTTCTATAGCCTTGGTTGGCAACCGGTCTACCGCTGAAAGTAATGGCAACCTACTGCGGGATAATATTCTGCCCAGTCAGTCATGTCTCTTTCGAGACATAATCGACTAAGCGTGTATCACTGACTGTCTGGGTAGTATTTGATTTTTAAAATGCAAAGACTTGTCGTAGGTGCGAAATAACAATAACCCTCTTCCCCCCACTCTCTTCAAATTCGGAGGACTGAGGAAGAAGGAGCAGTGAGCTGAGGAAGAAGATGGAATGAAATTTGTGAGCCTATGTGAAATTATATTTTTAACCAATGAAAACATTGCCTTCACAGAAATTAGCTGATCAGCCAAGAAAAAAAACTAAGTAGATTCGCGAGCCCAAGCAAAACCTCTTTTGATATAAAATGAGGATAAATTTATCAAAGATAGTCTAAAGTCATGTGAAAGGTTTCATATCAGCTCTACGCGACCAGCGTTGAAGTTCACGCCAGTGTAAAATTTTTTTTATTTTTTTTATAAGCGTTTCACCCCGAGCAAGGCATGTCACTGCCACTACTACGCAGGGGGCTACGTAGAGTGGAGAAAGGCTGGTTAAATATAGGAAATAACAGAGGGTGGGTGATAGGCGGGTGAGGATACCGAGAATGAGGGTTGGGTAGATAAGAGTGTTCTGAGAATAATTGGGAGTTAGTGTGATAGGAGGTGTCTATTGACCCTACATTTAAACACCTGGAGATTGTAACTGTCGGGAAAGCAGACTTGTGGAAGGGAGTTCCACAGGCGGGAAGCGCGAGAAAAGAAGCTGTTGGAGTAGAATTTACGGTTACATCTTATTTGTTTAACTATAAGAGGGTGGGACCTAGTTGCTAATCTAGTATCTCGTGTAAATTCGTGCTTGGGCGGCACCAGTGATCTAAGCTCATCGGAGCAGAAGCCATGAAAGTACTTGTAGAAGAGGCACAGGGAAGCTACATCACGCCGGTGTGAGAGCGGCTGCAGCCGGTCTGCCAAGTCAGTATCAACCACGTTACAGATCCTCCTTTGTATTTTGTCAAGAAGCCCAAGGAGAGCAGCAGGGGCACCCGACCAGATATGGCAGCAATATTCAATACACGGGCGGATGGTAGATTTGTATATATGCAGAATAGTTTCAGGTGGGAAAAATTTCCGGGCCCTGCACAGAGAGCCGACTTTCATAGCAGGAAGCCGACTTACTCGCCAATTATATTATTGGCCTCTAACCAGCATGTTGTACTTCAGATAATTTTCTCTCAACATTAAAAAAAAAAAACATAACTATTTCAAACTATCTCTTTTCGTTTACTTTTGAACGTATACAACCATATATATCTTCGAGGAGCAACGAATTCTGTTACCTTTGTTTAAAACATTTTTTGAAAATTATTTTAAGTCAGATCATTTAATCTGTTCTATGAATATTTTCTCTTCCTGAAAATTCATTAAATCTACGGACTTTAAACAATTTGATTTAATTTCCTGA
Organism: Ascarosepion bandense; assembly: GCA_037127315.1. NCBI lineage: Eukaryota > Metazoa > Mollusca > Cephalopoda > Sepiida > Sepiidae > Ascarosepion > Ascarosepion bandense. The sequence continues at coordinate 2,484,173 of JBBBDQ010000772.1, read as the reverse complement.
AATGAGCGAAGGATACTACTTCAAGCAGATAAATGCGTGAACGAATCCCTTATCTTATATTGTTAAAAACTACTGTTTCCTCGTCATTATCATCCCTCATTAAAGTTCTTCGTGTGGGTAAATCAACTATCCATTTTGATCCCTAAAATCCATGCTTCTATAGACTTAAACGTATATCCAGTCTATCGAGTTTGAGGAGAGGAATATTCTTTTTTGATAAACGAGAAGTAAAATCATTGAGATTTTTTTAAAGAAAAAATTATCGAAACTCATTAGTAAGTAATTATGACGTTGATAATTTGTCGACGGCCCTCGCCCTTCTATGCCATTAAAAATAAATATATTTTTCGTTTAATATGACAGAATTACTGTTTGTGTGACATTTAGCAACCTTGGCTGACATTTTAGCGTGTTTTCATTTCGGGAGAAGACCGTGGCGGGCGTCGTGTGGTAGAGATAGCGCTTAGGAGAGACGTGGGGCGTTTTGGCTGGGTGGCAGAGCTGAAGAACCTAAGTATCTATTATACTTGATTGTGTGGCTCGGTAAAAGACAACTTACCACCCCACCAACACACACTTTTATAGAAACCGAACCATTACGTTGGATTTCTCATGAGCACGTGCGGCAATGGGCAAAGTACCTACACATGCACGTCCTTGTCAAGGTTGACTACGAGTCTAGAAGTTTAATGCTGCTACAACCTCGACGATTAGTGTAGTTATCAAAAAGTGGTTTGCCGGAGAGTCCAGCTGCTTACTGTTACCTCCTTTAGGTGAAGCTACGTTGGTTGATTTTACGATATGTTAACCTTTGTTGAAACCATGGATTGTGAATTTGGCGCGTCGAATTTAATTCCCGTTTAATGCTTTTTCCTTTAAAATTCCGTTAAAGACTACATCTTCCTCCAGCTATGGGTTAAATAACAGGAAAACTCCCATTCTTTGATTTCATAACCAGTAGAAAACTCTGAATTAAAAGCTAGCCTGATGAGTGATGGGTTATGTCAGACTCCGACTGGCGTCAATTCGGTCGGGTTTCAATCCTGGCTGAAAGCAATCGGATGTCTAACCGTACTGATGAGCTGTGATACAGCGAAACATATCTGTCTGCGGATAACTATTTACGCTCTCACACCCTGGAAGAATGGTAGGCTTTGAAAAAACAGTAACTACTCTAGCATCTACGCATCGTTGATTCAGTAATGAATTAGAACACTCTCAGCCACTGGCGTGTGTACATTGTACATAACACGCTAGAACTCTGCCTTCTTCTACCTAGCGCCCATAGCTCAGAGGTAGAATCGCCAACTGATGTCAGTTCGGTTAGGTTTCAATCCTGGCTAAAAGCAATCGGATTTCTGATGAGCTGTGATACAGATGACATATATATATATATATATATATATATATATATATATATATATATATATATATATAAGAACAAATTAAGACAGACACGTTATTTCATAGTAAATCGAAAATGTAGGCCTATTTCAAGCGAACCATCATCAGCTTCCGTCTTTATTGTACAGAAGATTTTCGCAAACAAAATTTTCTGTACAAAACAGACGGATGCTGATGATGGTTCGCCTGAAATAGGTCCACACTTCCGATTTATCATGAAATAAAGTGTCTGCCTTAAATCTTTCTTTTATTTGCTCTATATGTATTTATATACATATATGTTTAGAGCTCTCATAGAGAGTTATCCTATCACTTTATGTACAGGACACTCCTTTGGATTCTTCCACAGGCTTATATATATATATATATATATATATATATATATATATATATATATATATATATATATATATATGACAGACAAGACAAGGTATTATGGTTAAGATTTTCATGTGATCTTATGATTTTTTGAGGACATAAATTATATAAAAATTTTCCAAATGTTTTGTTTATCCGAGCGCTTTCGGCTATACTGTTAGCCATTATCGAGGATGGATGTTATTTTACGTGTAACAGCAGAATGTATGTTTGTAGAGTAGTTTGTATGGTTTATGTTCCGAAGATAGTAAGCACGTTGTTAGCGTGTTCGTAGTTGATATTATTGAGTGTTGGGTTTTCAGTTTTTTATTAATAATGCCTCCATTATTTTTAGTCTTTTTCGCATGCGGATGATACTATGATATTTGTGTTGTCAACAAGTATGTTCCGGATAGGGTTTAGTAGGTCTCCGTATGTGTTTAAATGAGATCTAATTGAGCTCTGTTCAGAGAGATGCAGTGTGAGTCTTCAAGTCTGTTTCGTTGTTGTATGACCGATATAATTATTTTACGAAATTAGGTGGATCCAGAACACAATTCTTCAAGAGACATGGAAATTCGTAAATAATGTTGGTTCGTTGTAGTTCGGATCTTGCAGGAGGATTGTCATAAGTTTAATTTAAAAAAACTGACAAAGTATCGCGGTTAAGTCATTTTATCTCATTTCTATTGTGTTGTTATAATTTTCTCCTTTTTTGGACATAAATGATGTTGAAAGTGTCCGAATATTCTGTATGTCCAAGCGCTTTCGGCTATTCTTTTAGCGATTCTCGAGGATTATTTTAATTTTATTATCAACTGAATATATGGATTGTTTTTTATATATATATCTAGAGTTATAGGAAAGTTTTATTTTCGAAACATGGTCAGCACATTGTGGCCGTGTTCACAGTTGATGCTGAAAATTGCACGGATCTCAAAGATTAATAGATTAATGCCCTTTCCCATTGGCCTAAAGAGTGAGTAGAGTCGTTTCAAAATGAATTCGAACTCTGGTTGTCAAATTTGATTTTCGAGTTAGTAAATGGATGTGCCTTGTGGTGCAGTCAATATGGGCTAAGAAAGAGAAATCGAAGAGCCGAGTTCGAAATCCAGCTGAATTCGTTGCATTTACATACGCGCAAATACACTTGGGAAAGGTATGAATCCGTCTCTTATCCCTCCAGCTATGGGTTAAATAGCAGGGCAGATTGAATTCTACAGCCTTGGTTGGCAACCAGTCCACCGTAGAAAATAATGGCAAACTACTGTGGGAAAATCTTCTGCCCAGTCAGTCATGTCTCTTTCGAGACATGATCGCCCAAGCATGTATCACGTATGGTACTTAACTGATCCTTACTAAAGTCTTTACATTCCCTTCCAGGCTTTCAATCACAGCACGTTGAAACACCGATTTCCTCACGATCACTGAAGTTAAGCAACGTCCAGCCTGGTCAGTACTTAGATAGGTGACCGTTTGGGAATATCAGGTACTGTAAGTTTGGACGTGCAGGTGGTATAATCGATCGCAATTTCTAATGGGAGAAACGAGTTTCAATTCCAGTTGGGTTTGATATATTCATTTACTAGCAGTATAGCCCGGCGTTGCTCGGGTGTAATGAAAGCTTTAAAACTAATCCATGGTCCTGGAGCTCAGACTCTTTGGACGTTGGCACAAAAGACTAAAAAGCAATAGTTGTTTCCAGTTAAAGTGAAACCGTAGACTGAAAGAAAAATGAATGGATGTAAATCAAATTTTGATTTCCTGGTATCGATATCAAATAAGCTTTTTTCGTCGTAAATTGAATTTTGAAGGCTAAATAAGTCCTCTGAGTAAATGGTATCATGGCTGAGACTAAGAACTACAATTATACCTACTTAGAGCCAAATCCGAAGCAAAAACTAAAAATAAAAGGGCTGAAAAATATACAGACATACAGGCAGATAAACAGACACACACGCAAACATCTTGCCTTATATATATTATATCATCGATTTTCTGCACTACTGTAAGAACTGCAACCTTGAAACTTCTGAATATCGTTTCTTATGTCTTTGTCTATGAGTGTATCAAATTTGATTAAAATCGGACCACTCCTTCTATAACCCGATTTTTTCGATTATCGATTTTTGATATTTATCGGGGGTACCTCGACACAAAACCCAGCTAAGAACACTCGCATACGTTTATAGTACAACTATGTAAATTTCCAAGAAAATCGGTTCAGCCGTTTGGGGGTCTATAGGTAATGGACGCGCGCACACACACAGACACACACGGACAAAGTTCCATTTATAAATAAGTTTAGATGCGCAAATTACATTAGGAAATGTATGAATCAACTTCTTCTCCTCCAAGGTATGGGTTAATTAGTAAGACGGGCATAACTAAATCATTATTGTCTAAAAAATTAAAAAAATCTTATAATTTAAAAATATTTTATGGCTTTAAATATCCTGCAAAGGGTTGATAATCTGTAGAAAACAAATAAATCATTCAATCTTTCTTTCTTTCTTTTTCTTTCTTTCTTTCTTTCTTTTTCTTTCTTTCTTTTTTTTTTTTTGGTTCTTTCTTTCTTTGTATGGTAACCAAAGAAAGTCTCAGTCAAATAATGGTTGTAGATATTTACATTCAAACAAATTAATCAAATAACTTTTTATATGAGACGCTCTAAATATTTACAATTTTTTATTAATTATTTTTCCTATTCTGTACAATCAGAAAGAATTGAATATAAAACAACGGCTGGCTAGACTATTTATAAAATACCATGTCCTTCAAGATCATGGCTCATCACAGCTGCCTTTTTCTTTTTAAAGATTAGTGTAGATTCCTGTTACGTTTTCCAAGGTTATGAATTCAGTTTTAGATTTTCTGTCACCCAAGGTCAGAATGAACAATCTGCCCTACTATTTAACCCTTTGCCGAAGAGAATGGAGAAAATTTGGAATCGTGCCTTTCCCAAGGATAGTTTTACAAAAGTGAGCGCAGCAGGTTAGACAGGAATTCGAACCCGGTCCGCAGACTTCACATTCCGCGCTGATAGTCGTTATACTCTAGCTACATATTTGTTGCCTATTCTTAAAATTTTATAACTTTCTTGGTACTTTTATATAATGTGAATACGCACTCGTTTCATAGGTTGCGGTAGGGGAAGGTTTTTCGTTGGTACTTGAGGAGGAAGGTTTTTTCTTTCTGTAAAATGGAAGTGGGGGGATTTCTTAAAAGTTCTTGTAAAAGGACGTATGCACAATGTAACCTAAGTATTAAAAAAACGAACAAAGAAAAAATGGAAGTCACATTCGAGTATTAATCAACTGGTCAGTAGAAAAAATAATCTGCTCATCAGAGGAACTTAACTTTCTTAAGGACTCGTCGCTTAAATTACTTCAAGTGCTTCGAAGGCATACACTCCTTAAGTGCAAACAGAACGTCATATGATATATTAAAAAAAAAACCCGGGAAACTGATGCATACTATCACCAACATCTCGTGACATCGTAATTGGTGCGAAAGTCTGTTTTCTTTCTTTCTTTCTTTCTTTCTTTCTTTCTTTCACATCAGGTTGAAACACCAGTTTTCGTACGGTGATCAAAGTTAAGCAACGCCGATTCAGGTCAGTATCTAGATAGGTAACCGTTTGCGAATACCAGCTGCTGTAAGCTTGGATGTGCGAGTGGCATAATGCTTAACACCCCTGAAATGAAAATTAGAGAACTGAGTTCCAATTCCAGTCAGGTTCGTTATATTCGCGCATGCGCAAATACCCTTTGGAAAGTTATGAATCCGCCTCTTTTCCCGACTTGTCTATGGATTAAGTAGTAGGAATTGTAACAAGAAACCATTATTATCTCCATAACACAATCCAAAATTATTTTCTGGCTTTAAATAAACGGCAAAAGTTGATAAGACATAAAAAATACAAATCAATTAATCAATCGATATTTTCTAATAAAACTTTCCAATAAGTATCTTTTTTCATTTACCCCTTACTACAAATTTCATCTCATCATGTATTGGCATCTTCATGTCCCTGTTTGCATTTGTTTAAGAAAAAAGAAGAGAGTAAAATCGAATCAATAAAGGTAATGTAGAAGAGAGAGAGAGAGAGAGAAACTGAAAAAAAAGAAAGAAAGAATAGAGAATAGTGTTAATAAAAAGAAACAATAAAGATAGACTAGAGAAGGGAATACATAAAAAAGAATCAATAAATAAAGAAAAGAAGAAACGAAGAAAGAAGAGAGAAGAGAGTAAATAAAAAAGAAACAATAAGAGAAGAAAAACAAGATTAGTGTAAATAAAAAAGTAACAATAATGGAAGAAAAGAGATTAGTGTAAATAAAAAAGTAACAATAAGGGAAGAAAAGAGATTAGTGTAACTAACAAAAAGGAGCAATAACGAAAAAACGAGAAGAACGTAAATAAAAAAAAAGAAAAAAGAAAAATGAAGAGAGTAAATTAAAAAAGAAACAATATAAGATAAAAACGGAAAAGCGTGAATAAAAAAGAAACAATAAAAAAGCAAAAGGGCTAGACTAACACACTAACAGTAAAGGAAGTAAAAAGAATAGTTTAAATAAAAAAGAAACTAGGAAGAATAGCGAAGAGAGTGAATACAAAAAAAAGGAAGAATAGAAAAGAGAGTAAATAAAAAGAAACAATAAATCAATAAAACCGAATAGAGCAAATAAAAAAGAAACAATAAAGTTATAGAGAAAGGAGTAGGTAAAAAAGAATCAATGAAGGAAGAAATTTGAGGGTTGTAAATAAAAAGAAACAATAAAAGAAGAAAAGAGAAAGGAGTAAATATAAACTAAAAAAGAAAAAATAGCGAATAAAATAAATAAAAAAGAAATAATATAGAAAAAATAGGGAAGAGAGTAGACAAAACGAAACTAAAAAAGAGACTGTAAATTAAAAAACTAGAAAGTAATAAATAAAAAGAAACAATAAAGGAAGAAAAAAGATTCAATTAAATAAAAAAAAAGAAACATTAAGGAAGATGAAAATGAAAAAATTCTCTATTTTTTAATTTTTTTAATAATAAAAAAAAATAGTAACAAAAACATAAAAAAGAAAAACACAAATTTATAAAAGGAAGAAAAAGGGTTGGAAGTGAGAGAGGAAAATTATAAAGAAAACTATGAAGAGAAAAGGAAAGATATTAAAACATTGATTCAAGAATTTGGTGACATAGTTATTCGATCCCCTTAGTTCAATCCTCTTACCGGGCATTAGTTACTTTGACTCACTGGAAACAGAGCGAGCAATGACTGAGCAGTAATAATAGATGAGATATCCCTAGACAAAAGCAGTGGAACAGTCTACTCCCATAGATTAAATAAAAGGTTCAGTTCGGAATTCCCAGTAAGCTACTCGGATCGGTATACACCTGATGAAGTCAGGGGGCACAGCGGCCGAAACGTTGTGATATAAGCAACAAGGCTGAGGACAATAGTCCGAATGTAAGTAGTGTAAATAACGATAACTCCTAGAAATTCAGCGTAGATTGAACAATACAACTAAAACGCCAAAAGCAGAAATCTAATTAGCGTATCAAATAAAACGAAAATAGCTGCGAAGGATTTCGTTGTTTTTTATAATCATCTCGAGACATGATTATAAAAAATAGTATAATTTTTTATTATAATAATATATAATAAAATATATATAAAATATATATATATATATATATAAAATATATAATTTTATTATATATATAAAATATATATATATATATATTAAAATATATATATATTAAAAAATATATATTAAAATATATATATTAAAATATATATATTAAAATATATATATTTTTTATATATATATATTATTTATATATATATTAATATATATAAATAATATATATATATATATATAATATATTATAAAAATATATTATAATATATATATTATAATATATTTTTTATAATCATCTCGACACATGATTATAAAAAATATTATAATTTTTTATTATAATAATATATAATAAAATATATATATATAATATATATATATATATATAATATTTTATATATATATATATATATATATATATATATGTATATATATATATATATATTATTTATATATATTAAAATATATATATTAAAATATATATATATATATATTATTTATATATATATTATATATTACTAATATATATTATAATATATATAATATATTATAAAAATATATTACAATATATATATTATAATATATTTTTATAATCATCTCGACACATGATTATAAAAAATATTATAATTTTTTATTATAATAGTATATAATAAAATATATATAAAATATATAATTTTATTATATATATAAATATATATATATATTATATATATAATGAAATATTATAATTTTTAATTGGTTATAAAAATGTTATAATTTTTTCATTTTCATCTTCCGTAATGTTTCTTTTTTTTATAATCATGTTTTTTTTTTATAATCATCTCGACACAAGCATTACTGCCACTATTTTGCAGGGGGTTGCATAGGAGAAAAGTTATGAGAAAGAGTGACAGGTTATAGGGGGTGTCAGGAAGTGGGTAGGAGAAGGATAAGAATACTGATGAGAGTGGAGTGGATGGAGAAAAGATCATGAGAGAGAGAGAGAGATAGTGAGAGAGAGAGGGGATGCATGTTAATGAAATAGGAGATGACTATTGACTTTACATTTAAATTCTTGAAGATTGTAGCTGTCGGGGAAGCAAGTAAATGGAAGAAAATTCCACAGGCGGGAAGTGCGAGAAAAGAAGCTGGCGGAGTAGATTTTGCGTTTACATTTTATTGGTTTCACAGTAGAAGGAATGGACCTAGTTGCTAATCTTGTGGCTCGAGTAAATTCATATATAGGAGGCACCAGTGAGCTAATTCATCGGAGCAGAAGCCGTGGAAGTATTTGTAGAAGAGACACAGGGAAGCCAAATAGCGCTGGTGAGAAAGTGACTGCATCTGAGCTGTCAAGCTGGGATCGATCACATTACAGATTCTCTGTAAAAAAAAAAAAACTGGTTGAAAAACTAAGCAAATGCAAAGACAAGTAGATGGAAATTAAAAAGTGTTGCACTATTCCTGTTGTGGTACGAGATTTGGGTCTGATAAAGAAGGCAACGCAAGAACAAATCAACAAAATCCTTGGTGCACCATCTCAGGGAATTAAAAGAAAGTAGTTCTTAAGAGCTCAGCCCATATCCTGCGAAGATCTTTTGTCTACGTAAGATTTTCTTAATTGCTGTCTTTTATTTCAGGGGAAATAAAAAAAAAATGCGTCCTTCGCTGGCCTTAAGTCACTGGTTATGACGCAGCATGACGTTATAAAACAAATGTAGGATACAAATATATTTTTTGATAATAAGCTCTATTTTATAAATAGTCTCTATTTAATGAGAAAAGGGAAATGAAAGGTACTATGCCTCCTCAACAGGTGTTTACTCGTGCAACCAGACTGGCAACTGGATCCCACCCATTCACAGTCAGGTTAGCCAAATGCAGACGACAATTCTACTCCTGCAGCTTCTTCTCTCGCACTTCCCGCCTGTGGAACTCGCTCCCGTATTCTTGCTTTCCTGACGGCTACAACCTCCAGAAATTTAAATGCAAAGTCAATACTCATCTACTAACCACTGGACTCTAGCTCTCTCCCCACCCCCCGTATAACCTTCTCTTTCTCTCCACCTATGTATCTGTCATCGCACCTGCTTTCTCAGCTTTTTATTATTCCTTTCTAACTAGTTTGTACTCCTCACTCTTTTCTAATTAATCTTTTTACATTTATGTAGCCCCCTGCACATCAGTGGCGTTTCCGCCTTGCTCGATGTGAAATCATTAAAAAAAACAAAAAAAAACTATCTTATTATTTTTATTATTGTTGCTGTTTTTTGTTCCAGCACTCTTGGTCAATATCCCTACCAGCAAAAATGACAAGTTTCTCACAAGTTATCCCCCTAAGCGTAATAAGAGGAAAAAATATATATATATATATATTCGTCCTCCTTTCCTTTTCTTTCTCTTTATGATTTTTCTATATTTTTTCTTTTTCTTTTTTGTAGTTTTTTGAATGGGCGAAGAAATGTTTTCATTAGATTACCATTACAAATATCTATGCTCGATATGGGCACGTGAGTGTCTGGATGTGGTTCTTTTCGGATTATTTTGAATATTAACTGTTGTATCATTTGGGACTGACGATCAGCAGGTTTGCTGAGAAATACGTATTACCCATGAAATTGTAGAATATCAAAAAAATTTTTCTAGATTATATTACTCTGTTAAATTAAATAAATTTAACATTGAGTTCGTCTCTATCGGAATTTACCGGACTTAAATACCAAATATTCTACGTTATATATATATATATATATATATATATATATATATATATAACGGAAATTAACGAATTTTAACGAAACTTGGTTATAAACAACCGACAATTTGAAATGAATTGTTTGAACATTATTTTTTATCGATACTCGTATTGAAGTAGATATTCTGTTTTTAATTAAACAGTATTATATATTTATATCTACCGGCCTGATTATTTACGATAAATTTTTATTACGAAAATGTGTGTCATTCGGCAGGATTCGAACCTGCGACCCCTATCTACAGATCTGGCAACGTCTTAGACCGCTCGATCACGAATGACCTTCAGTCGAAACGAGGTTTTAATCAAGCCGATATAACACAATTTTCGATTCATCGCAACAGCTATATCTGCTCTGAAATGTATCGTAATGTCAACAAATGTAAACATGTTACGGAAATTAACGAATTTTAACGAAACTTGGTTATAAACAACTGACAATTTGAAATGAATTGTTTGAATAAAAATATTCATATATTCCTTGTTTTTTTTAAATATATATATATATATATATATATATATATATATATATATATATATATATATATACAAGGAATTTATCAACGGTCTCTAGAGCTCTTTCGTCCAATATCTCACCAGGAGAAAATCGTTGGAATCACAAATTAAACGAAAAACAGCAACGAAAATGAAGAGCAAAAAAAAAAAAAAAAAAAAAAAAGGAGGCAACGCTAAAATAAATATACACATAAATATATATCTATAACGAGAGGAGGAAAAATTGCGTGTAAATAATTATCGAGGGACAGTTAAAATAAAATATCCCCCAACAAATAAAGAGACTTCACAAAATCCTTCTGCCGGCAAAGAGAGGGCTTTTGTAAAGATATGCAGACTGATTCTAAAATCTTTAATTGATTTTTGGAATCAACTGCATGTAAAATTCCAACGATTTTCTCCTGATGAGATGTTAGATGAAAGAGCTCTAGAGACTGTTAATAAATTCCCTGTTTTTAAAGAAGTGGACAAATTTTGTACCCCTAATCATTTGTTTATATATATATATATATATATATATATATATATATATATATATTGTGACACGCATAAGTATGGGATACATGTTGTTTTCTGTTATAACTCTAGTTCATCTTCGCCATTTTGTCTGATATTTGGTAAATAATATCTCGTAAAATTGTTTTAGTTGTATGTGGAAGGAAAATTAAAAACTCATGGTTGAATCCATTTTTTTTTATCAAAGTTCAAAATTACTCTTACAAAAGTATTGGATACGGCAATTTGATATTTTGTTGCGTAGCCTCTGTTGTGTCTCATTGCTTCCAGTGGCTTTCTATAGTTGGCCACAAGTTTTCCACACTAATCCACCGTTACTTTACCCCATTCTTCCTTGTATAATTCCTCTAATTGCTTGATATTTTGTGGATTCCGCTTATGAACTTTAACCTTCAAAGTATTCCACAAATTCTCAATTGGATTCAAGTCAAGAGATTGACTTGGCCAATTGAGAGTACGAATACTATTATTTTCAAACCATTCCTTTGTAAGTTTTGTATGTTTGGGATCATTGTCCTGTTGAAGCACGAAATTCAGACCGTGTCCGAAAGAAGTTGCAGATTTCTGAAGGTTTTTCTCTAGAATCTCCTGGTACATGCTACCATTCATTCTACCATGGATAACTTGTAACTTATCAGTGCCCTTGGATGAAAAGCAACCCCATCTCATAATGGAACCACCCCCCAAACTTAACTGTCGGGATGGTATTGTGCTTGTTGAAGGCAGTGCCATTTTTTCGCCAAACACTTGTCGCTGTGTTCCTTCTGAATAGTTCAACTTTCATTTCATCTGACCAGATTACCTTTTCCCAAAACTGCACACCTTTCTTTTCATAAGTTTCGACAAACTTTAATCGGTCTTTGACATGTTTGATTTTCAGTAAGAGCATTGTTCTTGGTGATCTTGAATGAAAGCCTGTACGATATAGAGCTCTGCTAATGGTATCCTTACTTACATTAATTCCAACTACCCTCAAGATCAGTTTTAATTTCAGAACGAGTAATGAAGGGTTTTGTTTTGCACATTTCTACTGATCCACCTTGAAGTCCTCTCATTTAGTTTTCTCGGTCTTCCATTTCTTGGAAGGTTTGCTGTACTGTCGTCATACTTATGCTTACTGATGAGATTTCCTACCGTACTTAGTGCTAGATTCATTTCTTTGCTAATTTTTCGGTAATCTTGTCCTCCTTTGTGACGTTCAATGATTCTATCTCGCATATCTCTGGATAATTCTTTAGTTTTTGCCATTTTTAATCCTTAAATTGCAGAGTGCACATCAAAGAGTCAGATAATCGCTATCTTGTAGGCAATTGTGTGCTTCTCTGATTGGTCAGAGATAACATTTCAATACAATCGAAAATTTGAATATTTAAAGTCTTTTAAAATACAAAGGTTCGATTGGGAATTTGAAAAAAATCTCATGTCTCCAATACTTTTGCATAGGGTAATTTTGAACTTTGATAAAAAAATGGATTCAACCATAAGTTTTTACTTTTCCTTCCACATACAACTAAAACAACTTTACGAGATATTACTTACCAAATACCAGGCAAAATGGCAAACATAAACTAGAGTTATAACAGAAAACAACATGTATCCCATACTTATGCGTGTCACTCTCTCTCTCTCTCTCTCTCTCTCTCTCTCTATATATATATATATATATATATATATATATATATATATATATATATATATATATTAGTTTTTTGGTCATAATTAAATTAGACCAGTACACAGTTGGATGTGCGTTGTGGTGCAGTGGATATCGACCCGGAACGACAAATCGGGGAGTCGAGTTCGAATTCCAGTTGAATCCATTGTATTTGCTTACCTACAAATACCCTTGGGAAAGGTATGAATCCGTCTCTTCCCTCCAGTTATGGGTTAAATAATAGGACAGATTGGGTTCTATCGCCTTGGCTGGCAACCAGTCTATCGCAGAAAGCAATAGCAACCTACTGCGGGATAATATTCTGCCCAGTCAGTCATATCTCTTTCGAGACATCATCGCGCAAAGCATGTATCACGCATGGTACTTAACTGATACAGGTGTATTAAAAAGTGTTTAATACAATTATATTGTCGAACTTTTGAACATTTTTCATTTGGAAATGAGATTCTTCCCCCACCCTAGGTTTCAAACTTTGCTATTTTTAGGCGATTTATTTCCATCCTGTTATGCTCAGGTGTTATTATTATGTCAGTTTTCATCATATTTCGATTTCTGCTATGGTTGCCCTACCAACCAAGTCTGCAGGAAGACCTAAGGCAAGTCGTGGCGTGTTGTTATGGCTCATTTCATGTTTTTTTTATATCTTCCCCATCATCCCTAGCGTTACATAGACAAAGTTATCGTAGGTATGTGGGCTGTACATAATAAGACAATTTTTTGTATATCTCTTAAGCTGGGGTTTTCAGGGATTCTTTCAATGTGTTGTTTTGTTCCATTTTTTATCATTCCAAGTGCACCTACTATCAGTGGAACAGCTCTTGTTTTCAATTTCCACATTTTTTCTATTTCAATTTCTAGGTCTTTATATTTTGACAGTTTTTCAAATTTCTTGATTGCTATGTTACAATCCGCTGGACAAGCCATATCAATTAATAGACAAGTTTTCTCCTTCTGGTTTTTAACAATAATGTCTGGCCTGTTTGCTTCAATTTTTCTGTCTGTGTAGATGGTGCAATCCCATAGAATGGTTACATCTTCTATTTCTGTAACCGGTGCTGGGTGATGTTCATACCAGTGTTTGTTTACAGCTTTTCCATAATGTTTGCACATTGCCCAATGTAAATATTGCCCAACTCTATCGTGGCGATTTTTATATTCATTTGGGGCAAGCACAGAACAGCCTGAGATTAGGTGGTCTATTGTTTCTTGGTGTTTATCACAAAACCTGCATTTTGGATCCATATTATTATGCATAATATTTGCCTGAAAGTTTCTAGTGAAAAGACTTTGGTCTTGTGCTGCAAGAATAAAGCCTTCAGTTTCAGACTTTAATCCAGATGCACGTAACCATCGATGAGTATTAACTTTGTCAACATTGGATTTATTGGCACGTTCTGGATATTGGCCATGCAGAGGTTTGTCTTGCCAGCGCTGTTTCATCTGTTCAAGAGCTTTATCTTTGGCTTTCATTTTCATATTTTTTGCCGCAATAGTTGGTTCTTGGCTTCTGTTTTATTATTATGTCATTTTTCATCATATTTAGATTTCTGCATTGGTCTCACTACCAACCAAGTCTGCGGGGAGACCTAAGGCAGGTAGTGGCGTGTTGTTATGACTCCATTTCATGTTTTTCTATCCTCCCTATCATCCCCCGCATTACATAGATAACGTTTTCCTTAGTGTGTGGGCTGTACTTAATAATACAATTTTTTGTATATCTCTTAAGCTGGGGTTTCCAGGGATTCTTTCAATGTGTTGTTTTGTTCCATTTTTTATCATTCCAAGTGCACCTACTATCACTGGCACAACTCTTGTTTTCAATTTCCACATTTTTTCTATTTCAATTTCCAGGTCTTTATATTTTGACAGTTTTTCAAATTCCTTGATTGCTATGTTACAATCCGCTGGACAAGCCATATCAATTAATAGACAAGTTTTCTCCTTCTGGTTTTTAACAATAATGTCTGGCCTGTTTGCTTCAATTTTTCTGTCTGTGTAGATGGTGTAATCCCATAGAATGGTTACATCTTCTATTTCTGTAACCGGTGCTGGATGATGTTCATACCAGTGTTTGTTTACAGCTTTTCCATAATGTTTGCACATTGCCCAATGTAAATATTGCCCAACTCTATCGTGGCGATTTTTATATTCGTTTGGGGCAAGCACAGAACAGCCTGAGATTAGGTGGTCTATTGTTTCTTGGTGTTTATCACAAAACCTGCATTTTGGATCCATATTATTATGCATAATATTTGCCTGAAAGTTTCTCGTGAAAAGACTTTGGTCTTGTGCTGCAAGTATAAATCCTTCAGTTTCAGACTTTAATCCAGATGCACGTAACCATCGATGAGTATTAACTTTGTCAACATTGGATTTATTGGCACGTACTGGATATTGGCCATGCAGAGGTTTGTCTTGCCAGCGCTGTTTCATCTTTTCAAGAGCTTTATCTTTGGCTTTCATTTTCATATTTTTTGCCGCAATAGTTGGTTCTTGGCTACTGTTTTGCTTTTCTACAGAATCTACTAACTGTAATTCTTGTTTGTATTTACTGCCTTCTTTTATTATTGAATATTTTTTCTTTCTTTCTTCATGTTGCCTTACTAATTGTATCATCCAATCCTTTGTTGTTTCTATGTATGTTAGTAAGCCAATAGTTGTTGTCTTGTATGACAATTCCAGCTGAATAAGACCCCTTCCACCTTCTTTACGGGGTATGTATAGACGGTCTACATCAGCCTTTGGGTGATGCATCCTATGCTTAGAAAGAAGCTTTCTTGTTTTAGCATCCATTCGCCTGATGTCGTTTAGAGTCCAGTTTAAGATGTTGAAGCTATATTGGACAACTGGGATTGCAAGGCTATTAATGGCCATAACTCTATTCTGTGAATTTAATTCAGTTTTTAATATCATTCGTAGCCTTCTATAGTACTCTTTACGCACTATTTCTTTCATTTTTTTATGGTGAATGTTTTCGCTCTCATTTACACCTAGGTATTTATAAGCTTCTTCTGGTTTTAATTCTTTTATTGTTACAGCAGGGTCTAGGCTAATTGAGGATGTTTCTTGTATTGATCCACGTAAAACTGTAGCTTTAGCACATTTATTCAAATTAAATTTCATTCCAATGTCTTCGCTGAAGCATTTTACAGTTTGCAGAAGACCTTCCAGCTCATTATCATTCTTAGCATATAACTTTAAGTCATCCATGTAAAATAGATGGCTTATTTTCTTTTGGCCTATTTTATAACCACATTCTGTCTTATTAAGTTGACTGGTTAGTGCTATTAATGATATGCAGAATAGTAAGGGAGATAAAGAATCACCTTGAAATATACCTCTTTTGATGTTTATTTCATCAGACTTATCGGTTCCATTTATATGATTGAGGTAAAGGGTTGTTTTCCATATAGACATGCACTGTTTGATGAAATTGATGATGACGGGCGATATCTTGTATATATTTAAAGTCTTTAAAATCCATTCATGTGGCACACTATCGAATGCCTTTCGGTAGTCTATCCAGGCAGTACTAAGATTTTTCTTTGTCTTGTAGCAGTTTTCCAGGATCATTTTGTTAATTAGCAATTGGTCTTTACAGCCATAACAGCCACGTTTGCACCCTTTTTGTTCAAGCGGTATCATGTCATTTCTTTCTAAGAATAAATATGTTTGTTTTGTTAAAATAGATGTTAGTAGTTTATATGTTGTCGGAAGACATGTAATTGGTCTGTAGTTTTTCGGGTTGTTTGTGTCACCATTCTTGGGTAGAAGAAATGTAATTCCTTTTGTCATCCATGCAGGAATTTTAGTGGGATCGTCAACCATTTCTTGGAGTTCTTTGGCTAATTTTTTATGTGCTGCATTTAAATAATATAGCCAAAAGTTAGGAATTTTATCTATACCTGGAGTTTTCCAATTGTGTGCTTTTTTTAGTGCAAATTTAATATCATCTTCTGTAATTCCAGACCATGTCTGTTCGGGTTTATTCTTCATTCGTTCTATCTCCTGCGTAATCCAATGTACTTCCTTGCTAGGTTCTTTAGGGCAAGCCCATATCTTTTCCCAGAACTGTGTGACTTCTTCCATTCTGGGGGGTACTGTCACTTCAATTCTTTTTTTACCTATTTCCCTGTAAAATCTCTTTGTATCAGTCTGAAAGATCTTGTTTTGTCTGTAAAATTTTGCTCTTTTTTCATAGCGTCTTATTCTTTGAGCCTTCAGTTGGATTTTTTGCTTTATTTTTTCTTTATTTGATAAGACGTCATTTTCATTCCTGATGTTATATTTTTTTTCGGCTCTTCTTCTTTTCCTAGTTCTTACAGTTATTCCTCTACTCAGTTCATCCAGTACTGACAGTTCACTTCTTAGTTGTTCGATTTCTTTTTCGATTTTTCTTTTCCAAGGTGGATCTTCACGTCTGCGTGACTGCCTTGTTTTTATTTTGATGTTTAATTTTTTTGTTGCTGCTGTTGCTGATGCATATATTACTTCGTTAAGATTTGTATTCGGGTCTTCATCCAGTATTGATTTTAGTGCTGCATTGTACAATTTAATAGTTCGGAGGTTTTGTTTTGTTGGTTGGAATTTTGGGAGCTGTTCACGTTCCTCCATTGTAATACTTTGTATTTGACTTAGCTGGTTTTTTATTTCTATCTTGGCTTCCTGTATATTGTTATTTTCGGTCAAATAATTATCTTCGATGTGTTCTGAACTAATTTTATTTTTGTCTTTTAACTGACTCAGACTCAGATCGCACCTTTCCAGCACTTTTAGACTTACATCATTATCTTCGCAGTGATTTGCGTGTTTCACGGTTTCTACATTATGACCTGTGATTTGTTTGATGTTATTACTTTTTATTTCTGGTTCCGGTTCCTTTTCATATTTTGTTGATTCGACTCTTCTTGTTACAATTCTTTTAATTTCGTGAATCTCAGCCTCTGACAGTCGGTTATTACGAATAATGTACCTACGTACATTGGCCAATTTATTTTCGTCAATATACTTTCTATTTGTTTGACCAACTTTTTCACGCCAAATGTCATATGTTTGGCGAGTCATGTTTTTTTGAGGTTTGAGTAACGCTTCATGAAATGCAGTCATAACGACTTTGTACTCCTCACGAGACCATTTTATTTTTTCTTTCTTTAAATATACGGTTGTAGATCTAGCTGGTGAATTTTCAGGACCATCATTAGGATTATCCTGGTTGTGGGGACTTATTATTATTATTATTATTATTATTATTATTATTATTATTATTATTTCTCAATGTCAGATACTCAATAGCTGGTAATCAATATATATGTTGCTGTAATTTTAGATGACATATGGATATAAAAATATTTTGCCGTCATTTTTGATGGCACGGGCTCACTCTTATAATAAAATAGAGCAATTATAACAATTAGACTGGAATTGTGACGAATAGAAATTTCATTCTTACCGAAGATCTTATGAGGCATACTAAGAGATTAACTTCAAGGAATCAATAATGAAACAGATTAAAAGAATTATAAGAATTTGCTTTAATAAATTATGTGATTGATAGAAGATTCGTTCTTATTCGTATTTATCCTTATTCGTTCTTATGTCTTAATGTAAGATATTCCATAGTAGTTACAGCAATATATATGTCGCCGTCATTTTAGACGGCATAGCGATATAAATATTTTGCCCACTTGTATTATAGAAACACGTTTGGAATACTGACATGGATACAAGAGTATTGAGGAGTGGCGCTGTTACTTCGTTTCAAAATTGTAAGCAAATATTTACGGCTTGTGTGGTCATACCAAATGACTGAAATGACAAAAAGAACGATGTGTAAATAATAATAATGTAAGCTGGCTTCGAGGGGATGTAACAAAGACGGCTGGACATTTTTTTTCCAAATTACTTGAGCCCGATCATGTAACCAAATAATTTCAGCACAGATTTTAAGATCAAGGCCGATCGCTATATCCAGGCAGAGAAACCGGATCTAGTTGTTTGAATGAGTAAACAAATGGTAGAGACTGTACCAGATAAAAAAAAAATTATCTGAGATATTGAGATCTAGACCGACCACCGCCTCCTAGCAACGGGACAGGATCTATTTGTTGTGACCATGCAAATGAAAGGTATAAGCGGAAACTAAAGGCTTTTCTTCTTCTATGTGCTGTGTCCCTTTAGGACGTAGGCGATTATAGCCTTCCACATCTCCCTATCCCTTGTAGCTCTTGACAGCCCTTCTGTTATCCCACTCATCCACTGCTCCTTCATTTATCTACTGAAGTCCATCAAGTGTGTCATGCATTGCTTTCCATTGTCTCTCCTTCTCTCTATTCATCCCGTGATCATCAGATTCTCCAAGCCCTCTTTCCTCTTGTCCCAGAAACTTTAGCTGTCTTTTCCTGATATTAAGTAGCAGTTTCCTTTTCGTGTCCATCGTCTCCAAAACCTCATCGTTGTACACACGTAGGAAGCATAGAGAGTAAAATAGCTGGGACTTTGAGAACTAGGCCGACTACCCTTGTCCAAGTCAGGAGACCACACCTAGTTGTTGTGACCATTCAAATGAAAGGTATAAAAACAAAACTGGATTTGACAGCGAGGCCGATCACCAAGTCCACCTGGTCTAGTTGTTGTGGTCACGTAAATGAATAGCACGAGCACAAATTAGAATAAAGAAATTTTTAAAAATAACTGAGAAATTGAGATTTCGATCGACCTCCCCATTCAAGAAAACCGTTAATAACTGTACGTGAACACTTGATAGAAAATCTGTGAGATCGTAGACATGACTGTCTCCGTGAATATAAATTGGCTCTTAATGTGTACAGAACAAAACATGACTGCGTAGGAAGGTCAGTATTGCGAGAATTTCGAGAACCACACAGTTTCGGTCATGTATAAGGTCAAACTAGAGACTATGTCTGAAAATAGAAAAATATGGCTTTGAAATATAGCTGATTATATCACAGGGGACAACAAGAACGGCGGTAAATAAACGGTTACAAATCATCAAAAGGTAAGTAATATAAACACAAAAGTGTTCAAGACAATTGAACATAAGTAGAAAAGACTGTAAGGCAAGTGTAAGTATGAAAGAGTGTAAAGCATCAGAGTGCAAGTATAAAAGAAAGTAAGGCAACTGAGCGTAAGTATAAAACAGTGTAAGGTAAGTGAAAATAAGTTTGAGAGATTCTAAGGCAGCAGAGCGTAAATCTAATAGATGGTAAGGCAATTGGGCGTAAGTATAAAAGAGTGTAAGGCAAGTGAGAGTACGTATGAAAGATTGTAAGGCAGTAGAGCGTAAGTATAAAAACTGGTATGGGAATTCAGCATAAGTAGAAAAAAGTGTAAACCAGTTGAGCGTTAGTATAAGAGAGTGTAAGGCAAGTGAGAGTAAGTATGAAAGATTGTAAGGCAGTAGAGCGTAAGTATAAACGATGGTATGGAAATTGGGCATAAGTAGAAAAAAGTGTAAACCAGTTGGGCGTTAGTATAAAAGAGTGTGAGGCAAGTGATTGTAATTAGGAAAGATAGTTTGGTAAGTGAGCGTAAGTATAAAGAAGTGCAAGGGAGCTGATCTTAAGTATAAAATAGTGTAATTAAACTGAGTGTAAATATAAAAGTGCAGTAGGCAAATGAGCGTAAGGATAAAGGAATGTAAGTTAATTGAACTTTAAGCACAAAAAAGAATGAATGCCAAGTGTGCGTAAATACAAAAGAGTATAAGACAAATGAGCGTAGTATAAAAGAGGGTAAAGCAAGTAGGCGTATGTATAAGAGAGTGTAAGGCAATTGAGCGTAAGTTTAAAAAGTATAAGGCAAGTGAGCGTAATTACGTATAAACGAGTGTAAGTACATGTGATAGCTAAGTGTAAGTAAAAACGAGTTTACGCAACTGAGCGAATCTATAGTGTGTCCCTAAAGTCTGGACACAGACAAAAATGTATATTTTCAAAAAGTTTCCAACAACATTTTATTGAATTGGAATATTAACAAATAACATTTTCAATATGATTTCTGTCATTAATGATGTGCTATGCAAGGTTCACGGGATCTCGATGCAATAATTCCACATTGCAACACATTCACTCTTGATGCATTCAATCAAGTGTGTTGCGTCTGTCATTTTCATTGAGTACACCTTTTTTAACATACCCCAGAAAAATAAGTCAATCCTTTCTTCTTTCGACAAAATCGTGTTTAATCTCTGGAGGTAAAAACTATAGTTAATATGTCCTATGTGTTCAGAATTTAGATCAACCTGTATATTATAATTGTTGTTACAATGACAATATCAAAAATTACAATTCGCAAAATTAAGTTCATTTGTTGGGAAAAAAGCTTATTTATAATTTGTCATGTATTATTATACTTGCTTTTCGATCATTTGCTTAACATTTAAGAATTAAAAAAAAAAACCTTTTCCTTACACCTAATAGTGTGTAGGGCAGCGTTTCTGCTGTTTTCGTAACAAACTGTGTTTTTTTTTATGGGGCAGGGTTGTTAGCTCTGCGCCTAACCCCCAAACCTGAAGGAAGGTGATTTCCTCAGCGTAGCTTTGGCGTAACACACGGCCGAAAGTAGATAGTACCCAGTGAGGCTCGAACTCACTTATGTTTCTAGCGGGACGGGCTTGCTAACCATTACACCACGCGGAGGTGCTCGCTTAACATTTAGAATAAAGTAATTTTGTTTTATTTTGAGATTATATGCATGAGGTATCTCTGTCCGGGTAGACAGAGTTTGATAGCTTTGGTTGGCAGCCTGTTGAAAAGAATGACTGATTTATTGGAAATTGGAGTGATGATGCTAGAGAGTAGATGAGGTTCAACCAATTAACCGTGCGGTTTGTACGTGTACGCAGTTTGAACATACTGCGTCTTTTTTCAACAACAACATTTTTTTGTTCACTAGAAGATTCACAAATGAATCAGATCTGCCTTTTACTACCCTTGCCGGAACCGGAGATATCGTTCCTTGTCCAGTCCTCACGGTCACGGAGACCAATTCTTCGTTACCTGGACATTAATCTTTGCAATTATGCTAATGAACATCATATTTGGAACCTTCGGAGAGTTTTACATGGTGTAATGGTTAACAAACTTGGCTGGCTTGAATTAGCGAATGAAAAGTTAGTTCGATACTCGCTAGATTTCCCCACACTTTCGGCCTTGTGCCACATCTAAATTACGCTTAGAAAATAACCATATTTACAACATTATTTCTATCTCTTTCCTACCATGATTTCTCCTTTAAAAAAATCAACTGTGCCATCATCTTTTCATTGCGTCTATTAAAATATTTAAAGATTTACGGATTGTTACCCATTGTTGTTCTTCAAACTCGTCCTTCATTCACTTAAGACTTGGAATTACTTTGATTCGGTAACTGATTTAGATTCCCTATTCTTCTTCTTATTTGTTCAGTGTCTCTTCAGAACCAGTATGATCATGACTCTCCATAATTTCCTGTCCATTGTAGCGCTTAGAAAATTTTATCAATTCGCTACCTCTCCTGAGCCATGTTCTGCCAACCACTTACACAAGCTCGTTAGGTATATTATACGCTGCTTTAGTCTGTCTCTCTTTGCCTTCATTCTGTGAGTGTCAGATTTTCTAAGCTCACTTTCCTCTTTATGTCTTCTATAAATTTCAAATTTTCTTTTCCTCGTGTTAATTAAAATTATCCTTTTTATTCGTCTATGCTTCTGAGATGGGGTAGTATTTACAGTATTTACATTATTTCTATATTCATTGAACAATGTGTAATGATAAACCCTGGTGATTGTAATAACGGTTTCGGTTTGAAATTCCTATCACCTGAAGAAGGCCGGATCGTACAGCGACCGAAACGTCGTAAATATGTCAATATAAATGAGGACAATAGTTCGAACAATGTAAATAGAGTATCCCTTTTGTTTCCATTCTTTCTAAAACATCGTCGTTGCCCATGTGTTCGGACCATGATATTCTCAGAATCCTTCTGTAGAACCATGTCTCTTGTTTCAAGTCTTTTCTTCATCTGTGAGGAGATTGTCCAGCATCAATCGCAATATAAAAGGAGCGATATTACATAACAGATCAATACTCTTTTCTTTGTTTCTAAGGAAATTCTCCTAAATTTTTGTAGATTTCAAAACTGAGCTAGATAAAAACCCATACGCTGGCAACTTTTCAAGTGGCCAACGGCTTAATCCTTCTGATGAGGACGGATGTTCTCGAGCGTCTCGGTTGCCAGCTTCCGAGTAATGGTCAAAAGCTGATTCGGGACGCACCGAGGTCGCTTTTACCGTTATGAGAAGCATAAAGAAAATGGATGTGCGGGTGATATAATGGATCGGTTGCATGCATGAATACGACTTTTAAAATCCCAAAAGTACAGGGCTAACGGTCATATCACGTTGAAGCACCATACGATCGCCGAAACTAAACAACACTGAACATGAATGACCGCTACCAGGAGCTATAAACTTGGGTGTGCAGGTGTATAATGGGTCGGAATTGTTAATCTAAGAACGAAGTTAGGGTCGTTATATACACTCACGCGCAATTATACATGTAAAAGGGATGACGCCTCGGCAATATATATATACTAAAATTGCAACTATACAGAGAAAATTAGCATGGCCCCTACGTAAGGATAACGCAAATTTGTGAAGCATCCATATTTGCTATTATCAACGCCGTGGTACAGCATCTCACAGCCCACAGATTCTTCTCTGACAAACAGTATGGTTTCCGCTTCACAAGGTCTACTGCTGATATGCTAACGACCATCACTGAGTATATATACCAGGCTCTCGACAAGAACGGCGAAGCTCGAACTTTTGCCCTGGATATTTCCAAAGCGTTTGACAGAGTCTGGCTTTAATATTTTCCGGCTTTAAATAACTCTCAAAGGGTCGATAAACCTTAAAAAATGAATCAATCAAACCAAAAATATACAAATGGCAAAGTACCACGCAGACAGTGATGAGACAGCATAAAACGAAGAAAACCCGACATTTATGAAGTCGGGATTTTTTTCGAAAAAATAATGCTAAAGTTTAATAGAATAGAGTTATATTTTACTGAAGAATCATGAAGTCGGCTGAATCGGGCTGAAACCCATTTTTTTTATTGGTCAAGACGAGCAAACTTCACGAAGCTAAGCCGACTTGTCCCAGTTGAAGCATACAGTAAGTAACACTCAACATAAATGATAACTCACGCCAGTATTAATGCGTTCCTTTCAAAAAAGAAAAGAAGTGGCTTTGAGGCGGAGAAACCGGCTGGTTATGTTGGCAGAAAATAACGCTTGCCAAACCCTCCACTCCACTTGCTCGAATAGATAAGGGGTGTTAGCTTTATTTTTCTTCTATTCAAGCTTTATTCATCAAATAAGTCTATAACTATTGTGCATGTCGAATTATAAATAAATTTCCTGTTTTTAGGCCCTCATTTGACACATACCGACAGAATATGTACACAAATCTACAAAACGTTACCAGCAAGGTCATCCTGCGTTTCTCGGGTTACATAAATTCTCCAGGTTATCATTTAGTTTTCTGGGTTAATTTATTCTTGCCTGATTAACATCAACGCTGTTTTTGAAATGAAGAACAATATTTAATGTGAAGCAACAACAAAACAAAGCAAAACAAAACACAAAAGTCTGGTGGATTAAAATATTCTGGGCTTGCCTATATATGCCACCAGGTGTTTCTTTATGTAGATACTTGCTAAAAACATTATTATTTTCCTCAGACATCAGGGGCTAATAATAACTCTATATGTGTGCTTGTCTGCATACAACACAAGCCATTTTTATGCAGATAGTTGCCAAATGCATTATTCCCTTAATTTTCGCCGCAGACATCAGGCGCTAATAATAGACCTATCTGTGAGCTCGTCTACATACGATATCTTTATGTAGATAGTTGTCTCTCAAATTATTTCATTGATTGTTACCGATAGACGGACCTGTCGATTATTTTATGCATACATATATATATTTGTCATTCATATACAAGCCTGTTTCGCTGTATCACAGCTCATCAGTGTGCCTAGACTTCTACTTGCTCCCAGCCGGGATCGAAACTCAACCGATTTGGTATCAGTCGGAGTCTCTACTAAGCCATGGACGCAGGGAATGAGAGTGGGGGAAATTTTAGCGTGTTATATATATATATGCAGTGTATACAAACGCCAGTCACCGGGAGAACTCAATTCATTACTAAAGAGTAACGCGTATATATATATATATATATATATATATATATGAGGGTAAAGAGTAATAGAATACAGTTATTTTTTACCGAGGAATCATGAAGTCGGCTGAATCCGACTGAATCTAAGACCATTTTTTATTATCTCACAGCCCACAGGCTCCTCTCGGACAAACAGTATGGTTTCCGCTTCACCAGGTCTACTGCTGATATGCTAACGACCATCACTGAGTATATATACCAGGCTCTCGACAAGAATGGCGAAGCTCGAACCGTTGCCTTGGATATTTTCAAAACGTTCGACAGAGTCTGGCATGCTGGCCTTCTCTGCAAACTGCGGAGCTATGGTATAACTGGACCTTTGTTTGACCTAATCCAGTCATTCCTCTCTAATCGCACATTGAAAGTAGTATTAAACGGACATGCCTCCAAAAGCTATCATACGAACGCGGGTGTCCCTCAAGGCTCTATCCTAGGTCCTACGCTCTTTCTGATCTACATTAACGATCTCCCCGATGCTATAAGATCCCAAGCAGGCAAGAACGCTGACGACACCACAGTTTACTCTCGCCTCGATCAAGAATCTGGTGTGGGCGACAAAGCGAACCTCGCTGCCGAGCTTGAGAAGGACCCCCAATCCGTGGTGGACTGAGATAAGAAATGGCTCGTAAATTTGAATGCTTCCAAAACGAAGTTGCTATCAATTAACCATCATAGACAATCGCTTACCTCCCATTAGAACCTCCCATGGAACAGGCTAGCCTCCCTGAGAGTAAAACATTGCGCCTCCTTGACCTGACACTCTAAGCGGACCTCAAGTGGAATGACTATATCGAATCCATTTTTAAATCCGCTGTTATGAAAGTCAGTTCTCTGTGCAGGGCCTGGAAGTTTTTCCCGTCAGAGTCTATCCTGCACATATATAAATCTACCATCCGACCGTGTATTAAATACTGCTACCACATCTGGTCGGGTGCCCCTGCTATTCTCCTCGGGGTTCTTGACAAAATAAAACGGAGAATGTGTAATGCGATCGATACCGACTTGGCAGCCCGGCTGCAGTCACTTTCTCATTGGCGTGATGTGGCTTTCCTGTGCCTCTTCTATAAATACTTTCACGGCTTCTGCTCCGATTAACTTAGAACGCTAGTGCCCCCTAGGTATGAATTTGCACGAGACACTAGATTAGCAGCTAGGTCTCACTATTTTACAGTGAAACAGATAAAATGTAACCGCAATTTCTACTCTAATAGCTTCTTTTCTCGCACTTTCCGCCTGTAGAATTTCCTTCCATATAGTTGCTTCCCGGACAGCTACAATCTCCAGGAATTTAAATGTAAGGTCAATAGACACCTCTTATCACACTAACTCGCATCCATTCTCTCAAACACTCTTCCCATCTACCCAACCCCTATCCTCGGTATCCTCATCCGTCTATTACCCAACATCCGACATTTCCTATAACTAACCACTCTTTCTCATCACTTTCCCCTATGTACCCCCCCCCCCCGCGCAATAGTGGCAATGGAATGCCTTGCCTTGCTTGGAGTGAAATGATTAAAAAAAAAAGCTAAAGCTACTTGTTCCAGTTGAGGCATTATATATATATATATATATATATATACTTTAGCTACTGGCGTTTGTTTACATTGTGTATATAACACGCTAAAATCTGCCTTCCTTCGCCGATAGCTTAGAGGTAGAATCTTTGACTGATGAAATCGGATATCTAGCTGTACTGATGAGCTGTGATACAGCGAAACAGGCCTGTATACTGATAACTATATATATATATATATATATATATATATATATATATATATATGATGATTGCGTGCATTAGCACGTGAGAAACTAATAGTTGTGTTCGGGCGGACGTACGGATTATTATGATAATACAAAATATTATCATAATATAAATAAATGTTCTATCATGTTGGTACTGAACTCTTTTTCGCCAGTATACCTATTTGGTATACTCCATTGGGAGTTACTTACTTTGTGCTTTAATATATATATATATATATATATATATATATATGCCAGTTGTTAACTCGATTATATGGATAAACATCTCCTAACCCCAGCTCCTGCTTATCTGCCTGTTACCCCCTGCCCTCTCATAGGCAAAATATATTAAAACAGAAATGCCAAACACAAGCGATGTTAGTTGAGTTGTATTAGGTAATATATTGATGAAGTACACTGCATCGACCCTCACAATCGTTACACAGTCTAGGAACAGACCCAAGATGCAATCTACCTCCTAAAATTTGAACAAAAAGAATTTTTATTTTTCGATGTGAATCCCTTTGCAGTAGGGTCAATAACTTTATATCACTCACTGCCCCCGTTAAATATCAACAAATTTAAATATCGAATTCACGGCCTGCGAAATTAAGTCTTTATCCATCGTTTTACATCTGAAAGATGAAAGCGTCTTAAAGTTTTTGTGAGTTTTAATGTCAAGGATAATATTATGAATTTATTTTGTTATTTCATCTCAAGCAAGGTAATAAAGCCACTAAGACGCAAGAGAGGGAGTCAGTCAGTTAAAGTGCCATACGTGATACACGCTTGGGCGATCATGTCTCGAAAGAGACATAACTGACTGGGCAGAATATTATCCCACAGTAGGTTGCCATTGCTTTCTGCGGTAGACTGGTCGCCGACCAAGGCTATAGAACCCAATCTGTCCTGTTATTTAACCCATAACTGGAAGGAAGAGACGGATTAATACCTTTCCCAAGGGTATTTGCGCGTAAGTGAATACAACGGATTCAACTGGAATTCGAACTCGGCTCCCCGGTTTCTCGTTCCGAGCCGATATCCACTGTACCACAACGCACATCCAGAGGGATGTGTACCGAGTATTAAAGAGAGCGAACAATAAAAAAAAAAACAGGAATTAAAAAGACGGAAGATAACGATTGATATTGCATTTAAATTTTTGAAGATCGAGATCAGTTCAACAAGTGAGAATTACGAGTGAAGGAACTGTTAGAATAGAACTTACGGTTACATTTAGTCATTTCAATTTTTAAAAGGAAGAGTGCATGCTGCTAATCTACTACTGCGTTTAAATTTATAAGATCTAGGTACAAAAGCGGAAAGCAATATTTATTTTGTAAAATACGATAATGGGACACAAGACCAAAAAGGAGGAAGGCTAGTCTTATGGTGTCTTATAATTAAACTTAGCTAGCCACAATGACTGACCCAAACATACTACAGTATTTCCAATACCAAAATAACGGATTCTAACTTTCCATTCTTACTGTAGCCATTATAATACCTCAAAGTATTCTGAAGTTCTAACTTGTTTCCATAAATGCAATTTGTCTGTATGTTGGGAGGATAAAAATTGCAACAATTAAAAAAAACTCAATGAAATTTTCAATGATTACAAATTATATACAAGAAACTAAACAAAATAGTGTTAGTAATAAAAGAAGAAATCTAATTAAAAAAAATGCCATGAAAAATATAGGGTGACCCCAAAAAACGGGAATTTTTGAAGTGTGTATTGGCAGACATGATCAAGTGGCAGCACTGCGAAACAGTGGCCTCACGAAGTAAACACTCTGCTATTTCAGTAACCATAAATCAGTGGAACGGCAACAGCGTCCATTAGTCATAAAAATGTTTTCTCAGTCATTGTAACTGCGAATCGTTACGTGGAGATGTTACAATCCTTCGTTACACCTGAATTGGACAATTTTTCACACGTTCAAGAAACCTGGTTTCAACAAGATGGAGTGACATCATACACTGCACGGCAATCAATGGAGGCTTTGCGAGAATTGTTCAGTAACCGTGTTATCTCAAGATTCGTTAAAATTCCATGGCCTCCTAGATCGGCAGATTTGTCCGTTTGTGATTTTTTCTTGTGCGGCTATCTCAAGAGTAAAGTGTTCACGACTCAACCAAGAACTCTGGATGAGTTAAAACAGAAAATTCAGGATGAAATTCACAGTATCCCAGCTGAGATGTTGCAGTGGTCAATGAGGAATCTCAACACCAGATTTCAAGAAGGCATTCGTACAGGAGGACGCCATCTATAGGACGTAAAATTTTTTAAAAAATGGAAGTTCTATCATTGTTTCTTAAATGGCATGTTTTAAGGTTTCAATTACTTTGAATAAAATATTTTTCTTTCATCACTCTTGGTTTTATTGGATTGTTAAAATGCTCCCGTTTTTTGGGGTCACCCTGTATTTGTAGAAAAGGTACATGGAAGTTGCTTTATGGCGGCAGGAAAGTAACCGAAGCCGAGATACCAGACCAAGAGCAATATTATAATATATTCTTCTTTATATTTTACATAGAATCTATAAATACATAGCAGAAGAATCAGATCATAAAAAAAAGATTAATTCTCGACAACAATAAAAAAAATCAAGGAGTTTATTTAAAGAATGTATGATTGGTCAGTCGGTATCAAAATCTGAGCGGCCAGTCAGCTGTGGCAGAGAAAAGCAATTGCCTTATAAGGAACGATGGAAAAATGTGAGCTATTTAAAAACCACCTTGATCATTTTAATAGCCGCTTCACTTTCCGTGTTTGTCAGTGCTAAGTGTGCTGCGAATTACTTTACTGGTTAAAATATAGAGAATGAGAAGACGACAAAGGGAAAACATTGTGAAACCTGTTTGGCATATACTCGACTTGTATTCTGCCTAATCATTTTCGCAAAATGTTAGGCGTGTACAAAAATTCATTGTGCTTTTTTTTACGATAGACTGACTCTTCTTTATTTATAAACAGCTTACCTCATGGCGTGCCACATTATCCTACTGTTTGTTTCTCGAAGCAAATTTAGTACCTTTAATATCTTTTCTAGTTCTGATTCTGTCATTCATTTACATAATCTTGTTAGGTTTGTTGCACGCTATTTCCGTTTGAACCTTTTGTCTTCAGTGTATCCTGTGAGTGTCAGATTCACCAAACCCATTTTTCTCATTACACACCAGAAATTTAAATGGTCACAATCTAATTCCAAGTACAATAGGAATAGATAGTTTTGCTTAACTCACGGCTTACACCCTTTCCCAGTCTTTTGAACAGGAGTAGAGGTTTTTCCCTTGTTTTCTGTTTAGGATAGGATTTGCAGTTCCTTCTAAGGTCTTCTCATTCTCTTTCCTTCCCAGTAGCCTCATGCGTCTTAGGGAAATAATCACCTTGCTTGGGATGAAATGATTAGAAAAATAAAATGGCTCGTTTTGTTCACATTTTACTTAAAATTTCCTTATTGCTCATATGATCCCTCTATGGTATTCTCAGTATATTTCTGTGTAACCATACTTCTTTTGCCTCAAGTCTCTTCGTCTGTGATGAAAATGACTGGCATTCAACAGCATATAGGAGGACTGAAATTACATAGAAGTTTAACAATATTTTCGTAATGGTTTTTCCTGTTTCTTAATACTCACCTCTTGGCAAGTTTCTTTTGCTATTCCTGTGAGTGTCAGATGTACAATATGTACAATTTGTCTGTATCTTGGAAGGATAAAAATAGTAACAATAAAACAAAAACCTCAATGATCGAAATAATCTCTGAAGTAATCAGTTCGAATATTTCTCGAATGACACTTGAATATAATGAATGCTACTATAATTTACTTAAATAGACCATTTCAGCCATGTGCCATTCCTTCATTGAGAGTGCTGCAGAGGAGTCAGCCACTCTACAACAGGCACATTCTGTCATTTTTATAATTGATGGTTAGTCCATTCTTCTTGGATTCCTTCCTAGAGTCTCGGTGTTATTGCAGGTATTTTTCTGAGTCTGCAATAATCGTACTGTCATCTGCGTATCTTATTTTATTAACACATCCTCTAAGGACTTATAGTTATCTTACTATGGTTTCGTTTTATAGGTTGAATAAATTCTCTGAGAAAACGTGCATAAGTAACGGTTGGTAGAAAATTCGAGATATTTAAAAAGTCCCCGGATCAAGTTAATATCCGCCTCGTTTACGTGGTAGTCAGCGCTAAGAGTTCAAACAATTATTTCAGTCGTTAAAATATAAAGAAGGCGAAAACGACAGAGAGAAAACATGGTGAAACCTACTTGGCAGTTATTCGGTTTGTATTTTACCAAAACAGTTTGTGAAATGGCATATATATATATATATATATATATATATATATATATATATATATATATGAAATGAATTGTTTGAACATTATTTTTTAACGATAATCGTATTTAAGTAGACATTCTGTTTTTTTTAATTAAACACTATTGTATATTTATATCTACTGGCCTGATTATTTACGATAAATTTTTATTACGAAAATGTGTGTCATTCGGCAGGATTGCGAACCTGCGACTCCTATCTACATAGGAGAAGCTACCATTTGATCTGGTAACGTCTTAGATCGCTCGACCACGAATGACCTCCAGTCTAAACGAGGTTTTAATCAAGCCTATATAACACAATTTTCGATTCATTATTTATTTATCGTAAATAATCAGGCCAGTAGATATAAATATACTGTTTAATTAAAAAAAAAAAAACAGAATATCTACTTAAATACGAGTATCGATCAAAAATAATGTTCAAACAATTCATTTCAAGTTGTCGGTTGTTTATAACCAAGTGTCGTTAAAATTCGTTAATTTCCGTAATATATATATATATATATATATATATATATATATATATATATATATACCATTGGTATTACTCTTCAGTAATGAATTGAGTTCTCCCAATGGCTGGCATGTATATACACTACATACATATAACACGCTAAAATTTCATCCTCTCTCATTCCATGCGCCTTTGGCTTATGGAGTAGGTACTGAAACCAAATCGGCAAATCGATTGTAAAAAATTAAACAAATTCGGCAAAACCATTTCATTCATCAATGAACGAAGTATTACATTTTTTTTTTTCGTCGTGGTTGGCGATTTCGGGGATAGTAAAGTATTTTTTCTATCTACTTTCTCTTACTATCTCTGCCCCTTTCTATCTCTGTCCCTTTCTCTCTCTGTCTATTTTTCTTTCTTTTCTCCCCATCTCTCTCTGTCTCTCTTTATATATATATATATATATATATATATATATATATATATATATATGTGTGTGTGTGTGTGTGTGTGTGTGTTACTTTTGTAAATATCTTTATGAGCTGTCATTCAAATATTACCATTAAAATACCGCATATATATATATATATATATATATATATATATATACATGTGTGTGTGTGTGTGTGTGTGTGTGTGTGTGTGTGTGTGTACTGGCCAAATAGTGGCTGGTTAGACCAGCAGACGGTAATTCGAAAAAAGTGCTCAATGCACAACCAACACAAATGAACCAACACAAATATGCAGAGCTAACAATATGTTAAAAAGCATTGATTAGCTTGCCGGAAGAGATCTGTGTGGTCGAAACCTGGGTAGCAAATAAATAATATGTGTTCTGTTCTTTAACACACACACACACACACACACACACACACACACACACACACACACACACACACATATATATAGATATATATATATAGATATCTATTATTTATATCATATATATAGATATCTATTATCTATTTGTACCCTA
Source organism: Ascarosepion bandense (assembly GCA_037127315.1). NCBI lineage: Eukaryota > Metazoa > Mollusca > Cephalopoda > Sepiida > Sepiidae > Ascarosepion > Ascarosepion bandense. The sequence continues at coordinate 2,451,553 of JBBBDQ010000772.1, read as the reverse complement.
TTGTTATATGTGTCGATGTTTTATATATATATATATATATATATATATATATACGGATTTATATATATCTATTGTATTGCTTACATATTTGTTTTTGCGGGTGTATGTGTGTATATATGTGTGCTTGTATATATATATATATGTCTGTATGTGTACATATATGTGTGTCCATATATATGCGTGTGCGTGTATGTGTGTGTACGCATTTACGTGTGTGTGTGAGTTGTATGTGTACATATATATGTTTTTTAATCAAAATTATGTTAACACAATATAACGTTATATTGTATTATAATTGTACCGTTGGCCGAATAATTTTCCTACATTATTAACGTTATATCGTATAATAATTCTATTGTTAACCGAATAATTAGTATAATTTTGATTATATTGATGGGAATGATAGGAAACCTCGACATTTTCGGCAAAGATATAAGAATAATCAAGAATCTCTACTGGCAGCAAACGGCCTGCATACGGACAGGTAACGACCTCAGTAGATACACAAAGATAGAAAAAGGCGTAAGACAAGGCTGTGTCTTTTCACCGGATTTGTTCAACCTATACAGCGAGAATATTTTGAGGACCCTAGATGACACACCAGGATTTATTATTGGAGGCCACAACCTGAACAACATAAGATACGCGGACGATACAGTACTGATTGCGGACACGGAAAGGAAACTGCAAGATCTCATACAGAAAGTAGCAGTGGAGAGTGACAAGATGGGACTACAAATAAACTTTAAGAAAACTGAGTGCATGGTCATCAGCAAAAGATACAACCCAAAATGCCAAATACAGGTGGGGGATAACAGAATCAAACAAGTCCAAGAATTTAAGTACCTAGGAAGTGTTCTAACAGGAGATGGAAAGTGCGACACGGAGATCCGAAGGCGAATTGGCATGGCAAAGGACGCGTTCCAGAAGATGAGCAAAATACTAACACACAGGAAGATCTCAATAGAAACGAAGAAAAGAGTGCTAGACTGCTACGTGAGGTCAGTTCTTCAGTACGGCTGTGAATGCTGGACAATATCATCGAAAATGAGGACAAAACTGGAAGCGGCCGAAATGTGGTTCTACAGAAGGATGCTACGGATATCGTGGACTGAGCATACAAGCAACGACGAAGTGTTAGAAAGAATGGCAACAAAAAGGAAATTGATGCTGAGCATCAGGAAGAGACAACTGAAGTTCCTGGGACATGCAATGAGGAAGGAAAGCCTGGAGAACCTGATACTGACTGGTCAGATAGAGGGAAGGAGAGACAGAGGAAGGCAGCGGATAACATATCTGCAGGGTTTGATCAGGTGGATGACGGAACGGGGGTTGCCAGGAGCAACAGGAGCAAACATACTAAGAGCCACAAGGGATAGAGAGACGTGGAGAGCCATGATCGCCTACGTCCTGAAGGGACAGGGCACATAGAAGAAGAAGAAGAAGTGATGTGGTGGTAATTGTGATTAAAACGGATTGATTAACTATTATATCTTATTTTATTTTTTTTGTTTTTTTCGATTCCAATTTCTTATCCTTAATGTTAAATTTATTTTTAAACTAAATAATTAAGTTTAAACAACTAAATTTAAATAGAATGATTCGGCTTACTTTTAAATTATTTTTTTAACTTTATATTGTATTATATTTGTTTTGTTGAATGTATAATTAGTATAATTTTGATTATATAATGGTGTGATGGTATTTGTGATTACAACGGATTGATTAACTATTGTCTCTTAAATATTTTTAATTTTCTTAATTCTTTTAGACTTTAATTTCTTATCCTTTCACCGTTATATATTTTTTTTTTTATTTTATCATATCATTTTTTCTTTCTAATTTAAATTTATTCCTCTCTTTTTTCCCTTTTCGTTTACGCTTTAATATACTTGCCCTTTCTCTTTAACGCTCTCTCTCCCCCCTCTCTCTCTCTCACCTCACCTCCTTTCTCTACTTTTCAAATCTACGTGTCAGCAGTCTAACTGACTTGCATAATGTATCTTTAAGTTTAAGTTGACATCCGCTCTTACGCGTGCTCTTTGATTATATGTTGCGTAGATATATGCTTATGTATGAATGTCTGTGTGTATTCGCCGAACTGATGCAATGATGTATTTTTCTTAACTTTTCTCTTTTAAGGGAGCAATCTTTATTTTTATTCCGGTTTTTTTGGAGTCTTTGTTTGTGAATTTCATTCGTGTAAAATCTTCTGTACAATAAAGACAGAAGCTGATGATGGTTCTCCTGAAATAGGCCATATTTCCGATTTACCATAAAATAACGTGTCTACCTAATTTTTTTCTAATATTTTCTCTATATGTATTTATATACATATATATTTAGAGCTCTCTTAGAGAGTTATCCTACCACTGTATGTACAGGATACTTCTTTGAATTATTCTGTATCTACACCGCATATATATATATATATATATATATATATATATATATATATATATATGAATTGCAATAAAATATGGTTTTGAATCCGACAAAATGATAAGAACAAATAGGAAACGTTTATCAATATCAATCTAACATGTTTCACTTTTATTAAAGTTTCATCAGAAAATGGGAGATGAAAAAGAAGAAAGAAATTATAATAGTTTTATTTTTCTGTTCTATGATTTTATTGGTTAATCAGGTTTAACGTGCATTCGACTTTTAAACAAATGTCAGTATAATTTACGTTTTCGAATTTCCAGTAATTTAATGAACTCCAAGCTCATCTGAAAAACATATTGCATTATTTATGTAATTTATGTAAAGTGTGTGTGTGTGTGTGTGTGTGTGTGTGTGTGTGTGTGTGTGTGTGTGTGTGTTTGATATTATGTTCATCGCATGTTGACTTGGAAAAGTTATTATGTAAATACCATTTGTTAAGATAAGCATACGTTAAATTCTTTAAGAATGGATTCAATAAACGTTGATGATTTAATATAATGCTTTTGACCTGCATTTATAGTTGGTAATTTATTTATTAGTAATACTTCGAAGTATTTTTGACGTAAAGAATTATGGGTTTTTTTTTAATGAGAATGGCATTTGTAAAATCAAAGTTATGGCCAGTTTTATTCCTGTGTATTACGAACGTGTTTAAATGGCTGACCAAACGTAATTTCTTTTTTCGTTCATAAATGAGATGTCTCGCCGATATAAGTGCTTTTACACTATATGGGAATTATTCATAAGTAACGGCATTTGAATTGGTGTAGGATTTATTTCTTTATCTAATTATATCTCCGATTGTCTTGGATGTGTTGGTAAAGATCCTGGTATTAGGAACACACACACACACACACACACACACACACACACACACACACACACACACACACACATATATATATATATATATATGATCAACGGGTGGTCTAATTATTGTGGAATTAGAAACCCGAGAACTGAGTTCGAAAACTAATTTAAGGCGGCAGGCTTGGCAGGGGGAGAAACGCTGCTAAGGGCCAGGAGGGATAAGAGGTTGTGGACAGCTACGATCATCCACAACCTGAAGGGACACGGCATATAGTTGAGGAAGTATACATAAAATATAGAAAATAAACAAAAATTAATTGTTTATTAATTTTACTGTTGTTTTAGTAAAAAGAAGCAAAAGGTTTTTGGTATAGAATTATTTCTTATTTTAAGAAACTAACTAAATAAATGGTTTCAACAAAAAAGGTACTTCACATATTTATTTCAAGTCCCATGAACTCCGAGAGCAGTATGATGCCACAGTTCTGTAGGTTCCTTGAGGAGTATGGGGTCACTGCTCTCAAGTCCAGTAGATTCACTGAGGAGTATGAAGCCACAGCTCTCAAGTTTTATAGATTTACTATGGGGTATGGGGACACAACACTCCTCCAGTAGCATCCCAGAAGAGTACGGGATCACTGGTCTTAACATGTAAGGCATTGCTGCGACGGCTTCTATAGTAAGTTTTGACGGAGTTGGTCGTCCCTGGCCACTCACTTTCGTATTCAAAGTTGTCTTATACTTCTAGACTGATTACCAACCATAACAAAAAGAGCCCAGGCTATCCTACTATTTAATCCATAACTGGGAGGAAAGATGGATTCATACTTTTCCCAAGAACATATGAACACTAAACTCGACATGGATTCGAACCTAGCGCTACAACTTCTCATTCCGAGCCAATATCAATCAGATCATTCGCACCTCCAATTGTAAATAATAAAACGCGTTAAAAGTGGTTTGTAAGTTTTCTGCAAGAATGATGCTGAATAATGCTCTTCGATTGAATGAACCATTTGAGGTCGACAACAATCAAAATCAAGATTTTTATCTGAAAATAATTAATATAATGAAAAAAATACTGAAAAATATTGTAATCGAACAGTATATTTTATTCATTGATTTATGTATTTGTACACTGATATGATATATAAGCACGAGTTAAATAGCAATGTAGACTAGACTTTAGTATTGGTTGGCGGCCATTTTGGGGAAGAAAAAAAACAATTTTCACCCTTTGGGAGACTTCATTTAGATTAATTTTCTTTCTGTTTATGTTTCCCTCGCTTTTGTTATTAAATATCCAACATTGTGGTAATAAAAGATGTGCAAAGTATGGTGAAATATTGCAAGAAACTGAACGTAAATTTACTGTGAATAATCTAACGATTAAAGAACTTTATAAACTGTTTCATTTTAGCAAATTGTTTTCTCTTTTAATTAGAATACCTTTTTAAATAAAAATTGCAGCAAGCAACTAATGTACTGCGTTGTTTCATAAACAAAAAACGCGTTTGTGGTCATATAATCTTTTATTTAAATTCTTCAAGGTTTCTTCGATGTATTCCTCGTGGAAATTATTGCAGGTGAAAAATTCCATCTTGAAATCTTAGCTGATTTATTTTGTATTAACTAAGTCTTTTACCGATTTAGATGTAGTTGCGATAAATATTATGTTTAGCTTAGATAAATTCTTTTCAATTATAGTTGTGACATAATTGATAGGTAGAACAATCTATTTTGATTCGTTGGGTTTGTCAGGAAGGACCGCTTTTAACTTTGACATATTTTATGAGCCTTGAGTTTCGCTTTTAATATGAATTAATCAGGATATTGGAGAAGCTGAAAAGTATTTTTAATATATGTCTTCTCTTCATATAAATATTAAGTGCTATGAGGGGCAACTGAAAAGTTCACAAGCTGACTAAGGTATCCTCAGGGAATGTGATCAAATGAGGTTTATTTTTCAACATAGTCCCCATTGTTGTTCACACATTTCTTCCATTGGTGTTGCAGTGTTTGGAACCCATTGGTGAAGAAGCTTTCATCCTGTTGGTTAAAAAAGTTATTAATAGCAAATATGACGTCATAAGCGATACTGGTTACCAGCCAAGTGTTTTTTTTTTTTTAGGAATAGATGTTAGAAGGGGTTAAATCGTGAGAATAAGGAGGATGATAAATCAGTTCAAAGCCGTGGTCACTCACTGCAGCGATTGAAATCGATGGTTTGCGTGGTGGAGCATTTTCCTGATGAAGCAACACTTCTTTCGTCAGTTTTCCTGGCCGTTTCGTAACTGCCTCAGCGAGTTGAGCTAGTGCTCTTCATTGATTGTGTGACCACTAAAGAAGATAGTTAATAAACACAATGCCTCTTGCATTGCCAAAAATTAAGCCCATCACCTTCCCTGCAGATGAAACGTTCTTGCCCTTCTTTGAAAAAAGATGAAGAGGGGTGTTTCCATTGCATGAATTATCTCTAACTCAAAATGATGAATCCAACACTCATAATGCGTTAGGAAATATTACTGAAAACCAATTGGATCTGCCTATAACTTTATCAGATTTTCCCGTGATGTAACCGGCCTGGTGCGCTTTTGATCAGGTGTCAGAAAAGGTGGAACTCACCGAGCAGAAACCTTTGTCATCCCAAGTTCATTGTGTAGAATATTCTCAACTGTCTCACGGAATGAGCTATTACCATTGGTTATTTGATTTATAGTCAATCGCCTGTCATCTCTTGCAATGTGGTGAACATGATCAATGTTTTTTCCCGGTGGTGGCACTTCCAAGCCTTGGGTCATCTTCAAGTCTCTCCCTATTCCTCTTAAATTCAGCAATCTAGTTTTGTCCTGTTGATAAAGCTAGAGCATCATCCCCTAATGTAGCAACCTTGTGAGCATAAATGTCTTTAGGGGCTGAACCATTTCTCTGCAGATACTTGAAAACACCACGATGAAAAACTTTATCCATTTTCAAGAAAAGTCGCTCCAGTTGTTTTTTAAATTTTTGAATAGTCAGATCTCAATTAAAATGGATGAAAATAAATAATACATTTTAGATCTATCTATCGCCCGGTTCACACTCCACCTACGTCTATTGAACAGGTTAAGAGGCTCATCCCTTGTTCCCTGTTTAGGATGTGGTTTCAGGCTTTCTCTTTTCCAATCTTTTCACTGTTACGTAGCCCCCTGCACATCAGTGGCGTTACCGCCTTGCTTGGTGATACGATTAAAAAAAAGAAGAAGAAGAGTTGAAATTAATGCATGCAAGGTTTCATAAGCCTAACACGATTCCT
>JBBBDQ010000772.1:2437500-2442500 GCA_037127315.1 Ascarosepion bandense | reverse complement strand
CGTTTCTTATCACGATCTTTTTAATTCCTTCTTTTTCTCTTCTTTCCTTTTCTTTCTTTTTCTGTAACATTTTTCTACTTCTGTTTCTTTTTTCTGTTTTTCTTTCATATTTTAATTTTCGCGTTCGATTTGCCTTTCTCCTTTTTTCTTCTATTTTTCTTCTTCTTTCAATTTTTTTCTGTCTTGTTTGTTATCTTTTCTCTTTCTTTTTTCATTCACACCCTTTTCCTATTGTCCTTCTTTCCAGCTTTTATTGTCTCCTTTTTAATTTTGTTATCTTTTTTATTTTTTTCTTCCTCTTACTTTTTATTATTCTTTGTTATTTTCACTGTACTTTTCGTTATTCTTTCTTTTACTTTACCCCTATAATTACCTTCTTTTTTCTCTTTCCTTTCTTCATCTTATTATTTTTCTCGTTCGTTATTATTTTTTTTCTTTCTTTTTTACTTTTTTCTTCTTTACATTTTTCTTTTCTCAATTTTTTTGTATTTCTTTGCTTTCTCTTAATCTTTTTCTTTTTCATCATCTTTCCTTTTTTGCCTCCTTCTTCTTCTTTTCTTTTTTCTTTCTTTCCTTCTTTGTGACTTCGTCTTTGAGATGTATCCATTTCTATTTTTTTTTTAAATTGTCCTTCCTTCTACATTTTTCGTTCCATTTTCTTTCCTTTTCTTTTGTTCCTTCTTTCCTATTTTCTCATTCCAATTTCTTTGTTCGTTTTCGTTTTCTCATTCGAAAGTTTTCTTTTTCTTGCTTCCCCCACATTTAATTTTCCTTCTTTTAATTTTTTTCAACTTCCACTTCTTTTCTTTCGCTTTCTTCCTCGTTCTCTTTTTGTATCTTTTCTTTCTTTTCCTCTTTCTTTCATTCATTCATTTAACATTTCTTTTCCAGTATTTTCCCATTTTCTTTCTTTCCTTCTTCCTTTCTTTCTTTTCGAACGAGTTACTTTTGTTTCCGTCTCTTCCTATACCAGAAGAGGGAAGGAAAGTTGACCGATATATAAATTAAGCATTCATATTAACTTGCTCGTTCCTCTAGTATCAAGTTCGCCTCTGACGTCAATATACTACGTTCGATTCCTTTGCAAGGGTCAAGTTTTGAATGCCAAATTCCTTTAGATTAATTTGGTCGCAAAAGTAACACAACGTAAACTCACAAAACTCCGTTCTTGTGCCAAACTTGGTCAAAATAAATACTCACGCATGGATTTTTCTGTTTACTTTCAAACATAAGTAAACAAAAACTTCATCCTTCGGTTTTGGCGTAGTTAATAGTTAACAAGTAAGTTTGTTTGATTCTGATTATAGTGTAACGTGTTCGAATCGCACAGTATGCACCAGTAATAGTGACTAGACTTAGCCGATATGCAAGTAGTGTTACGGTCAACGAACCACAAATAAATCGTTTTTTTACGTCTTTTTCAATTCTTTGCGGGTTATTTAAACTCAGAAAATATTTTTAGATTGAAGAAAAAAATTGTTTTGGAGATAATTATGATTTTAATGATCAGGCATTCAGTTAATTGCTATACGCGACACACGCTTAATCGATCATGTCTCGAAAGAGATATGACTGACTGAGCAGAAGATGTTCCCGCAGTGAGTTGCCATTACTTTCTGCTATAGACTGGTTGCTAACCAAGGCTATGGAATCCAAACCGTTCCGTTATTTAACCCATGACTGGAAGGAGAAGAAATGGATTAATACTTTTCCCAAGGATATTTGCGTGTAAGTGAATGCAACGAATTCAACTGGAATTCGAACTCGGCTCTCCGATTTCTGGTTTCGAGCCAATATCCTCTGTTCCACAACGCACGTCCACAGATTTGTTTTCTTTATTATCTGTGAATGGCAATGACTTCTTGAGGAAGATGATGGCATGTTCTCCCACTGTTTTTATCACAGCTTTAAATGCAGAGTTATCCTTCAATTAAACTGTCCTGTCCCCCAAGGATAGATTCAGTTTACACAGTTTCTTTTTGGCTTTGTGTCAAACGTAAGCTAAACTTGAATAAGAACACGTAGTGAAGTAATGTTTAACGTGCTAACCTGTTTAACCATTTACAGTGAATCTGATTCTCACTGGGTGCCTTTGAGGCCTTTTGCTAAAACTATGCTAATCTTGGTAAATAAATTCTATTCTTTTTTTTCTCCAGTTCGTTTTTTATGTTTGTTAACCCCGTCTTCTATTCAGCGAGTCTGCATTTAAATTTAATTGGTTGTTTGGATAATAATTTTGTATTTACCATTTATAAATTTCGAAGAGAAAAACGGATACAAAATCCCGCTTAGTGAGGGTACTGAAAAGTTCCGATCCCGGCCTTGAACCCTTCCCACCCCACACCAAAAAATCTGATATAGAATTATTTGCGCCCAATTATGCGAAGTAGGTCGAGCCGAGAATTTATCTGCAAATAGTAAACAAGGAAATTCAAATATACCTTACCATCATTTCCCCCCTCCACCCCGATCATTCGAACCTGGGAATAGCCCTGTTTTGATTTTAGGCAGAACAATATTCTACTGATTAATCTAATCATACGCCAAGCCTTGTGTCATTTCATTATGATTATAAGTCTAGTAGGGCATGAATCTCAGCAGATGAATGAAAAGTAGACAACGGTAAAAACAGAGCTAGTTCCGGTTTACATCAGAGTAAATAAAAGAAAAGCTGGAATAGGTTCATACTCCAGAGCCAAAAAGTAGATATTGGCCGGGTTTATATCCGAGTCTGTTTGTATACACCTAGATGGATAAATTTTATTTTGTTTTTGTGAGGAGGGTCTTTGCAGAAGATGACGTCGGCGTATTCTCGGTGCTTCTTGGCAGGTTAATCGGACAGGACAAGTCAGAAAAAGCTGTAGATGCCAATTCTGGGACAGCACTTCTTCAGTGGAAGATTGGGAGGCGCCATGACTACTTTGCATAATGGTAATATTAACTGTTTCTTTATAAGGAAACATTCGTCATTCATTGACCGAACAGCCAGTTCTAATCGAGTTACACTTTTCTGCACTACCTGAACATCGGGCTAGGATCAAAGTGTATTACCTGTTCTTCCTATTTCTAACGGTAATGGTAATATTAGCTGTTTCTTTATAAGAAGCATTCGGCATTCGTTGACCGAACAGCCAGTGTTATTTTTTCTTGGAAATGTATAATTTTTTAAAGTTTAGAAGTCCAGTAACTGTTTCCAGTAATGATGGAGGTTTTCTTCCAAACATTTTCTTTGAAGTTGTGTGGAAAGTCAACGTCTTGATTATGCTATTATTTTCTCTTCGAGTTGCATGTGCTATCCATTTTAGTTGTTGCTGCTGTTGAATGTCCTCAAGTGATGTGGTTTCTGTTATTTGGTATAGTTCTTTGTTTGTGAATCTGTATCACAGTCCACGAGATTAAGAGAAAACTGGTCCTCTCTAAGACCTACAGATTTTATTCGCTTGAAACCATCTTTAACTATTGATCTAAGATAGTGGTTGGATATAGCTGATAGTTAAGTTATTTCTGAATAGATTTTGGCCATGCATGACATTTATATGAAAGTTTCGTCCTAGCGTTGTTTTTTATTTATTTGTTTTCTAAGGCTTATCAACACTTTGAAGGTTATGTAGAACCATAAAGAATTTTTAGACTGGAAGAATTTTTTGGAGATGGGTGGGGGTAGAAAATAAATTGTTTAGTGATACAAGTTTACTAATTAACCCATAGCTGAAGAGAGAAGAAGTGGATTCATGCCTTTCTCACGGGCATTTGCACGCAAGTAAATATAACGAACCTGATTAGAATTAGAACTCGGTTCTCCGATTAACAATTCTGAGCCGTTATCAATTACACCACTCACTCGTCTAAGTTTACAGTTCCCGATATTGCCATATGGTCACTCATCTAGGTACTAACCAAGCTCGACGTTGCTTAACTTCAATGATAGTGCGGGAAGCGATGTTTCAACCTGTTGTGGCTGCAAGCCTGTGATTATTTAAGAGCATGATTTGGTTTGTAGCAGCGTTGGACGAAACTAGCGCAGCCTATCCTATCTTACTATTTCTTAGGTTTTATTACTAAATTTAACCTATATGCTGAGGTATTTAAAATGTTTGGTATTTACCATGCTGCAGAAACTGAGAAAAAAAGCTTCTCCAGAAACGCCAGTGTAAAGGCTTCAGATACTGTACTCACCATTCAAAACATTGGAGCCCCAAAACTCTCCAATGTTATCAAACACTACGTCATATTTGTTTTTGTAAGCAAAAAAAACCGTTGTTGTGTCTCTGTCAGAGAGGCAGCCTCTTTCACAGAGAGAGAGAGAGAGAGAGAGAGAGAGAGAGAGAGTGCAGTTAAGTGCCATATATCATACACGCTTGGGCGATCATATCAAAAGAGACATGACTGACTGTGCAGAAGATGTTCCCGCAATAAGTTGCCATTACTTTCTACTGTAGGCTGGTTACTAATCAAGGCTAAAGAACCCAATCTGTTCTGCTATTCATCCTATGACTGGAGAGAGAAGAGTTGGAATAATATCTTTTCCAAGTATATTTGCGTGTGAGTGAATGCAATGAATTCAACTGCAATTCAAACTCGGCTCTCCGATTTCTTGTTCCGGGCCAATATCCTCTGCACCACAACGCACATCCACAGATTACTTTTCTTTATTATCTGTGAGTGGTTGAGAAAGATGGTGGCGTGTTCTCCAACTGCTTTTATCACAACTTTAAAGGATAGATCCAGTTTAGTCCGTTATTTATCCCACTGGAATAACGTGAAAATGCGCAAAATAGATTAGACCGGAATTTCTACGTATTCATTTGGACCACCCAAGAATGTCTCTCTAAAAATAATAATAAAATACATAAATAATAAATAATTCAAACAGAACATGCATTGATTATACAAACCCTATACTATCTCGTCGACTAACTTGACTTTTATCCTAAAATAGTTCTATTAAATCACATATCGCTAAGAATAAAACACAAGCAATCCGACACTCATTGATATAA
>JBBBDQ010000772.1:1627500-1757500 GCA_037127315.1 Ascarosepion bandense | reverse complement strand
ATTATGGCCGGTAGTGTATATATATATTAATTCGAACATTATTTTAAGTCGATAGCTACTGTTTTCTAGTCAATTAGTTAAGTGCCATACGTAATACACGCTTGGGCGATCATATGTCGAAAGAGATATGACTGATTGAGCAGAAATTTTTCTCACAGTAGGCTGCCATTACTTTCTTCGGTAAACTAGTTGCCAACTAAGGCTAAAGAGCTCAGTCTATCCTGTTATTTAACCCATAGCAAAAGGGAATAGATGGATTAATACCTTTCCCTAAGGTAAGTGATATACAACGAATTTAACTAGAATTTGACTTCGGCTTTCCGATTTCTCGTTCCGAGTCGATATCTACCACAACGCCCATAGACACGATTTAAAATATAACGAGAGAGTCTATTTCAAACATTTTTAATTAAAAAAGCTGGATTAAAAACATTTGTGTTAATTCTATAAAAATTTCTGATATATATATATATATATTTTCAGATGAAGCGTAGCTGTAAAAGAGACAAAATGAATTAAATTTTATTCATATATATATATATATATAAATATATGTGTGTGTGTGTGTATTATAAATTAAATTTTATTCATATATATATATAAATATATGTGTGTGTGTGTGTGTATTATAAGGAAGTGAAAGAACAGATAGATTAAAAATCACTGTTCATGCATTTAATTTTATAAAGAGTTCTCACTTAATATTGTAATATTGTTATTATAATGGTTTATAAAAGCATCATATCACCACACAACAATTTTCGCGTTTCAGAACAATACTGTTCTTCTTCAGGTGATATCTTAATATAAATGGTGAAAATAATTTATTAGGAAAATATAAGATGAATTTATGGTTATTTAGAAAATTAGGGAGTAGTAGTGGGAGAATATGCTTGTAGGCGTGTGAATATTGTTCAATTAAAAATGAGAATTATGTTGAACTATGAAGCTGAATATTTAGGCCGCTAAAGCAAACAGAGTAGCCTGTTTTCATGGCATGTCACTTTTTAATTTTGTCTGGGTAAGATACATTGTGGTATCATACATTATTTAAATGGGTAGACAATTTTTAACAGCAGGTTGTATTGCAGCGAAAGGCTCTCATTCCATTCATATTTCTATCGTAAGATGTAAGTTTCACTCAAGTAGCTTCTTCTCACGAAACATTGCATTGTGGAACCGACGGCCAAGAGGTTGCTTCCCCGATCAATACAATCTTAACGTCTTCATGTCTAGGGTTAACTATTATCTTCCACACATATCCAAATAATCTTTAACTCTTACTCTACCACCTTCTACCTCGAGTTGTCCCTGGGCCTTGTGTAGGGTAAATATCATTGTAAAAAAAAAAAAAAACAAAAAAAAAAACTGTTTATTACGCATAAACATAACATTTCTTTAAAATGATTTACCGTGTAACAGATTGTTTTACGCATTTCAGAGCGACTTTCAAAATGGGCTTTTGCTCATTTTAGACGCCAATTTCAAACTGTCGTCACGCTAAGGCATTCCTTGAGAAACGGAAGAAATATCTGTAGAGGTCGAGAACATTTAAGGACAACAAACGTCCATTTCGAATATATATATATATATATATATATATATATATATATATATATATATATATATATATAAGTGAAGTATACCGAGTGAGCCAGACCAACCTACCTAGGTTTCACCTAAACGGATCGTCAGAGAAAGCTGGCTAACGAGGAAAGAAACAAACGACATGTATAAAGGAAATTCAATCAACCCACGTGACCAAGAAAAAAGACAACAAACTCAAATAGGGGAGAACTTTATTAAAAAAACAAATTTCATATATATTAAATATTTTTTTTTAAAGATTAGTGATTGCAAAGACGAATACAGTGTTTTCGTCTTTGCAATAACTAATATTTAAAAAAAAATTATATATATATATATATATCAAATTTGTTTTTTTAATAAAGTTCTCCCCTATTTGTGTTTGTTGTCTTCTTTTTGGTCACGTGGGTTGATTGAATTTCCTTTATACATGTCGTTTGTTTCTTTCCTCGTTAGCCAGCTTTCTCTGACGATCCGTTTAGGTGAAACCTAGGTAGGTCGGTCTGGCTCACTAGGTATACTTCACTTATTCTGCTCTACCTAAGTATTGAGCGCTTTTTTGTTAGATGATTACTCGTGTCGGGGTTTTTTTCTTTGGGCTATATGCTGACTCGGTTCGAATCCTTTTGATTGATGTTTATGTACTTAGCTCTTTCTGTTTTTAAAAACATTTTTCCCTTCTTCGTAGATTCATGGAAGATTTTTCGACCCGAGTATAGTTATTATCTCTCTTTTATATATATATATATTCTAGTAATATCGTTAAAATATTAAAACTGATCCAATAGAGAGCTCAATGCAAACCAATTCAATTTAAAGAAAGAATATATATATATATATATATATACACACGCACGCGCACACAGGGCTATATATATTATTTTCCTTTTAGATTTTTTCTGTATGTGTGATATGGTGTATGTATTCTTTATTTTTGTGGTACTTCCTGTTTCTGTTATTGATATAAACCTCCACCTGTCACCTAACCTTATTTCCTCTTTATGAAAAAGTTATTTGAATATTTTGAGTTAAATGTAACATTTGATCTGTTGGGTTTGACAAAGCAGTATGTAATATTACAACTACTGAAATTAATTCTAGATGTATAACCGTTTAATTATGTGCTGAGTTTTCTTCTCTCTCTCTCTTTCTCTCTCTCTCTCTCTCTCTCTCTCTCTATATATATATATATATATATATAAACTTCAGTTTTGGGTGAGGCGTTGGTTCCCAATAGTCGTTACACGTGACGTCACCGTAAACTATTTCAAACTTTCAGCTTTCCAGAAAATACCAGGATATAGACAAATAAATTTTACCGACTACATAGACACCACATTGGTTCTTGAAAATGACTGAGACGATCGAAAGGATTTGAACAAAATAACACAACCTGAACTTCGTATAGTTTATTCATAATTTTGATCCCAATGTACAACACTTTGTAGCTTTTTTTTGTTCAAATTTGTTTTTAGATAGGTAGATAGATCTTTTCTTGAATCGTTTCACCCCAAGCAAGGCGGCACTGCCACTGATGCGTAGGGAGCCACATAAGAGAAAAAGTTTAGACAGGAGAAGAGTTAAGAGAAAAACGAACCAATTACAAGGGGTGTCAGAGAAAGAGCAAGAGAAGGATGAGAATACAGGTGTGATGCCACTTGAGAAAGTCGAGTGAGAAAGGAAAAGAACAAGATACACGGGTTGATGTGGAAAGGAAGAGGGAAGGACTGGAAATTGACACTGCATTTAAATTCCTGGAGGTTGTAGCTGTCAGGAAAGCAAGTATACGGAAGGATGTTCCACAGGTGGGAAATTTTTTTTTTTTTAATCGTATCACCCCGAGCAAGGCGGTAACGGCACTGATGTGCAGGGGGCTACGTAATAGTGAAAAGATCAGAAAAGAGAAAGCCGGAAACCATATCCTAAACAGGGAACAAGGGATGAGCCTCTTAACCTGTTCAATAGACATGGGTGGAGTGTGAACCGGGCGATAGATAGATCTATCTGCTCCAATTGAAAAAAAAAACAAAGAAGAAAACAAAGTGAGAAGATTGGGAAAGAGAAAGCCGGAAACCACATCCTAAACAGGTAACAAGGGCTGAGCCTCTTAACCTGTTCAATAGACATGGGTGGAGTGTGAACCGGGCGATAGATAGATCTATCTACTCCAATTGAAAGAAAAAACAAAACAAAACAAGAAAACAAAGTGAGAAGATTGGGAAAGAGAAAGCCGGAAACCACATCCTAAACAGGGAACAAGGGATGAGCCTCTTAACCTGTTCAATAGACATGGGTGGAGTGTGAACTGGGCGATAGATAGATCTATCTACTCCAATTAGATCTA
This sequence comes from Ascarosepion bandense, assembly GCA_037127315.1. Taxonomy (NCBI): domain Eukaryota; kingdom Metazoa; phylum Mollusca; class Cephalopoda; order Sepiida; family Sepiidae; genus Ascarosepion; species Ascarosepion bandense. The sequence goes on along the minus strand of JBBBDQ010000772.1, from coordinate 1,753,569 downwards.
TCTACTCCAATTAAATGTGAGAAAAGAAACAATTGGAGTAGAATTGTCGCCTGCATTTGGTTGATCTAACTGTAAAAGGGTGGCACCTTGTTGCCAGTCTGGTTTGCTCAAGTAAATTCTTGTGGAGGTTGCACCAGTGAGCTAAGCTCGTCAAAGCAGAAGCCATGAAAATATTTGTAGTCAGAGTGAAGCCACATCCCGCCGGTGAGAGATTGGCTGGAGTCGAGCTGCCAGGTCGGGACCGATCACATTACAAATTTTATTTGGAGTCTGTCGAGAACCCTGAGATGAACAGCAGGGGTTAGATAGATAATGAATAGGACCAGACAGATAGAGAGATAGATGTAACAATGATTATATAGGCGAAAAGGAAATTACTACTGAGCATCAGGAAGAGACAACTAAAGCTCCTAGGACATGCAATGAGGAAGGTGGGCTTGGAGAGCCTGATACTAACAGACCAGACAGAGGGAAAAAGAGACAAGGGAGAGCAGCGCATAACATATTTGATGGACCTGATCAGGTGGATGACGGAACGAGGGTTGCATGGTGCAACAGTAGAAAGCGTGCTAAGAGCCACCAGGGATAGGGAGATGTGGAAAGCCATGATCACCTACATCCTGAAAGGACATTGCACATAAAAAAAAAGAAGTATGATTGATTTTTTATAACCGTTGTGGTGCAGTGGATAACGGCTTAGAACGAGAAATCGGTGAACCGAGTTCGAATTCTAGTTGAATTCGTTGAATTCATTTACGCGCAAATACTCTTGGGAAAGGTATTAATCCGTCTCTTTCCTCCAGCTATGGATCAAATAGTAGGACAGATTTGGTTCTATAGTCTTGGTTGGCAACCAGTCTACCGCAAGAAGTAATGGCAACCTACTGCGGGAAAATATTTTGCCCAGTCAGTCATGTCTCGAAAGAGACATGATCGCCCAAGCGTTTATCACGTATGGTACTTAACTGAGTGACTAATATTTTAGGAAACTGTCTAGAATTTTCCGAAGCCATCTAGAACATTATGGAATCTTCTAGAAATTGTTTTTGTTTATTTGTAAGGATGTATATTATGCTATAGCTATAAGCTGTTAAATGCTTTAAAAATGCGTAAGTACCATCCAATTACATCATAAGCAAATTGAAAAATAAAGCTTCTGAAATATTTTCATTTTTTATACTCATTGAATACTAGCAGTATAGCCCAGCGTTGCTCGGGTGTAATGAAAGCTTTAAAACTAATCCATAGTTCTGGAGCTCAGACTCTTTGGACGTTGGCACGAAAGACTAAAAAAGCAATAATTGTTTCCAGTTAAAGCGAAACCGTAGACTGAAAGAAAAATGAATGGGTGTAAGTCAAATTTTGATTTCTTGGTATTGATATCAAATAAGTTTTTTTCGTCGTAAACTGAATTTTGAAGGCTAAATAAGTCCTCTGAGTAACTGGTATCATGGCTGAGACTAAGAACTACAATTATACATACTTAGAGTCAAACTCGAAGCAAAAACTAAAATAAAAGGGCTGAAAAACTGATTTTGATCAGACCCGTTATCTTGCCTTTTATATATATATATATATATATATATATATATATATATATATATATATATATTATCGATTTTCTGCACTATTGTAAGAACTGCAACCTTGAAACTTCTGAATATCGTTTCTTATGTCTTTGCCTATAAGTGTATCAAATTGGATTAAAATTGGACCACTCCTTCTATAACCGTTATTACGGTCATGTCACGTTGAATACACCGGTTCCCGCTCGATCACCGAAGTTAAGCAACGTTGAGCCTGGTCAGTACTTACGTGGGTGACCACTTGGGAATACCAGGTGCTGTTAGCGTTCACGGATGTGCGTTGTGGTGCGGTGGATGTCGGCTTGGAGGGGGAAATCGGTGAGCCGAGTTCCAATTTCAGTCGAGCACACTGCACTCACTTGCGCACTAGTACACTTGGGAAAGGTATTAATCCGTCCGTTCCCTCCAGTTATGGGTTAAATAACGGGGTAGGACTTGGGACCCTGCCCTTAAACAAATCCCAATGAGACTTGCTCCGTCAGGGAGGAAGCCCGCTCAACCCGACTAGGGTGAATGCGGCATACATACATACATACTCCTTCTATAACCCGATTTTTTCGATTATCGATTTTCGATATTTATCAGGTGTACCTCGACACAAAACCTAGCTAAGAACACTCGCAGATGCTTATAGTACAACTGTGTAAATTTTCAAGGAAATCGGTTCAGCCGTTTCGGAGTCCATAGGTAACGGTTACACACACACACACACACACACACACACAGATAAAGTTTCATTTATAAATAAGTTTAGATATGGTAATATTGAATTCTCGGTTTGAGGTGACCTTTTTCTAGTCACAAAATAAATGAATGCCCTTTTCATTATTTTCTTTCAGATGCAATCAGTTATCATCATGAGCTGGAACAGTGGACACTGTGCGTTTGCTGTTAAAATAATGTGACTTGTGGTGCAATGGATATCGGCTCGGAACGAGAAATCGGAGAGTCGATTTCGAATTCCAGTTGATTTCGTTGCATTCACTTACGCGCAAATACCCTTGGGAAAGGTATGTATCCATCATATCTAGCTATGTGTCGAATGGCAGGACAGATTGGGTTCTATAGCCTTGGTTAGCAACCGGTCTACCGCAGAAAGAAGAGGCAACCTACTGCGGGAAAATCTTCTGCTTAGTCAGTCATGGATCGAAAGCGACATGATCGCCCAAGTGTGTATCACGTATGGCAATTAACTGACTGACTGAATTTATAATCGAAACAGCACAAAGAGTTCTCTTGTTCATTTCATGTTACGCTGGAATGATGGTGTTCTAGATAGAAAATCTGGTTCTGCTACGGGTTAAAAATTTAAGGGCCGCAAATTCAGCGCTTAAAAGAAAGCAACCTGGAAGACCTGGAGCGTTTGAACTTCCGAGTGGTGGAAAAATCTTTGAAAAATGTTTTATCTACAACAGTGCAGGTCGAATAGAGACCACAATTTAGAGCAGTGGTTCCCAAACTTTTTTCTGTCACTTCCCCCTACACCTAGTTCAAACATCCAAATTTCTCCCTTCATGTGTATGAGAGAAAGAGCAGTTAAACCATACTGAGACTATTTACTAATTTATTTTTCAAATGTACAAAAATACTGATAAACTAAACAGAGTAAAGTGAATAGAGAGCAGTTAGTAACTAAGCATAGCCATAGAGAGCGTTTAGTAACAAATAAAAGGACTTTTGTTTGCTCTTCTACTTCAGAATTAAATTAGTGAGAAGGGTGAAGCTGCTTCTTGTGCACCAGTGTATCAATATCAGGGTTAGTTTTGGAAAGCGCGAGATTTTTTTTATTTAGTAGGTAGTGTAATTATTTCCTCCCTGGTAGCTTCAAATTTCTCCCCGGGGGAAATTTCCCCTAGTTTGGGAATAGCTGATTTAGATGATGTCATTCTAAAAACAAAATGAATAAAAAATACAACCCATTCTTGAAACATCAGTGAAATACATTTTTCAGTAGCAGTTACCTTGTTTTTATTTTTGTTTTTTTTACCAGCCTTTAAAATGTAGGAGAGATTTTTATCGCACCGTGTAGAATAAAACCACTATCCATGACAATTCATTGGAAGAGGAGATTTAACTCCACTTGGAGGAGTTAAATCTCGAGTTCGAATGTTGCCACAAATGTTAACAGGCGCAGTTCACTTGTACTGAAATCGAAAAGAATCGTCACCCATTCCCAATGACATCATTCGCATCATATATTGACAATTTAATCTCGATGAAGAATTTGTCGCAGCAATCTTTCAAGTAAAGACAGCTTGTTTGCATTGAAAATGAGCATTTAATAACCTGTTTCAACATGGACGCAAACACCAACCGTGGCGCCCTGGATGCAAGACGCAGCACCTTCATCTTAGAAGTTCTATGCTAAGAGTTTTTTTTTACTCTCGTATGTGCGTTGTGGTACAGTGGATATCGGCTCGGAACGAGAAACCGGAGAGCCGAGTTCGAATTCCAATTAAATCCATTGTATTCACTTACGCGCAAATACCCTTGGGAAAGGTATTAATCCGTCTCTTCCTTCCAGTTATGGGTTAAATAGCAAGACAGACTGGATTCTATAGCCTTGGTCGGCAACCAGTCTACCGCAGAAAGCAATGGCAAGCTACTGCGGGATAATCTTCTGCCCAATCAGTCATGTCTCTTTCGAGACATGATCGTCCAAGCGTGTATCACGTATAGCACTTAACTGACTGACTGTATCAGTTACGCAATAAATATATTTGGTACTCAATGCCATTTTTATAATTCAAGATCAATCAATTAAGTCCCATACATGATACACACTTGGGCGATCATGTCTCTTTCGATCTATGACTGACTAAGAAGATTTTCTTCGAGACATGATCGCCCAAGCGTATATTACGTATAGCACTTAACTGACTGACTTCTCTCTTCCGGCTTCTTGTTTCTCAGTTAACATTAGTGCGCAGGGGGGTTACATTGAGGGAAAAGACAGGGAACAGGGAGTATTGAAGAAAGGATAAGAGATGAACGGGATTCAAGAAGATAGACGATGACAATTGACCTTGCATTTAAAAAAATATTCTTAAACAAAAATTTTAAATGCAATGCAAATCGTTATCTTCTGTCTTCTTAATTCTTGTTCTTTTATTATTTTCTTTAGAGTGTTTTGTTTTCTCACGTTATCTCACACTCTTTGTGTTATAACGACTTTAGCATATATATATATATATCTCCACAGGAAACGCAATACCTAAAATAAAAAATGAATTTAAATAAAAAGAAAACTCATTCTTAAACTTTTGTTTTAGTTTTAATTTCAAGCTAACAGATTAAATTTAATTTTTCTAATAAGCAAGATACTTTGCTGTATTTAAAAAACTAATTTAAATTGAATGGAAGAATTTTCTTTTTGACAAAATAGCTGTTTAGTGCCCATTTTTAGTTATCTTTCATCGCAATTTAATTATCTTTATTTAAAAAATATTCCAAAAATAAAATATACTTTTCTGAAATTTTGTTTGAGGAATATCAGCTGATTTAAAGTATAATTAATCTGATTTGAAAGAAATATTACTTCAAGTTTAAAATATCGCAGAAATGCATTTTTAACACAGCAGTAGCGGTTTATGTAAGCTGTTCTGATGTTGTCAGCAAGATAGCAGCCTGATGTTCCTTTAATGTTATTCTTCAAAGGCTTTTTCTATTAAAAATAATTGAACAGTATAACGTGAGCACCTTTTATACATAACTTTTAAGTACTCAGTAATCTTAAAAATTTAGGAAAATATTCTCCTTAATCTAATATTTCATTGAATTTTGTCCTTGAATTTAGTATAATTAACGCTCTTATTTTCTTATGTTTTGTATGGATGTTTTTATCTACAAAAATCGGTACGTTGATACACATACAAAAGAAATTCTAATTAAAAAAAAAAATAATATGTTTGGTGAATTGTACTAGGCTTTTCCATTTATGATTAATAAATATAGTTTTTACTTAATGATAATATCAGCTAAAAGGATGAAATTAATACAGAATCTTAAAAGATTTAAAGCTTAATAAATTATTCTAATTTAAAAAAAAGTAAAGAATTCTTGTAAAAATTCATTATTAATCGAAAAACATTTTTTTCAAGGCAATATTCTCCTTAATATAATTTATTTATAAAAGCAACTAGAAGCTTTTTAATTAAATAATATTTTAGTTTTATTCCATTTTTGTTTTATGATTCAGTAAAGATTATTGGTAAAAGGTATTTCTGTTTTATAAAAAAAGGAAAAATGATGATATTTGCAAGGAGTCCTGTTTTTAACTGATATAAGTATAAACCGGGTAAAATTTAAATTTCTGGAAATTTCATAAAATTAAGTAACTGGGGGCAACAGATCTAAAAAGAAAATATTTTTACGAAGATTTCTGTAAAGAGAAATTTCAAAAATAATTTAATTCAAGTGTGAATAAGTCTTGACAATTTCACTAAAATCCGACAATTATTTTTTTTTCAATAATTTCGAATACAATGTTTTGTTTTTTTTACCAGAAAAAGATGCTAAAATGTTATATACTAATCTTTGCCCCCATCTCACCGCTGTCCCAAGAAATACTAGATTTTTAATAAAAATTTCGAACGTGTTAGAAAATATTAAAACATTTAATAAAATGATAAAAAATAGATTGGTGTTTTCTCTTAGTAAAACATGGATGCATATTGTAGTGCAGTGGATATCGACGAGAAATCGGAAAGTCAAGTTCGAATTCCAGTTGAATTCGTTGTATTCACTTACACGCAAATACTTTTGGGAAAGGTTGCGTTGTGGTGAGTTGGTTATCGACTCGGAACGACAAATCGAGGAGCAGAGTTCGAATTCCAGTTGAATTGTTTGCATTCACTTATGCACAAATACCTTTGGGAAAGGTATTAACCTGTTTGTTACCTCCAGTTATGGGTTAAATAATAGAACAGATTGGGTTCTATAGCCTTGACTGGCAACCAGTCTACCGCAGAAAGCAATGGCAACCAACAGCGGGATAATCTTCTGCCCAGTCAGTCATGCCTCTTTCGAGACATGATCGTCCAAAGCGTGTATCACGTATAGTACTTAACTGACTGACTGATTAATCAGTCTCTTCTTCCTCCAGCTATGGGTTGAATAGCAAGAGGGAGTGTATTCTATAGTCTTGGTTGACAACTAGTCTGTCGCAGAAAGTAATGGCAACCTACTACGGGAAAAAAAAATTCTCTTTATTCAGTGATTATGGATGAATCTTCCCAAGCTTTCTTTTGTTCACCGTAAAATCAGATGAAGTGGCAGATTATGTTACACCAATATCCAAACAAGAGGGAGTTTTTCTGCTTTAAATATCATATAAAATTCTGATTTTTAGTAACACTTGGACAGCGACCATCAACAGCAATAATTTGGCACTCAATGATATTTTGCTTTCATTATTCTTCTTCTATATTGGGTACCATGGTTTTCTTCTATATTGGGTACCATGGTTTTCTTCTATATTGGGTACCATGGTTTTCTTCTATATTGGGTACCATGGTTTTTCACAACTACCTATCCTTTTTAGCTCTTAGCAATCGTTATCTCATTACTTTACCTCACAGACTGTTCATTTACGCTAGCTACTTAGATTACTTTCTGTCTTTCTTGACTTCAGTATTTCCTGAGAGTGTTAAATTCTGCAAGCCTACTTTCCTCTCAGCTGTAACTTTCTGATTCGAAGTATAAATGTCCTTTTCCCTCCTGTTTTCCTTAAAACTTCCTTGTTGCTCACATGCTCCGTTCTCAACATTTTTCTGAAGAACCACAAATCTGTTGCTTCAAGTCTCTTCTTCATCTGTCAGTAGATTATCCAGAATATAGAAGGATTGATAACATAGCAGTTCAACACTCTTTTCTATGTTTCTAACGAATTTTTCTGTTTCTTAATACTTTGCTTAGCTTTTGGAAGGCACCATTTGCTATTTATATGCATCTTTGGATCTGTGTGCCGCATTTTCAGTTCTCTGTTAAAACATTTACCATATTGCTATATTTATGAAATTGCTTGATTTTGACATTTTTAAAAAATGATTTTGCCACAAGCAAAGATGATAATGCCACTGAGATGCGAGGCTCTACCGGGAGCGAAAGAGAATGAAAAAGAATTTAGAAAGAACCGGAAACCCAAACCGAAACATGAAACAAGGGATAGACCTTTACTCCTGTTCAAAAGACTAGAGAGGAGTGGGAACCGGATAAAAGTCAAATAAATAAGTAGTAAATACAATTTCAGAGTTTGAGCAGAGACGTCAGAAGTTATATAGTAGAAGCAGATGTTTAGAAGAAAGCGGAAGCCCAAACATAAACAAAAGGCAAGGGATAAACCTCTACTCCTGTAACCCCTCTCCATAAAAAAAAAAGAAAAAAAAAACAGGAGAAGAGTGTGAACCGGACGAAAGCCGAACTTTCTTATGTCTTGTAATTTATAGTTCGTCCTTTCTTTTCTACTTTGTCTAGGATTTCTTTCAGTTTTATTTCTGTGACAGCTTACAACGCGGTATCATCTGTGTAATTTATACTGTTATTTATGCTAATAATATATGCCTAGGTGTATTCCTCTTTTTAGGATTTATATTTACAGACCAATAAATTGGCCTGATATGCAGCGACCGATAGCGGAAGCAACACTGTCAAATATAACGGCATGGATCAACACATTTTCATTAGCTAAATACTGCGGTTGCTAGTAGGGGTACTTTTTTTTATCAAATCATTTCATCGCGATCAAGGCGGGACCGCCACTAGTGTGCAGGGGTTTACAGTGAGAGAAAAGACTGGGTACAGGGGATATTTAGAAAAGGATAAAAGATGAACGGGATTAAAAATATAGAATATGACAATTGACGTTGCATTTAAAGATTTGGTGATTGTAGCTGTCAGGAAAACAAGTAAACGGAAAGGAGTTCCACGGACGGGTAGTGTGTGAAAAGAAAGGGTGGCGGTTACACCTAGCTATTTATACGGTAAAAGGGTGGTTCCTAGATGCTAATTTAGTAGCACGCTAAAATTCACGTGGTCGGGATACCAGTGAAAAAAGCTCGTAATAGTAGTTGCCATAAAAATATTTGTAGAAAAGACAGAAGGAAGCCACGTCACGTCGGTGAGAAAGTGACTAAAGTCGAGATGCCAAGTCAGGAGCTATAAAATTGCAGATCCTTCTTTGGATTTTGTGGAGAACCTCAAGTTGAATAGCAAGAGCACCTGACCAGATATGGTATTCAATGTACGGACGTATGGTAAATTTATAAATGTGCAAGAGATTCTGAGGAAGAAAAAAAAATTCAGGACCAACACAGAGACCCAACCTTCCTAACAGTAGATGCAGCTATAGATTCGATATATTCGTTCCACCTCAGGTCAGCTGAAAAGTGAGGCAAAGAAGGCACAATGTGCTGATCTCAAGGAGACTTGCACCAGCCATATTGATGTCTGGCTGAATAGTTTCTCTATGCATAAAAAAAAATAAATCCAGTTCTTCATACCACAAGCAGCGAGTTTCAACAAGTAGCGTGTCCTCCGGTGGGAAGTCAGGCAAGGTTCGAAAAAGTACTATTGACTTTTGAAGGAGATAACTTGATAAAAAAGTGTCAAAAGAAAAGATGGACCAATCGCGGATAAGTGAAACACTAGGTGGTGATTCCACGGATAGTGTCTCGTAGTACGTGAATTGTGAGATCCAACTGTAGGACATTTCGCGTTTTTCGAAATGATAGAGTTTGCTTAGAAATGTTTTATTCTTTCGAAATATATTTTCTGAAGTAATTTTAATTTAATAAAAGATTCAAACACGAACGTTTTACTGAATGGGCCGACCATGGATAAATGAAATTCTTGTAGAATAAACTGAATCTTTTGAAATGATAGAATAACCATTTTTTAAAATATTTTATTCACTCTAAATAGATTTTTCAAAGTAATTTTGGTTTAATAAAAATTAAAAAGAAGTTTTGTTGAACGGATCAACCGTGGATAAGTGAAACCGTGTCTGACAGTACGCTATGGTGAGGGTTAACTATATATGCTTACAGAAGAAATGATAGAAGAATCATTTAAAAGAATATTTTATTCCTTCGAAATACATTTTTCAAAGTAGTTTTAGTTTAATAAGAATTTAAAAATCGGTAATTTTTTTTTTAACGGATCAACAGTGGATAAGTGAAACCGTGTCTGACAGGACGCGGATGGTGATATCTAACTATATATGCTTGCAGAAGAAACTGGGCCATTTGAAATAATAGAAGAGACGTTAAAAAAATATTTTATTCCATCGAAATAGATTTTTACAAGGAATTTTAGTTTAATAATCGATTCAAACAAAGAGGTTTTGCTGACTAGGCCAACAGTGAATAAGTCTAACCTTGGCCAAGTGAAATCTTAATTGTCGATTCCGCTGATAGGAAGAAGATACTATTGTATTTCTAACAAATAAATCCCGCGTTTTGTTCTCCATTAGAGAGACGTGTTTTCAACAACTAATTACTGTCAATTATTATGATAGTTATTTCTACATAACTGTATAGCTATAGACATGTTAATTCGAAAACAGAGGTGCGGTTTGTCAAAAAAAACTATTATAAAAATATTTCTCTTTTTCTATGTGCCGTGTACCTTTAGGACGTAGGCGATCATGACCACCCCCGTCTCCCTAACCCCGGCACCTTTTCTTCTGTTAGCCCATCCAAAACCCGCTCTGCCATCCACTTGATCAGACCCGTCGAGTATGTTACATGCTGCTTTCAACTGTCTATCTTTCCCTCTATCTGACCTGTGAGTATCAAATCCTCCAAGCCTTCCTTCCTTATCATATGTTCCAGGAACTTTAGCTGTCTTTTCCTATTCAGTTTTAATTTCCTCTTCGTTTCCATCCTTTCCAAAAATCTCAACATTGCTCACATGCTCGGTCTATGATATCAGCAGCATGTGAGGGCTTGGAATGAGCCCTCCATTTTCAAAAACAAAAAATAAATTACGACATAGCAATAGAACCATGAGGAAAAATAACAACACCAATGACAAAAAAAAAAAAAACCTTGAAAATTACTATAGAAGTGCTCGAAAGTGGAAAAAATGTTAAAGCATATATATATATATATATATATATATATATATATATATATATATATATATATATAGTGCTTAGATGGGTGACCGCTTGGAAATAACAGGTGCTGTAAGCATTATTGACGGATGTGCGTTGTGGTGCAGTGGATGCCGACTCGGAGGGGTAACTCGGTGAGCCGAGTTCCAATTCCAGTCGAACACTCTGCATTCACTTACGCACTGGCACCCTTGGGAAAGTTATTAATCCGTCCCTTCCCTCCAATTATGGGTTAAATAACTGAGGTCTGTTGTTCATGCGATCTGTGGCAGACTTCTGCACCGATTGTTTGTTATCAGCAGTTCCAAAAAGTGTGGATGGTGCTACACAAGCCTTCACCACTTTAAACAATTCTTTGTGTGGCAGTCTAACTGAGTTAGAAGCTCATACGTCGAAATCGACGGGAGAGTTCATAATATATATATATATATATATATATATATATATATATAATTAAACGTTATTTTTAGTGGATACTCATATTCGAGTAGGTGCTCTGTTTTTATTACTGAACAGTAAATGTATTTTTATCTACCGGTTTGAATATTCAAGAAATTTTGTCAGAAAAATGTGCATCTTCCGAATCTGAGTCCCCTAGAAGAAACCATCATTAATCGTGACGAGCCTTCTACTCGGACACATAATACCTCTTGATCAAACAAAGCCCGAATAGTAGTGGAATATATATATATATATACATATAGTAGGTATGGATGGAATAATATTCCGCATCCAAAGAAACACTATTCTTAAAAAAGTGCTCACTACAAAGTAGAGCTAATAATATTTATTCATAAATTATAACATGAATAATGTTACAAAAGTAGATATTTTTGTAGTGATATTATAACATATTTATGTTATAATTTCTGAATAAATATGATATATATATATCCAGGTAAAAAGAACCATCAGTTTTAGAATTCCGACTTCTTCATCATTTACTTTTTTTTAAAAAAAAGTGCTCAATACAACATATACCGTAGAGCAAAATACAATTATAATTAAATTTGATTTTTTTTATCTAAAATTAATATATATATATATATATTTTAAATCATATCGCCCCGAGCAAGGCGGTAACGCCACTGATGTGCAGGGGACTACATAGGAGTAAAAAGATTGGAAAAGAGAAAACCGGAAACCGCATCCTAAACAGGAAACAATGGATGAGCCTCTTCACCTGTTCAATAGACGTGGGTGGAGTGTGAACCGGGCGATAGTTTAGTCTATCTACTCCAATTAGTTTAGTCTATCTACTCCAAATATTTGATTTTTTTATCTAATATATATATATATATATATATATATATATATATATATATATATATATATATATATTATCCCTATCCTCAGATTGATGATTTTTAGCCAATTCTGATACTTGGCAAGGTATATTTTTTTTATTTGTTTTTGTAATTTTGAGAAGTTTTATTTTTTGTTTATTTTTTTTTTTTTTTGTCAAGTCTCTACGTTACCAACTAAACTATATTTAAGAACTCAATCTGGTTTTGTTTAATAGTGTTCTAAGACATTTTCTCGAAAAGTGCATCTCTAAAATCTGGATAGGGCCGGTCGTAGGAGGTCGTGTGGCAAAAGCGAGATGTGCCACGTGTAGTGTCGTGTGGCTATTCTGGAAAGCCTGAGATTTAGGTCCGACCAGACCGGGGCCAGGTGGGTAAAACGGTCGGAAAAGAAGGGTGGTGGACCCTACTATAAAAAAAAAATTATATATATAGATCTCGGGCTACGGAGCTAGCAAAAATAAAACAAAACCAGAAGGGTAGGTGCTAGATCGGCTCGCTAACACTTCCTCCTACCCCGACCGCTGAATCCACCTCACTACAGCAGACGCATCGCCTCATCAGGCAACGGAGTTTGGTGGGAGACGGCCCGCGCCAACTTTCCCACAGTTAAGATCGGCGCACTCCCTAGACACCCCACCCCAAACTAATACCCTTTCCCTGCTGGCTTGTCCTTTAGATATAAGAGATGAGGAAGGCACCCTTCTGGTCGCATGCCGGGTGGAAAGAAAATGTGGGGTAGGGTGAAAATGGAAGTACGAGGAAAGGTAACAATGTCATAGCTTTCTACCTTAGCGTTTTTTATTTTATTTCTTCGTCCTATGAAAAATTGAAGGAGCGAGAGAAAGGCTTAAAAGGATATTGTAATTATACAGAAGGTCGTTCAAATTGTATGGAGGCACGGTGGGGCAGTTTTCTATGGAATTATTATTTATTGGTGCTTCTTTAGACAGTTTTGGAATATTAATCGAAGGAAAATTTTCTTTCCAATGGTTCGTAAACGCGGTGATACGCATGCCCGTTTTTACACACTAATGTCGGTTATATATATATATATATATATATATATATATATATATATATGCACTATAATATACAGGGTGTCCACAACGTTTAGACAATTTCATAAAGTCATTAGGAAATACTTAGAAGAGGTGGGAACTAAATCTTTGTTGCATATTAACATGCTATTAAAATTCTCTTAATGATATTAATAGTTTTATCAATGTTGCGTTTTTTCATGTTACAAGCATAAATTAATGTTTCTTTATACTACAGATCACCATTACTTTCTGGACACCCAGTATATATATATATATATATATATATATATATATATATATATATATATATATATTATTTACGCTCTCACACTCTGATTGAGCACTCTGGAAGAATGGTAGACTTTGAAAAACAGTAGCCACTCTGGCATGTACGCATCGCTCATTCAGTAATGGATTAGAGCACTCTGGCTATTGGGCGGATAAAATGACAATATACACGCTAAAAAGCCTGCCTTCTTCTACCGAACGCCCATAGCCCAGAGATAGAATCGCCGACGCCAATTCAGTCGGGTTCCAATCCTGGGTTAAAAGCAATCGGAGTCTAACCGTACTGATGAGCTGTGATACAGCAAAACAGATCTGTCTGCGGATGACTATCTATCTATCTATCTATCTATCTATCTATATATATATATATATATATATATATATATCAGAGATCTATATGTATATATAGATCTCGGGCTACGGAGCTAGTAAAAATAAAACAAAACCAGAAGGGTAGGTGCTAGATAGGCTCGCTAACACTTCCTCCTACCCCGACCGCTGAATGCACCTCACTACAGCAGGCGTATACACACACAAAGAGAGACTTGTACTACCCACAGAAATAACAAATGGACTTAAATAAAGTTGACGTCATAATGCAAGACCTTAGGATCCTTTCAGACAACATATTACCAAAGATGCTCGTTAGCAGAAATGTTAACGATTCGGACACAAAAAATTACTTGTAGAAGGGAAGTTGGAACTCGTATAAAAACAAAATTTTAATCAAAAATTAATTAAAATGTAAGGGGGATGTAAACAAATCTCCACAAGGGCAATAAAATGGAAAAAGAAAAACTCACAATCCCTCCAACAATCGTAAGGAGCGAATGAAGTGTTTTTTCTGTCTGCACAGACTAGGCTGGTGGATTTTCAGATACACAGCCTCCAACAAACGTAAATGATGGACCGAGTATGCAGGACAGAAAACCATGTGTCTTCATACCTAGAGGCATAGTCATGATTGTCTAGTAAGTGTTGTCCAACGGCCGAATCATGAACAGCCTGAGTTGTTCTTAAAGACCGTCTTGGACTACCCGAACGTACATTTGCGGGGACGTGCTGCACTACACCTGATTCCAACCTCAGATTTGTTCGTCCTATGTATGCCGCATCGCAACGGCATTTGAATTTGTAAACAACAGAATTTTTGTGAATATAGGACAACCTATCTTTACTAAAAGTTGGAAACACAGTTCGAATCAGAAACACAGTACACAACTTTACTGAAAAATAACGCGACGAAACACACCCCGAAACTTTGTCAGTTATTAACTGACATTTCCTACCAAGCCATGGTAATTTTAAATAAATTGGGCAGCGAGTGGGTCCGTAAACTACTGGTTCTTTGAAACGTTTGATTTTCCTAGCAATCACATGTTTAATGGCATTAATGGGGTAACCATTACCTTCAAAAATTATCTGCAAATTAGCAAGTTCACCATCCAACAACCCAGGGGAACAAATCATCTGGGCACGATGAACCAGAGTCTCAATTAAACCTATTTTTCGGGACTTTGGAACAAATGAGCTCCATCTGGTATATAAACCAGTAAATATGGGTTTACGAAATACACTAGTTACGAAAACTTCATCCCTACGCTGTACCAGGACATCCAAAAAGGGGAGAGTCATATCCTTCTCTACCTGCATAGTAAACTTCAGAGAAGGATGTAAAGAATTTAGTTGTACCAGAAAATTATTGGCATAATCAAAAATGGAGAAAGTGTCGTCGATATATCTCAGATAAACGGATGGTTTGTCAACCTTCTAAAATAACAAACGTTCAAAATAGCCAACAAAGATATTGGCTAGAACTGAACCCAAAGGGCTGCCCATTGCAACACCGTCTGTCTGAACGTACATCATGCCATTAAAACTGAACTCAACTCCCTCTGTAGCCAAACGCATACATTCTAAAAACAATTCCTTGGGGATGCTAGCAGGGCCCAAATTACTTCTATAAATCATATTAGCAAAAAATGCTGATGTGTCAAGGCACATTTGTATATAAACTAACAATATCATAGGATACCATTAGTTTATTTTCGGAACACAACTCTAAAGTTCTAACGAAGCAAGAGAAGAGAAAAGAGTCTGAAATCTTATTGGCGGACAAGTACGTCAGAAACTGGTTGAAGTAACTCAGCCAACCATTTGGCCAGCTTATGTTGTACGGAGCCCACCATAGACAAAATCGGTCTAAGTGGGACTCCATCTTTGTGAATTTTGGGAATGCCATACATTCTGGAATGTTGTGATCCCACAGGCCTAATTCTATTATAGATGTCCTTAGAGATTAATTTACTCTTGTACACAGAGAATAACCAGGGCTGATTACTTTAAACTTTGCAGAATCACCTAAAATGATGTTCATCTTATCCAGATAAACCTGCTTATTCAAGATGACAACACCAGAACGTTTATCAGGCTTGGTAATATATATATCGTCCCTTAACCGCAATGCTTTTATAGTTCGCTAGTGAATACTCTGCCAAGCAAAGTAATCTCTGTCAGAACTTATCGAAGATAACAATCTGGCCTTAATCTCAGAACACTTCTCAGAAGATCTGGGAACATGTTAAATAACCTGAGTATATAGCATCTCAAACTCAGAATAAATTTTCTCCTTACTAACCTTAGAAGGGGGGATGCAAAATTTCAAGCCGAGAGAGAGAGAGAGAGAGAGAGAGAGAGAGAGAGAGAGAGAGAGAGAGAGAGAGAGAGCTGAAAGCTCAATCCAGCTTAAAGTTACACTTGAAAAATTAAAGATATGTCGATTTAAATTACTATCGACAGATCTATACCTTCTAATAATAAGGCTGTTCAAGTATTTACTGTTTCTCTCACCAACAGATTTTTCTAAACGGAATCTGTTATTGACTAAATAGCGAGAGAGACGAAAAAATAATAAAAAAGTTATTTTAGCTCGTGTGACAGTTAAAATTTAATGAAACGAGCGTAAACATTTTAATGAAAAATCAAACAATTTGTCCACCTCGTACTCGATTAATGCATGCTCAACAGATTTGGAATTAGTATTAATTTCAGACAGTCGCCTTCGTATAAATGAAGGAACAACATTACAAGACAAACACGACCTAAGATATGATCTTTTCATTCTTAAAGAATTAACTTTGTGTCATAAACGGACTAGCTGATAGATTTGCCCAATATGTGAGTGTTTAAACAAGTGAATATGTATGTATGTATGTATGTATGTATGTATGTATGTATGTATGTATGTATTAAGGTGTACACATAGACACATTTGTATGTACATATACATAGGTACGGACATATGTGTATGGAAATATACGTGTGTATCTGTGTATCTATGTAAATATATGCGTTTTTTCTGAGTATATGTGAGGTGTGTTAGTATACTTGCGTAAATATGTGTTAGTATTAATTATAAATCCGGTCTTCATAAAAATGTGTGTAAGTGTGCGAACACAATATTTAAACGTGAATATGGAAGGATGTGTGTATGTATATATATGTAGGTGTACGCACAGACGCATTTATATGTACATATGTGGAAATATGGACATATGTGTATGTGTATGTGGATATAAGTAAACATACGTGGTTGTGTTAATATGTAGGGTTATATGTGTATACTTATTCATGTGCTTGTGAGCGGGCGTGTAATGAGCTTATGGTCACTATTTCAGACAATGAACACTTCTCGCCTGATGAAATGAGCTAATTTAGCACATAGAAATGAATTATAATTTATAATCAATCTAAATGACGTTGAGTTTTCCTTTATAAATAATATATATATATTTCCTTTATAAATAATAATAATAATAATAATAATAATAATAATAATAATAATATATATATATATATATATATATATATATATAATGTGTGTGTATCAAAAGTACTTTTACAAACTTTGGGGGCGGGTTCATCACACCAAAACAAGGACAAAAGTCCACTTAAACATAAGTCCGCAAATCCTTTGTTTTTGAGTTATTAAATTGACAGTAGACGCAATTAAAGGTACAATCCTCGATTAATAGTTTGTGGTGCCACGAATCCTATCTCAGCAACTGGACAATAGACAACAACAAAGGTTGGATTATTCGACTGTCTTCGGTCTGGAAACTCGCGTCTATTAACATTCGCCCAGCCGTATGTAAACTCAAAAATGAAGGGTTTTATATTTACATAGATTTTTCCTTGTATAGGTGTTAGAAACCCGCCCCCAGAATTTGTAAAAATATTTTTGATACACTTTGTATATATATATATGTATAATGAATATACATTTATTTCTTGTATATTTATATGTCTGTTAAAATGAGATGTCAGTGTCATTTTCATTTTTGCGTAATTTAGAAAACAATTTATCCATCGCACCTCTATATATGTTTAAAATAGGATATAGATTCCCGATAAAGTTTTGAAGAAATTTGACGAATGGCAAGAGTTTCATTGGAACTAGATTTTCTTTGACAAGTTTCTTCAAAATTTTGTCGGGATTCTATATCCTATTTTAAACACATATTGTCGATACGGAAAAACAGATGGACAGACATCGAAACATAAATCATATATTTTCAGGATAAAAGGATCGAATGAGGATTTGCTTTGGGATTCATTTGAATTTCTTGTTTTCGGTCCATTCTGAAGAATAGATGAAGATTTACCTTAAATTCGATACAAAAAAAAGAAAAAAAAAAAAGAAAAAGAAAAAAAGCTGGGAAAATTATATTAATAACTTTCGACATGATCTAAGAATTAAAAAGAAACAAAACAATAAATATTCATGACTTTTTTAAAAGTAATTTTCTTCTTTAATCACAAGAAACGCCAGCTTAGGGAGAAAGTACCATGATCCATTATTTAAACATACACACAAATACACATACAAACATTTCTTTCTTTCGTTTTTGGATCTGATAAAGCCTTGAATGACGAAACACATAATCAAATCTAGCTTCAATGAAACGTTTCGGGTGTTGGAAAAAATTTAGAAACCGTGTACAACAGTGTATGGCGAATACAGTCCATTTAGACGATATCATCAAAACCAAATGAATAAAAACTGTAACCATTTCTTTTTAAACAACAGTGGAATATTTTTTAATAGCAGTTATTTTGGTCTTTTTATCAACCTTTTAAATGTAGGAGGTACTTCTGTCCAACCTGTATTAATTGCAGAACTGAGACACGCACATACAGAGTGGTCCAAAAGTAGATGGACAATAGGTGGAATAGCTTTGTATATCGGTTATATTATTAAAATGGTGTTCATTGTTTCCAACAAAATGGGGCAACTCCACATTATTCAAGAGCAGTACGGGAGTATCTTGACGGAACATTTCCTGAGAAATGGATTGGCAAAGAGACTCAATTGATAGGCCAGCATGTTCATCTGACTTGACCCCCAATGGATTTCTTCTTTTTGGGAGTACTCAAGGTCAAAGTTTATGGTCGAAAACCAAGAAGTGTTGGTGATTTGAAAAATTACATTTAGAATGCATTTCAAGAAATTGATACGCAAAGAGACCTCTGCAAAAATATTTGTCGAAATATGAGGAGTAAACTTCAAAGCTGTGTAAATTGTGATGGACAACAGTTTGAGCAGCTGCTTTAGTAACGTTTAAGCACTTTTGTATTATTGGGCACAATAAAACTTAATTGTCAATGTAATAATTGTCTTAGTAAATATGATTGCATATGTAATCTCAAAATAAATGTTATTATCTACTGTCCACATACTTTCTCTTTTGAAACAACCTATATATATATATATGTATATATATATATATATATATATATATATATATATATATATATATATATATATATATAGTTATCCACATACAAGCCTGTTTCGATGTATCACAGCTCATCAGTGTAGCTAGACACATCCACTTGCTTCTGGCCGGGATCGAAATAAGGGATCTCTGTATGTGAAGTCACAAGTTTATTCGCCTGACGAGAGTCAACTTTAGACTCGAAACACGTGTAGCGTTACAAATACTATTATGGACACTAAATGAAGAAGCAATTAATAAAAATAAGAATAATAACAACAACAAATCTTCACTTTCAACCAAACGTTCACGGTTTCTTTCACTTTTTTAATATATATATATATATATATATATATATATATATATATAATTATATGGTTATGTCAAATTTACTTTGCGACATGGAAATTTCTGTTTCGAGATCAATTCTCATCATCAGGCAATGTTGGTGTGGTTGTGCAGACGATTTACATTTAAATGACAAATACATTCGGTTTACTGTGAATGTATGTGGGTGTTTTTTTTTGTGTGTGGCTAATCAGAATGGAGATTCACTTTGGAGTTTGACCCCGAAGAATTTCTGTGCTAACCAACTTTTTTCCTCCTCTTTTTTTCTTTTTCCTTGACCCTATTCTTCTCTTGTCTATTTCCCTTCGCATTTATCTGATCTTATAATTTTCCCTTCAGTTTCATTACATTTGATGTGATATTCCTTTTTTTGTAGTACCCATCTCCTTTCTCGTCCCCTTTAGTCTATTTGTTAAAGAAAAGATTTTTTCCAAAGAAACTGCTATTTTTCCGCTCCATCTATCAATTTGCTGTAAAGTTTATTATCCTGATACAAATGGGGGAATTATTAAAAAAAAGGAAAAACTAACTTATTCTATTTTTGGCTTTATTTTTATTTTTACCTAATTCGTCAGTGACCATGTTATTTAATTCAGGTTTTATCCATTTTCTAATGTGAATAATTTACAATGTCTACATATGACATTAATTTCGTTGCGATAAACGGATATCTACGATTTATATATATATATATATATATATACATACGTGTGTGTGTGTGTGTGTGTGTGTGTGTGTGTGTGT
Organism: Ascarosepion bandense; assembly: GCA_037127315.1. Lineage (NCBI taxonomy): Eukaryota > Metazoa > Mollusca > Cephalopoda > Sepiida > Sepiidae > Ascarosepion > Ascarosepion bandense. Next base: position 1,733,364 of record JBBBDQ010000772.1, on the reverse strand, counting down.
GTGTGAAATATGAAATTAATATCTAGCGATCTTGAAAAGAAGTATCGAAAATCTTATAAAAATATATTTTTTGGCAGGTATCGAACCAGCATTATTTCTGATGCGAAGGGGATTACAAAAAGAGACAAACAGAAAACATAGAATGCCGAAGGAAGATCGGAGATAGGTGGTATTTAGATAGCTAGAAGATGGTAAATTGACGTTGTATTTAAACTTTAAATTTTGTCAAGAACCTTCAGATGAATAGTAAGAGCACCCTACCAGCTATTGCAACAGTATTTAATGCACGGATAAATGGTAATTTTCTAAGCATAGCTTAGATGTGGCACAAGGTCGAAAGTATGGAACACACAGTGAGGATTGAACTCACTACTCAATTGTAATGATTCTAGCGTGAGAAGCTTGCTATTACACCACCTCGAGGTGCCCATGCACAGAAAAAATAGCAGATTTATAAATGTTAACATTTAACATTTGATTGTGATTTTATTATGTCGAACCCAAAGACTAGTAACATTTTAACATTGGCTCATAATAATGATGGGTGATACATCATAAATCATTCTATGATACAAGAAATATCAATCTATACCGTATATGCTTGGGTATAGTGCGAGATTTTATGATCTGTCATTTTTTGACAGGATGTGCGTTGTGGTGCAATGGATATCGACTCAGAAAGAGAAATCGGAGAGCCGAGTTCGAATTCCAGTTGAATTCCTTGCATTCACTTACGCGCAAATACCATTGGGAAAGGTATTAATCCGTCTATTCCTTCCAGTTATGGGTTAAATAACAGGACAGATTGGGTTCTATAGCCTTGGTCGGCAACCAGTCTACCGCAGAAAGCAATGGCAACCTACTACGGGATAATCTTCTGCCCAGTCAGTCATGTCTCTTTCGAGTCATGATCGCCCAAGCGTGTATCACGTATGGCACTTAACTGACTGACTGACAAAAAATAGTGGGTCACCTTATCGATAAGTAATTTTATGAAGAGTTTAAAAGTCTTGCATTTTCGATGACGGGTTAGAATTCATACATTTTTGCTGACCGTCAACTACCTGGTAGACCTAGATTCTCACGGTACCTTTGTCCCTACATGAACAGTTGGACACCATTCACTATGTGTGCCGCTTAAAATCTACAAATACTTTATATTGATGATGAATTATCAATGGTTTTCCTTTCTCCAATTTGCATTCATCATAGTTCACACGTGTTTACATCGCTGAATTATCTCTAACGTATATGGTTGAGTTGTGTTCCTTATTATGTCGTTAAATCTTAATTTGCATTGATTGGTATTGATTTTTAATAGTAAATAAGGTTTTGCTCTTCATGTAACAAAAAAGAAGAAAGTTAGGCTATAGAAGAGGCAGGTCCTGGGTAAAAGAACTGCCTTAGTCAAGCATGAACGTAAACAAAAATTTGGTATCGAAATCTTCATATCAAATATTTTACGGTAAATGGTTTTTCAAACAATTTTGGGGTGGCTTTTTACAAAAATAATGAAGACCATTTATTTGCTATTAAATATGTCCAGGGTGATGTCCAGTACTGCAATATTTGACTATAGTAGGCCTACTAGTATTACTCAGAAGCTGGGGTCGCATTATACACGAGCTATATGAAAAATATAGCGGGTCACGTTATACTTATTTTATTAAAAAAAAATTTTTTTTGAGAGGTTAAAAATGACTGGTTGTATAGCACACAGGTATTTTTTTTTCTTGGAAGGTTAAAATTCATGTCTTTGTGCGGAAGCTTACACTTTCACGATATATTTGGCTAACCGTAACGATACAGGTAAGTTTCTTTAGCCTGTCTCCAGTGGCCTCGATTCTTTATTTCTGTTGCTACGTGGACAGCAGAACGTCATTCACAATGTGTGACGCTTAAAATCTAAAAATACCTTATATTGATGAAGAATTATCAATGTTCTTTTTTCCTTTCTCCAATTTGCGTTCATCTTCGTTTGTGAGTGTTTACATCTCTGAGGTATCGTTTTTCTAGTAGAACTTCTTTTGTCCGATACATTTTCCAATCTTCGTTCCGTTCGCAAGCGTTTACAATGCTGAGGTATTGTTTTTCAAACGACACCCCTTTTGTCTGACAAGTATCTATACCGTAAAGGTTTCAGCTGTGTCCCTTATTCGGTCTTCCCTTCTATATTTAGTTTTATTACTATGCTTTAGTATAGTACGCGATTTTATGATCTGTTATTTTTTTTAACGCAAAAAATAGGGGGTTGCACTATACCCAAGTAATTTTATGAAGAGTTTAAAAGTCTCGCAATTTCGGTGACGGGTTGTACTAAATACAGGTATTTTTTTTTTCTTGGAGGGTTAAAATTCATGTCTTTGTGCGGAAGCTTACACTTTCACGATATATTTGGCTAACCGTAACGATACAGGTAAGTTCTTTAGCCTGTCTCAAGTGGCCTAGATTCTTTATTTCTGTTGCTACGTGGACAGCAGACCGTTATTCACCTTATATTGATGAAGAATTATCAATGTTCTTTTTCCTTTCTCCAATTTATTTTGCAGTTTGCGTTTATTTTCGTTCTTACATCGCCGAGGTATCGTTTTTCTAGTAGAACTTCTTTTGTCCGATACATTTTCCAATCTTCGTTCTGTTCGCAAGCTTTTACAATATATTACTTTTCATACGACACCCCTTTTATCTGATAAGTATCTACCGTACGTGGATGTGCGTCGTGGTGCAGTGGATATCGGCTCGGAACGAGAAATCGGTGGAGCCGAGTTCAAATTCCAGTTGAATTCATTGCATTCACTTACGCGCAAATACCCTTGGGAAAGGTATTAATCCGTCTCTTCCTTCCAATTATGGGTTAAATAACAGGACAGATTGGGTTCTATAGCCTTGGCTGGCAACCAATCTACCGCAGAAAGCAATGGCAACCTACTGCGGGATAATCATCTGCCCAGTCAGTCATGTTACTATCGAGACATGATCGCCCAAGCGTGTTTCACGTGTGGCGCTTAACTGACTGATCTACCGTACAGGTTTCAGTTGTGTCCCTTATTCGGTCTTCACTTGTATATTTATATTTAGTTTTATTATAATATTTCCATTTATTGGTATTATTTTATCTTAGATATTCTTAAACAATTTTGATAAGATGCAAGGCAGCATACGGATGATTGCACCAGGTAAAGTACAGAATGAATTTTAATTCTATTAAATTTATTCACGGTATACACTAATGTTATATTAAATTAGAAAGATGCTCACGCAATTTCCAGTTAGGCGAGCATCTTTCCATTTAAAAATACTTTCATTTCTTCATTTACACACTAAAATAATCTAAAGTTGATGGTCGTGCTATAAATACCTCAATAGTACCTTAGAACTCATCAAATAAAAATTCATATTCTAATTCGTACTCGGCTGTTGTTAGGATTTTTCTGTTGCTGAGGTGATGGCTTATCCCCCGTGGGGATCTTCATATCGAAATGGCCATTCAACATCATTGAATTAATCCTTTTTTAATTTATATATATATATATATATATATATATTAAGGTAATAGATTATTATTTATCAATCCGACAGGTCGTTATCACTTTAATGTATAAATTAAAGTAATATCTTATAACTTTAATATATATATATATATATATGTGTATGTGTGTGTGTGTGTGTGTGTGTGGAGAGAGAGAGAGAGAGAGAGAGAGCCTGCGTGTGTGTTCGTGCGTCTGTGTGTGTGTGTGTGTGTGTGTGTGTGTGTGTGTGTGTGTACGTAAATTATTAGATATGCATATTTATTTATATATATATTTATATGATTAATGTGGAGGCGTTTGTCATGCCCACTTCAACTTTACGACAAAAACCTGCTAGCCAAAATATCTTTTTATCAGTAAACCACTGAAAAAACAACAATCTTTGCACTAAGCATCATCACAATTCAACAGTAACACTATATATATATATATATATATATATATATATATATATATATATATAAATTAAATCCTACTACTGCACAAGAGCCCAACATTTGAACTGTTAGTGAGAATCGAATTCTCTAAGAAAGACTAGCCAGACTACTTTTTAAGCGGTTATTCTACTGAAGTCATGAATCCACTTTCCCCTGTATTTTGTCCCCTCGCCAGATACCGTAACTAAATAAAACATTCGTTGACGATGTGATCAGGATCGTGGATAGAGAAGATAGTGGAGGGTGTGGATAATTTGTCAAACTGGCTTTTTCCTTACCACATTACCTGCTGTTACACTTATTGTCAGCCTTGACCTTCACCCTTCCCCGACACACACACACACACACACACACACACACACACACACACACACACACACACCACCTAAGACGACGCTTGTCGTAAATCTGTAATGCGGCTTCAACAGTTCAGAGACACGTCAGCCGACGAAGACGCAATCATCGCAAAAAGCCAGGCGCACAACTAAAAATGTAAACACTTGGCGCTTTACAGCCGGGGTCGATGTCAACAAGCGTGTGCCTGGCGATAACCACAAGTTGAGCTTTCCGCGAGGGGTGGGAGTTAATTGTTCACGCGAAGAACCCACCACTTCTCCTGCTGTGATAGCTAGTGTCGTAACTCCTCGCCGCGGCTGCCGCTGCTGCCGCTGCTGATTGTCGTTCTCGATGAGGACTGTGGGAAAATAACGCCGAGGTCTCTCCCACAAGTCTCCGTCCGACTCCTTGGCCGGCATCACTTATTGTCATTTATACGCATTCTTTGTTATTTGTAGCTTCTTTAGAAGACTGTTTATCTTATTAGCCGCACCCACCCCACCGACTACCATAAGTAACTGAAGCTTGTCGGCCTTTGAGGGGATCGGAGAGCCCAGGTGATGCACACAAACAAAACAACAGACTGGTTTCGGTGATAACTTAGTGCTTACAATATTAGAATAGGGCTATCCAGGTGTGTTGTTCAATATCTGTAATCATCTTCTTCGCTATTCAGAGGAGGCTGGATAAATTCAACCTCCAATTCATTTGCTGGAACTGTGAACTAAACAGAAACAATTATTACCAAACCGAGCAGTAAAATTACTATTGCCATTAAATAAATCATAAAATTTAAATTTCATTTTTTTTTTTAGGTTGGGGGCGGGACATTAGCTCCTAAAATTTTTTTCTCTGACAATTTAAATAAATCATTTTGCCGGAGGGAAGGCGACAAAGCCACTAAAACGCAAAACAAGTTTTTCAGAGTGAAAGAAACTGTGAACATGTTGCTGAGGAGAAAGGACAATAAAAAAGAAAACAGGATTTCAAGAAGACAGAAGATGGCTATTCAAGCTGCTTTTTTTTTTCGTAGTTAACAGGAAAGCGAGAAGTTGGAAGTGATTTCCACAAGCAAGAAGTGCAAGTTATAAGTGTCTATAGGTTCCATTCCGGAAAATAAGTACAAAAAAAAAAAACAATAATAACAAAACAAAAAAACAACGAATGTATCTAATCTAAACTTATTTATAAATGGAACTTTGTCTCTGTGTGTGTGTCCGTTACCTATAGACTACAAAACGGCTGAACCGATTTTCTTTAAAATTTACACAGTTGTTCTATAAGCGCCTGCGAGTGTTCTTAGCTAGGTTTTGTGTCGAGGTACCCCCGATAAATATCGAAAATCGATAATCGAAAAATCGGGTTATAGAAAGAGTGGTCCAATTTTAATCAAATTTGATACACTCATAGACAAAGACATAAGAAATGATATTCAGAAGTTTCAAGGTTTCAGTTCTTACATTAGTGCAGAAAATCGATAATATATATAAAAACGGCAAGATGTTTGTGTGTGTGTCTGTTTATCTGCCTGTATGTTTGTATTTTATTCAGCCCTTTTATTTTAGTTTTTGCTTCGGGTTTGGCTCTAAATAGGTATAATTGTAGTTCTTAGTCTCAGCCATGATACCATTTACTCAGAGGACGTATTTAGCCTTCAAAATTTAGTTTACAACGAAAAAAACTTATTTGATATCGATACCAGGAAATCAAAATTTGACTTACATCCATTCATTTTTCTTTCAGTCTAAGGTTTCGCTTTAACTGGAAACAACTATTGCTTTTTAGTCTTTCGTGCCAACGTCCAAAGAGTCTGAGCTCCAGGACCATGGATTAGTTTTAAAGCTTTCATCACACCCGAGCAACGCCGGGCTATACTGCTAGTATAAAATAAAGCAAAACTATTTCCGGTATGATTCATTATATCAATATATAACATTATTATTTTTTAAGTACACAAATAAATAAACAAAGAACAAAGATAGTCACTTTTACTTACTTTCGTCTATTAGGCATTAAATGACATTTAGCATCGTCTATAGTTTACCTTGACTTTCAAAATTATCCTTAAGGATATTTTTCAACGTTCTTAAATTTAAAAACCTAGCGATATTTTTTTACTTCTGTTTCTAATTATATGGTGGTTTTCTAAGCGTAGCTTAGATGCAGCACAAGGCTAAAAGTATGGGGCACTCAGTGAGGAGTGAACTCGCTTTTCAGTCGTAATTGATTTAGCGAGAAAGTTTTGCAAACCATTGCCCCACGTCTAAGTATCTGTTTTTCAATACATGTTGCAGAATAAAATCCTTACATTTACGCTTGATAACGCGTTAGTAAAGAAAGATTTTCGTTTTGTTCTTATTCTTATATACAGTCGCGTGTTTTTATTCATATACATTCGCTCACCATAGGGATAATTTATTAAAAGTATAATTACATGCGAAAATAGGCTTACGCCTATCAGGTTGAATACACCGGTTATCGCTTGATCACCGAAGGTTAAGCAACGTTGAGCCTGGTCAGTACTTAGATGGGTGACCGCTTGGAAATACCAGGTGCTGTAAGCGTTTAGTGACGGATGTGCGTGCTTACGGCCTATCAGGTTGAATACACCGGTTATCGCTCGATCGCCGAAGTTAAGCGACGTTGAGCCTGGTCAGTACTTAGATGGGTGACCGCTTGGGAATACCAGGTGCTGTAAGCGTTTAGTGACGGATAGTGCGTTGTGGTGCAGTGCAGTGGATATCGGCTCGGAAAGAGAAATCGGTAAGCCAAGTTCGAATTTCATTTTAATACCCTGCATTCACTTAAGCATTGGTACGCTTGGGAAAGATTAATCCGTCCCTTCCCTTCTGTTATGGGTTAAATAACAAGGGTAGGACTTGGGGACCCTGCCCTTAAAAAATAAATCCCAATGAATCTTGATACACGAAAATGAAAATAGTATTACTAGACACAAAACTTATATAAAAACAACAATAAAATTGTTGAAAGTGGGGAAAAAGGTGAAAATAGTATTACTAGACACAAAATTTATATAAAAACAACAATAAAGGAAAAAAAAAAGGTATTACCAGCAATAAATAAAATTTAGTTGGCAATAAATGACCCCCCGAGGTTGATATGCCATACAACTAACCAACATATGAAAATTTATTTACTAATTATTTGTCATATGTGTTGTTCAAAATGTCCCCTTTTTTCAAAACATATTTCAATCCTGTGTCTGCAGGATTCATTAAACCATAGGAGAGTCTCCTCTGTCATTTTCCTGCATTCATATTCATTTTAATTCTTTCTTTCAGTTCGTTAAATTTTCTTGGACACGTCTGATACACAACTGATTTCTAATAAGTCTACAAGAAAAAAAATCCAAGGGTGTGAGATAAGGTAACCTCGGTGGCCACTCAACAGAACATCTTCAAACTATCCATTTGTTTGGAAAACGTTCATTTAGAAAGTGACGTTAATTTTTCAGCCATCGTCAAATTCGTCAAAAATTTTTTTGTCAAATAAAAATATCAAAACAAATAAGATATTTAAAACAGGATTAATTCATTAATTAACTCCTATTGTGCGCAACTTACGCCTCACCCTCATATATATAGATATAAATAAAACTGTTAATTTCCATCTCTTTTTAACATCTCATATCATAACATTATACTGCACATAAAAAATTCTCTTCAAACATGAACTATGACTTTTTAAAAATGCTTCATATTTTCAGTTAATCTTACGAATATTTATGAGCGCTTTTCCAAATAGCCAACAATATTTCTTTATAGTGTATAGATACCTTATTTAAAATAAAACTAATTTCAACTCTTTGCCGAGATAAAGTCGATCACAGGATGAAACCTATAGGCGAGAAAAATATAGTTTTTCTTTTGTCTTCTGTATTTATTTTCATATGAGTTGAATTTATGGATGGAAATTCGACAATACGAATAGAATAAGTAAAGAACAGGTTGGAAAAATAGTGTCTTTAATCTAACATATTTCACTTTAACAAGCTTCTTCAGAGATTTTTTAAAGACGTATGATTTAAAAACTTTTTGAAAAATTTAAAAAAATCTTTTTAAAAACCCACAGAGACAGTATGTTGATTGAGGTATAATATCATTGGTCAGATACGTGTCACGTGCAATGGATGAATATTTTAAATGTAGAGGAAAATCTTATGTCTCTTTAAGCGAGTGTGCCATGTGTAATAAAAGCACTAGGTGTTTATTCTGAATGTGTAAGTATATGTAAGCGAAAATAATGCGTATCAAACGATTTTAAACATATACACACACTTAATTCACAACATGGTTTGTCCATCTTTCATTTAGAATATTTTATGACGTTACCTTTTTTTTAATTAAATTCAATATACCGAGCGCCCATAGCCCAGAGGTAGAATCGCCGACTGACGCCAATTCGGTCGGGTTTCAATCCTGGGTTAAAAGCAATCGGAGTCTAACCGTACTGATGAGCTGTGATACAGCGAAACAGATCTGTCTGCGGATGACTATATATATATGAGTTGAATATATGGATTGAAATTCGATAAAATGAATAGAATAAGTAAAGAGCAGGTAAGACAAAAAGTGTCTTTAATCTAACATGTTTCACTTTAACAAGCTTCTTCAGAGATTTTTTTTAAAGGCGAAAGACGAATTCGTCATTACAAAATCTCTGAAGAAGCTTGTTAAAATGAAACATGTTAGATTAAAGACACATTTTTCGTAACTGTTCATTACTTATTTTATTTTCATATATATATATATATATATATATATATATATATATATATATATATATTCCTCCGCAGACAGTTTTGTTTCGCTGTATAATAGCTCATCATTACGGTTAGACATCAGATTACTTCCAGCCTGGATTGAAACCCGACCAATTTGACATCAGTCGGATATTCTACCTCTAAGCTACCGGCGCACGGTGGAGGAAGCCAGATTTTAGAGTATTGCTATGTAATGTCTGTTTTTCAATATGGCAGTGATTCGAATGCTAGATAATATCATCGAAGATGAAGGAAAAACTTGAAGTAACTGAAATGTGGTTTTACAGAAGGGTGTTGCGAATATTATAGATCGAGCATGTGGGCAATGATCAGGTTTTGGAAAGGATGGAAACGAAAAAGAAATTAATACTAAGCATCAGGAAAAGAGCTGATGTTCCTGGGACGTGTGATAAGGAAGGAAGGCTTCGATAATCTGATACTCACAGGTCAGATATATATATATAGAGAGAGAGAGACAGGGGAATGCAGCGGATAACATATTTTAAAGGCCTGAACAGGTGGATGGAAGAGCGGGGTTTGGGCAGGTAACAGGGGAAAGTGCGCAAAGAACCACCAGGGATAAGGAGACGTAGAAGGCCATGATCGCCCACGTTCTGAAGGGACCTGGCACATAGAAAAGAAGATATATACTATGTATACAAACACTACTAGCCAAGAGTGTTCAATATATTTAGATGTGTGTGTGTGTGTGTGTGAGAGAGAGAGAGAGAGAGATATAAAGATATAATCTTTAAAACGCAATATCACATTAATCTTTTAGTGGCAGGCCATGGTTACAAAATTTGACGGAATCCGGTATAAATTGATGACTCCTAAGTTGCAATTTTAATATAGAGCGCCCACTAACTAGTTGTAATTGATCTAGCGAAGCAAGATTGCTAACCATTACACCACGCTGAGTTGCTCAATATTGTATTTAGTAGTAACTGGGATTTTCTAAACGTAGCTTAGATGTAGCATAGGACCGAAAGTATGGGGCACCTAGTGAGAATCGAACTCACTACTCAGTTGTAATTGATATAACAAAGTAATCTTGCTAGCCATTACACCACGTCGAAGTGGTGATTTTCTAAGCGCAGTTTATATGTGGCACAAAGCCGAAAATATGGGACACCCAGTGAGCATCGAACTCACTACTCAGTTGTAATAGGTTCTAGCGAGACAAGTTTGCTAACCATTCGAGGTGCCCAACACCACGTTGAAGTGTCTATCGATACAAAGAAGTTAAATTAATGCTTCATTTGGTAAATAATAATAAAAAAACAGGAAAATATATTTCTTAAGATATGTTTTACTAGTGGTACAATGAACAACATTGATGCTTCCTCTATTTCGCTTTTTACATCTAATTTACCCCTAGCCACCCTTTTATGTCGTGGCACATTGCTCGATTGTGACGAATGGGCAGGGTATATTCACTGATTTTTGGAAAGAAATGAAATGTTATTTTAATTCATCGTTAATGATTAATTTGACTGAAATTTTTCTTTTGTCCGCATTCTTAATCGCATTTTTACTCGAACCCTTATTCTATAGCAGTGGCAAAACAAGTGGCTATGATATTCGTCTTAAGAAAAAGTATGTTACGGATATAGTTTGGTAGGTCTCCGTTTGTGTTTAAATGAGAACAAACTAAATTCTGGCCTCAGAGGAGCGAAGTTAATCTTCGTGCCAACTGCGTGGTGGTGTTGTGAGGTAATGGTAGCGAAATGATGTACGTTTTCCAATGTCAGTCAAATTTCTCAAGAGGCTAATAAAATAAAAAAATAATAAAATATAATTATTAAGAAAGAGAGTTTTAAATATATACAGTGACACGCGTAAGTATTGGATACATTTATTTTCTGTTATTATCTTCTGTTTATTTTTCTGTTATAACTCTTGTTCGCCATTTTGCCTGATATTTGGTAAGTAATATCTCTTAAAGTTGTTTTAGTTGTAAGTGGAAGGAAAATTAAAAACTCATGGTTGAATTCATTTTTTTTATCAAAGTTTAAAATTACCCTATGCAAAACTATTGGATTTAAAAATTGGATTGATCAAGAACAGATGTAAATTCGTAAATGATACTGCTCACTATAGTTTAGATCTGGCAGGTGAATTGTTATTTTTGACGATGAGGTTAGCAGTTTTAAATTTTGTGTAATAGATGATTGAGTTAATTTTTTTTAAGTCAACGAGAGTTGCGTATTTTTGGATGATGTTTCAAAGTGAAAATTCGTTCTGTTTATAATAGTTATGCATTTGATTTTTGTAGAAAATATTAACGTTATCTTATGATATACTTCTATGTTGAATTGCCCATTTTTAACTAAGCGTAGATGTGGCACAAAGCCGTCTCGCATACCCAGTGAGGATCTAACTCGCTATTCAACTGTGATTGATCTAACAAGACAAGCTTGCTAACCAATCGGACAATTTCTGACGGAATGTTTCCTTGTACAAGAAGGATTATTCGTAATTTGGAAAAGCAAATCAGTAAAATTTATCGACACAAAATGTCTGTTGTTCTTAATAATATTTGCCTTAAAGAACATTTGTTGGATAAAAACACAGAATATATTCTTAATTTGTAAACGAGTTATTAGGCGACCTAGGTTTCTACCATGTGGTGTCTTCAGAATTGGATATAATTTCTTCTAAATATAATGTCTTCAGAATTAGATATAATTTCTTCTCATTTTCAAAATTAGATACAATTTCTTATCATTATGAAAATTGTGCGTTCAAAAAATCCCTGTTACGTGAGCGTTCTTAAAAAAACTGTAAAATCAGTTATTGCAAATCGCCTGAAGACACCACATGGTAGAAACCAAGGTCGCGTAGTAATTCGTTTACAAATGAAAAATATTAAAAAGTTCTACAATATAACTGCATTGAACACCTCTTAATACAACAGTGTAGTACTGGTCTAATTTTATTATGATCAAAAAACTAAGTAACTAAATGATATATATCTGAACACACACACACACACACACACACACACACACACACATATATATATATATATATATTGTGTGTATTTTGGCAGCATTTTTTCATTAATGCAGGTTTCATTGAGAAAAACGCTTGTTGATAACACGTACATACTCAAACAAGAAAATAATAAGCAGAAACTAAAAATCCTCGAAGCACTCTACATTAAACAGTTTAAACCTGGTTTGAATACAATCAATTTCGATATTTCCAACAACGTACTCAAATGTCTGTAATCAGACCAGGGACCACAACACCACTATTTTGTCACTGTCTTCGGCCATCCGCCACGGTAGGGATGGACTTATATTTTCAATTCAATTATCTTTATTGTTAATAGCTTAAATGTTCTATGTTTACTGTGTGTTATTATTTACTCTTTGATAATGGCTTATGTGAGCCGAAAGCTTAGACCCGATAAAAAATTCAACAAATACTGTGATTTTTTGTTGTCTTTTAACGACATCACCATCAAGTATATCAGACGGTATGAACGGATCCTACACAAAATTAATAGACAAAACTTGTCTATATTATTCAATGAAACCTGCAAACATAAAAATAAAATTTTGGCTTAGAAATTTGAATTATGATTTGATGTATGAAATATAAAATTTTGAATTATGATTTGATGTATAAATTTGCTGGTGACATTAGTCACGTGTTGTTTTGTTTGTATTAAACTTCTCCTCCCACTATATCCCGACAAATGGAAACGGAAATACTTATTATAGTGGGCTATCCTATGTTGCCTCCCCCTCCGCCTGGCCTTGACTGAACTTTCATTCCGTAGTAATACGACATGAAACAAGTCGAATAGGGCCTTCCGTCTGATGAAGTCGGTGATTGTTGGCAACAACAATTATTGACTGAAATAAATTTATTACGGAAATATGACCGGTGTTTAAAGTTTTTCTTAAAAGAAAACAGAAAATATATATATATATATATATATGTGTGTGTGTGTGTGTGTGTGTGTGTGTGTGTGTGTTTTGTTGTTTTTCTAGCGTTTTCGGTTATACTTTTAGCCCTCATCGTGTGATGTATATATGTAGAGTTTATGTATGAGTGTAGAGTAATGTGTTTCTTTTATATTCCGAACACGGAAATCGTATTGCTGCCGTGTTCGTAGTTGAAATTATTAAGTGTTGTATTTTTTCTTTTTTATTGATAATGCTTCCATTATTTTTATTGATAATGCTTCCATTATTTTTATTGATAATGCTTCCATTATTTTTATTGATAATGCTTCCATTATTTTTATTGATAATGCTTCTATTATTTTTATTGATAATGCTTCCATTATTTTTATTGATAATGCTTCTATTATTTTTATTGATAATGCTTCCATTATTTTTATTGATAATGCTTCTATTATTTTTATTGATAATGCTTCCATTATTTTTATTGATCGAACTGAATTTTGGGCTGAGAAGTGCGAAGTTAATGTTCGTGACAAATACGTGGTGGTGTGTCTAATGTAATTAAATTCAAATTTGGATTGAAAATATAAAATGTAAATTCGTAAATGATACTGATTCACTATAGTTTAGATTTGGAAGGTGAATTGCTATTTTTGACGATGAGGTTAGCAGTTTTAAATTTCGTGTAATAGATAATTAAGTTATTTTTTTTTTTGTTTAAGTCAACGAGAGTTGCATATTATCGGATGGTGTTTCGAAGTGAAAATTCATTCTGTTTATAATTGTTATGCATTTGGTTTTTTGGAGAAAATGTTAATGTTATTGTTATTTTTCGTGTATTTGTTGTTATTAGTCACGTTTGAAAGAAAAAGTCTAATATGGTAGTCAATACGTTGACTAGACAGTGATCGTCTGCAGAACCACTCACATATAATATATTAATTTACACCAAGCTTCATATAAAAAAGAAAAAAGAAGTTATTAAAATTCGCCTAAAGCCACCACTCATGGTAGAAACCAAGGTAGCGAAATAACTCGTTTAAAAATTATATATATATATATCTGTAAATTCAGATAAAACTTAGAGGGGAAATAGCCATTTTCAACATCTTATTTTAAGACATGCATTCTCTGCCCTATTTAAACAAAGAATGAGGAAAAATTATAAGCCCAGAGGTTTGCTTTAGTAAAGGAAGGGGCTGGGAAATATTGGATTTTATAGGGTAAAGCTAGCGGAATTTTAGTAGTAATTTCTTCTTTGGTAGTGAGTGGTATGTGGCTTGATCCTTGAGTTAGTAGTGATAGTTAGTGGGGAATTTTGCTTAAACAAAATTAAAAAACCCTGACTGACTGAAAGAATAAGATACTTAGTGTAATTTAGACTAAACTATCGCCCGGTTCACACTCCACCCACGTCTATTGTACAGGTGTAGAGGCTCATCCCTTGTTCCCTGTTTAGGATGTGGTTTCCGGCTTTCTCTTTTCCAAATCTTTTCACTCTTGCGTAGCCCCCTGCACATCAGTGGCGTTACCGCCTTGCTCGGGTGATATGATTAAAAAAAAAAAAAAATTCTCTAACGACACATACTAGTGATCTCCCTCCGTTTATTTACGAGTATATTGTGGTGTTGAAATTTCAAAATTTTAATGTTTTTTGTCAAACATAGATTACATCTGTCTCTTAAGCTATAGGGGTCCTAGCCTTGCCTATGAGCTTACATTTTATCAGTGGATTTAAGTTATTTTCTTTTAATTCCCAGTATTTTCGAGAAAGGGCTGTTTGATATCTTAAACTAGGGTTGGTGAAGGAGTGCCTCTGTGTATAAATATATACTAGCAGTATATGCCGGCGTTGCTCGGGAGTAATGAAAGCTTTAAAACTAATCCATGGTCCTGGAGCTCAGACTCAGCCTAAAGAATATTTGTGTGAAGTTTGGTGAGAATCGGCTAAAAATTGTGGATTTGTATAAAGGACATACAGACAGACAAACAGACACACACACAAACATCTTGCCTTTTATATATATATTATCAATTTTCTGTACTATTGTAAGTACTGCAACCTTGAAACTTCTGGATAACGTTTCTTATGTCTTTGTCTATGAGTGTATGAAATTTGATTAAAATCGGACCACTCCTTCTATAACCCGATTTTTTCGATTATCGATTTTTGATATTTATCGGAGGTACCTCGACACAAAACCTAGCTAAGAACACTCGCAAACGCTTATAGTACAACTGTGTAAATTTTCAAGAAAATTGGTTCAGCCGTTTCGGAGTCTATAGGTAACGGACACACACACACACACACACACATACACACACAGAGAGACGAACACAAAGTTCCATTTAAAAATGTTTAGATATATTGTGTATTTGGGCAACAATCTCACTTTTATGCAGGTTTTATTAAAAATAACAGACAAGGTATTATTAAGTTTTTTATATCATTTTTCATGTGTTCTTATGATATTTTTCTTTTCAGTACTCAAATTATATAAGAGTTGACTACAAGTTTTGCGCTTTCGGCTATCCTTTTAACCATTATCAAGAATTAATTTTGTTTTATTTGTAAAAACATAGTGTCATGTGTATGTTAAGTTCCGAACACGGTAAGCACATTGTATTAGTAATGCCTCCATTATTTCTAATTTTCTTTTGCGTGTGGATGATTCTATTATGCATGTATTGTTAACAAGTATGTCACAAACAGGTACTGGAAGATCTCGATGTGTTTAAATGAGATCGGATGGAACTGTTGTAGGATAGGTGTAATGTCAATCTTCTCGTCAATTTTGTGGTTGTGTAGTTTATAAAAGGTAAAACTGAAATAGGTACTTCCACTAAATCGCAAAAAAAAAAAAACTGCATAGTTACTTTTAAACTGAATTTTTAAAAATTGAAAAGTTTTCTTGAAATTTTTATTTTAGTTTTAATTGAAAGCTAAATGATTAAATTTACTATTTCCAGTAAGCAAAAACTCTCTGGTTTATTTTAAACAGAAATTATATTGATTGGAATATAAAAGTTTGAGATTTTTTTCCATTTTTTAATTTTGCCGCCATTTTTGAGCGATCGACACATTTGTAAACAAAAGTTAATTCTCGGTTTTAAAAATCTTGCAAAAATAAAATATACATCTGTGACACGTTATTTTTTGGAAAATTAACAAATTTTATGTTAAATTCATCTGATTTACACAAGTATTACTTATTTATAGCACCAAATTTAGAATAAAACTATTTCTTAATGCTAGATTTGAACTTTTGGACCTGTCCGCGCTGTAAATCAAGAACTTGTTGGCAGGTACTTGATTAGAGATAAAGTGTATGTTGTTTATAAGTGACAAAATTGTACTAATTTTTTTTCGGGTAAGGGAGGAAACTCTGACCTTTTAATTTGCACATACAAATTACCATAAAAAAAAACTTCAAATGCACAAAAAAAAAAAAAAAAATAAAATTATTTTAAAGATATGGAGACAGAACGATTTTTATTAAACTTTTCAATTTTGAATAGGCATCAATTCTTAACTAAAAAATCTAACCGCAACAGTTCTTTATAATTAATTTTATAAATTATTATAATAACAAAAACAAATTCTTTTAAAGTTTTATTAGGAATCGAAAAAATCTTTTTTATTTAGACTATAATGTCCTTAATTTTTATTATTTATTCAAGTAATTAAAAGCTTATCAAATTAAATAATATCAGAGTTTTATCGCATTTTTATTTTATTCTTCCGAGCAGATTTTCGGATACAGAAAAAAAAAATAACAGATGATTTATATTTCCTAATGAGTCCTGCGTTAACTAATAAAATTATAAACCGCAACACTTTAAAATTTATTAAAATTTCATGGATTTACGTGGAAGTGGTTAACAGAGGTACAAACATATTTTTACCAATATCTTTAGAAAATAATACTTTCAAAAATAATTTCATTTGTTTGCGAATGAGTACTGAAAGTTTCATTAAAATCCAACAATTATTTGATTTTTGTTAGAATTTCCAAATGAATGTGTTTGTCACCGGAAAAAGTGTGTGATGTAATCATTACGTTTTCCATTGTAAACTGTCGAAACGTTTTGGTTACCCGCTAACTCCAATCAAAACAATATTTTCTGCTAAAATTTCGAACATGTTAGAAGAGATTAAAATATTTTTAAAAATAATTAAAAATTACTTTGATCTTTCCTCTTAATAATAATAAAAATATTTTGATTGAAAAAGTTCGCTTATATTAAGTCTGGGACCTTTTTATTTCTATGTTGTTTTTAGCTATTTAGTGGAATTACATAAACTGAAATCTTCTCGTCCTGGAAAATAATAATAATAAAAAAAACAAAAAACAGGCATTTCTTCAGATATTTGGAAGTGAGTCGAAAAATCTTCATCGTCATAAATCGTTGGATCATCTTTAATTTAAATATCTCGGGCAAATTTCACAAAATAATTCATGTCCCGTTAAACGAAAGCAGTTAGAGAAATTACGTTGACTGATTTAAAAATCAACACTTGTTGGGTTATTTAATGTCAACTAAAAGGCCCATAGGATAATGCTCATAATGAATTAATAAGGTAGAAAGACATATTTTTGGTTTATACTAAAGTAAAAGTAGATATTGTTCCAGCTTAGCCAACGGTAAGCAAGAAACATTGTTCCACTTTAGATTAGAGTAAAATTGATTTGCTTTAGACTAGAGTAAAAAGACATTGATCTAATTTATACTAGAATAAAAAAGGGAAAATGTAGACATTAGTCCGCTTTAGATTAGAAACCAAAAGGTAGACATTGGTCAATTTTAGACTAGAGTAAAACGGTAGACATAGTACCAGTTTACACTGGAGTAAAAATGGAAGATAGAACCCAGTTACATTGGTCCGCTTTAGATTAATGTTAAAAATATAGACATTGGTCCACTGTCGACTAAAGAAAAAATGGTAGACGTAAATCCAGTTTAATCTAGCTTTAAAAAAGAAGAAAAAGTTAAATAGTGATCCACTTTAGATGAGAGTAAAAAGAAAAAGGTCCAGTTTAGAAGACGGAAATTACTGGAAAGTAATTGAAACTCACCTGCAGCAGGCTGAAGGTGTAATGCTCCTCATGCCAATGACATTTCCACCGAGATTCTCTACGGCATATGACTTCATTGAATTTCTTTTAATGTGTTCCCCACGAATTTATATTTAAATTGGGGTCATCAGGAGAGAATCCTTCTTCTCAACACTTGCACACCGGTCCTCCTCCCTGATGTGAGGCCCCATTATAACGATATACAAGTGTGTTGTAGATATACTAATTCAAATGTCTAAATGTTTATACTTATAATTATAAAAAAAGCAGACATTGATCTGGTTTACGCTAGATTAAAAACGGTAGACATATATCCAGTTTATATTAGAATCAATAAGGCTGACACTAATCAGGTTTGCACTTGAGTAAAAACGTAAAGATGAATCTGGCTTATACCCAATTCTGCAAATAATTGATTGATTCGTTTTCTACGTCTTATCAACCCTTTGCAGGTTATTTAAAATCAGAAAACATTTTTAGATTATAAGATTTTTTGGAGATAATAATGAGTTAATGATAAAAGTCTTACTTATTAAAAGTATTCCCAAAGATATTTGCGAGTAAGTGAATATAACGAGCCCAACTGGAATTGGAACTCAGTACTCCGATTAACAATTCCGAGCCATTATCCATTTAATCACCTGAACAACCACTCTCACAGCACCTGGTATTTCAAGCGGCCACTCACTAGGTACTGACCAGGCGTGATGTTGGTTAATTTTGGTGATCGTACGGGAATCGGTGTTTCAACTTGATGTGACCGTAAGCGCTGATTACCTGGAAGGTAGCTCGACTCCATTTTCTTTTGCACCCCTGTGAGAATGATGATTTTACACATTGACAGGGTTGCAAAAATGAAAATTTATTATTTAAAATGAATGGCTGTTAGCTAGAGAACAAGCCCAAGATGCGATGCGAACTATAATTAGGAGATATCAATAAGTTATAACAAGATATAACTTTGCACCCCTGTGCAAATGACGATTTTACACCTTGACAGGGTCGCAAAAAGCTAGATTTATTATTTAAAATGAATGGTTGTTAGTTGGAGAAAAAGCCCAAGATGCGAACTATAATTGGGAGATATCAACAAGTTATAACAAGATGTAACTTTGCACCCCTGTGCAAATGAGGATTCTACACCTCAACTAGTAACGAAGAACGGCAGATTTAAGATTTCAGATATTTTATTGTTAACTAAAAGCCCAAGATGCGAATTCTAATTACAAGATGTCAACATTAGAAATTTAAACTTGTGGGAACTGTTTTAACAGAGGATAAACGTAGGTTTGTTTGTTTGTTGGTTGGTTATGTTGAGTACCATATCAATCTCTACGGGTTATTTAATACCGAGATCTAAATATCTTGAATGCAGTTTTAAGCATTCAGGTTGATTTTTGTTTGTGAGTTCACTATTCAATCATAGCTGGGAACCTAACGGGTGCTACCACGTCGAGTCAGGATGAAGTTGGGACCAAAAGAAATTGAGAGATGATTCTACGCTCTTCAAAATCTCTAATCCCCCGATCAGAGGCCTTGTTACGGGATCTAGTTTGTCGTCATACCCAGGACCAAATGAGGATGGGATCGATAGATTTATTAGTTGATTGGTTCGTTTTTTTTCTAACGTTTCCGTTTTTTTCTAACGTTTGTAGGCTATTTAAAACCAAAATCATTTGAATTTTGCGATATTGTATTGATAATTTCTTTTTATGTTTTTGAAAAGCAATATTTTCCAATACAAATCCTACTATTTAAGCCATAGATGGGGACAGAGTTATTTGCGCGGAAGTGAATGTAACGAGTTTGAATGGAATTGGAACCCCGATTTCAACCGAGGATGGAAAATGCTACACCGAAATCCGAACGCGCATTGTAATAAGAAAAGATTCTTTCGAAAAGCTAAGCAACATATTAAGAAATAAGAAATCTTTTTTTAGAACCAATAATAGAGTACTAAATAGAATGAATGGAATCAAATGCTGGACAATTGCCCCATATGAAGAGAAAATTGCAAGGATCAGAAATATGGTTTCTACAGAAGGATACTGAGAATGCCATGGGCGAAACCCGTAAGCAACGAAGACATCTTAAATGTGGTTTATACTGCAACTATGCTGAGTAGTTTTTAGTTTCTGGAAGAGAGAGACAGACAGACAGACAGACAGACAGACAGACAGACAGACAGAGCATAATCTGACGTGAAGAGTAACTGAAAAAAATGCAAGTACTTTTGAACTCTCAGTCACGCTTACTTGTAATTTAAAGCTAGTTAACTATCGATGGGCTTCGAACACTTTTGTCTACAATATAACATAGGCGTAGTTCAATTCATAGTATATTTTCTAGGTACTTCAAAACAAAGTAAAAAAAAAAAATCATCCATGAATTTGTTTCTTCATGCTAACCATCGAAAAAAAAAAACACGATATAAAATTAACTATTTTTTTATCCGCAATGTGGAATGTGTTAAAATTCTTCAACATTTTAACAAGAAAATCATCAACAAGATGCTGAAAATTGCTGCAATGCACTCTTGATTTATTTAAGACTAGCTGTATAGCCCGGCGTTGCTCGGGGATTTTTAGTGGTTATGTTGAAATGGTAAGGTCAAGTAATTATTCAAAAAGCTTCAGTTTGAGGTTGCTGTGACGCGTAAGTAAAAAAAAAAAAAATGCAATTATTTGTTTTTGTTTTATTTGTAATTCACGGGATTCATGCTTGGTCAGTTTTGCGAATAAACGAGAATGATGTATGTACAATTAGAAGAACGGGGAACGGAGTTACAGGAGCCCGTAATGTGATGCAATGATGTTGTGACGATGTTTTTACAAAAAAAAAACCCGATTTTTATTGGAATACAACTAAGCGTTTCGGAGAAATAAACGATTGCAAAAAGCAACATTTTCCATCAATTTGTGCCGCACAGTGTCTGTCAATTTAAATTTTTGCTCGCATATTAAGGTATCAGACCTTGATCTACCAGTGACTCAATTTTGGTTTAGTTTGAGTGAAACGTCTTGGAGAAATGCATAAAAGTACGCAAAAGACCACTAGAAATTATGTTTGTCTCTGATTTTTGACGAAATCTGAACATTGATTGAATTTGATTTTTGTACATTAAATGTTCGGATCTTAATCTACATGTTATCTGATTTGGGTTGAATTCGCATAAGGCGTCTCGGAGGAGAAGAGTTCGTAAATTCTAAGCGTTTCGGTAATTTCTGCTGTACCCTGTAAATCGATTTGAAAAATTTTTGCGTACATCAACTTATCATGTCATGATGGACAAGTGACCCAATTTTTGTTGGAATCGGACCAAGGGTTTCAAAAGAGTATGGTTCGTTAGAATGGAAACACACAAAAACACATGCAGACAGACAGATATATTCATTTTTATATATATAGATGGAATGATATATTATGACATGTCTCTAATTATTATTTAGATACCTTGTATTTATTTTCAATTTTTCTAGTTGAATTATTCACCTATATTGCATATGATTCATTTAGTCAGTCAGTTAAGTACCATACGTGATACACACTTGGGCGATCATGTCTCAAAAGAGACATGACTGACTCAGCAGAAGATTTCCCCGTATAGGTTGCCATTACTTCCTGCGGTAGATTGGTTGCTAACCAAGACTAAAGAATCCAATCTGTTTTGCTATTTTATCCATAGCTGGAGGGAAGAGACGGACTAATATCTTTCTCAAGGGTATTTGCGCGTGAGTGAATTCGACGAATTCGACTAGAATCTGAACTCGGCTCTCCGAGTTCTCGTTCCATGCTGATTTTCACTGCTTAATAAAATCCATTATTGTACATAATTAGGTTACAAGAAACTATGCATTTTATATAAATACTACCTTATGAAAATTGAGATGTCTACATCTCAATTTTCATAAGGTAGTATTTATAAGGTAGTATTTATATAAAAAGGAGGGTTGTTTCATAGAGTTTTTTAAGGGTGCACGAAATCCTTGCACTAGCCCTGCTAGTAAGCAAATATATAGCTATAGCTATTGGATGTCATTAAAGATTAAGATCGTCTTACAGACAATTGCTCAGTCAGTTAAGTGCAATGCGAAATACACGATTGGACGATCATATCTCGGAAGAGACATGACTGACTGGACAGAAAACTTTCCCGCAATAGGTTGCCATTACTTTCTGAAAAAGACATGTTGCCAAACAAGGCAATAGAACCAAATTTGAATGCTATTTAACCCATAGCTGGAAGGGGAAAGATACAGATTAATAACTTTCCCAAGAGTACTTGCGCGTAAGTGAATGCAACAAATTCAACTAGAATTCGAACTCGGCTCTCCGATTTCTCTTTCCGAACCGATATCTATTTCATTACAATGCACATCCTTACTGCTGGAATAAATTCAATCCACTCTGGGTTCTTCACACTTTAGTCGTTACAAATATAATATCCCGCCGATCAGTAGGGGCTCTTACAGAATATTGCTACTATATAGTAATATCGAACTTCAGTACATTCCTCTTGTGACATAAGGACTAAGTAAGCTTTGTTAATATCGATAAGACAACAGGTGTGATCTCATTTCTCTAACGCGATGATTAAGCGGGATTCGGGACAGGCTTTATAATATTTGTCTCGGTTTTATTTAATTTTTTTTTTCATGTTAAATCGTCTCTTTTTTTTTTCATGGTGAATCTTGTACGTCCCTAAATTCACTATAATTTTTACTTTTTTAGATATTTGTAATATTTGAGCTACCTGAGGATACTCGACATTTACCAGGTCTACTGCCCTTGATGTAACCATAAAGATCTACACATTAGTGTTGCGTTGTAGTACGATTCTTGAATGATAATTGACTAGATGTACCTACCCTCTTTCGCAGCACTCGTAACACCAAAATGACGCTCCTCTCGCAAGCTGTGACAACAACTTTCCTCCCGACTCACGCACCCCTCCGACACACTCACCTACCCACAGCCAGCTCCGTCACTGTAAGAAAAGCAAACACAATAAACAACCAAAAAACAAAATAAATAATAAATAAAAAAAAAACGAAAGAAATAATAAAAAAAATTATTTATATATATTTTTCTCTATTTATAACGCTGTGTGTTAGTTTCAAATATTTGTTGTATTTTTTGTTTCTTTTTTGTTTTTGTTTTTTTTTGTTCGACCGTGGGAATGGCGACTGTTCAGGAAAATGTTCGCGCTGTTGGCTGACAATAACAACAACAAAATCAACAATAGCAACAACGAAAAGTTACAATTGGACAGAGAAGCATTGTATAAGGTGCGATGAGTAAATTGTCACCAATTTATATTTTTAATTTCGCACATGCGCGTTGTTTCTTTTTAATTTTGTCGACTGCACAGTATAGTAGGGTCAGTCGGGCACCGTCTGTGAGAAAAGGAGAACCATGACGTAATTCAATCTGCCAGAAATTTGGAAACGGCATGCTGCACTGCTTGGAATTCGTACCGGAAGCTTCAATACGAACATTTTCGAGTGCTTGGGTGTCAATCACAGTGCAGTGGATTCGAAAAAGTTAGACGAGTTTAATAGTGATTACGAAGGTACGGCAGTTCAGAAAACTCACTCTGATCGTTCTGATAGAAAAAGAACTACCGAATCTTTTGAGGAAGTCCTCAGACTCAACACGGAAGCCGACATCAAGTGCGCTTGAGGAGGTATTGCTGCCCTGGGTTAAGAGGGTGGCTGCTGAAGAAACTTATGTCTGGCAACAGGACTCTGCACCATGCTACACAAGCAAGAGAACACAGTCATGACTGTCTGAAAATTTCTGCAACCATATCATCATTATGTGTAGAGCATAGTTGAGCAAGAGACCGACAAAACTGCTTGCAACACCAAAGATGAACTGGAGACACGGATTATGGCAGCATTCACCAACTTAAACAAGAAGACCGTCCAGAAGAGAAGCAGGGGATTCCGAACGCATCTTGAGGCCGTGGTTGAAGCCAATGGCGAGTTTATTGAATAAATTTATTTTTTACTATTTCAAGATATTCCTGCGTAATTTGTTAAGAATATCTGTTAAAATGAGATGTCAATGTTATTTTCATTTCCTCGTAATCTAGACGACAAGTTATCCATGGAACTTTGTCTGTGTGTGTGTGTGTATGTGTGTCCGTTACCTATAGACTCCGAAAGGGCTGAACCGATTTTCTTAAAAATTTACACAGTTGTACTATAAGCGTCTGCGGGTGTTCTTAGCTAGGTTTGTGTCGAGGTACCCCCGATAAATATCGAAAATCGATAAGATTGCAGTTCTTGAAATAGTGCAGAAAATCGATAATATATATATATATATATATATATATATATATTGCCTTTTATATATATATATATATATATAAAAGGCAAGATGTTTGTGTGTGTGTCTGTTTATCTGCCTGTATGTCTGTATTTTTTCAGCCCTTTTATTTTATTTTTTGCTTCGGGTTTGGCTCTAAGTAGGTATAATTGTAGTTCTTAGTCTCAGCCATGATACAATTTACTCAGAGGACTTATTTAGCCTTCAAAATTCAGTTTACGACGAAAAAGACTTATTTGATATCGATACCAGGAAATCAAAATTTGATTTACATCCATTCATTTTTCTTTCAGTCTACGGTTTCGCTTTAACTGGAAACAACTATTGCTTTTTAGTGTTTCGTGCCAACGTCCAAAGAGTCTGATCTCCAGGACCATGGATTAGTTTTAAAGCTTTCATTATACCCGAGCAACGCCGGGCTATACTGCTAGTATATGATAAAGTAAAGGCGCCTCTCTGTTGTTTTTACCGCGTAATTTCTAAATTGCATTTACCTTCTTATTTACTCTGATATATAAACGAAGGAAATAGAAAAGTACGACAGAGAGAAAATAATGACGCCCTTTTATAAAGCAATTTACACAAATTAAACTAAGTTTAAGTGTTAAATTGTAATGGTTTTTCGAGCAAAAATCACTGTTTTATCTTAGTAGTTTACTTGTGGAAAACATTTTAAACAAGCCGATGTTTTTGTCATAAATACATCGGTATCAATGAAAGGTAATGATAGAGCGTTGATAGAATTAATTAAGAATCATTTGTATTTTTCTTCAATGAAGAGTGATAACATAAAAATAATACTTTCAAGAAACTTCGAAGTCGGCATGACTGAAATAACATCGTTAAATTAAGTGACAAGTTTCTCCACATTAATTCTCTCAGTCTTTCTAAATACATCCTAATTATCTTTTACAGACAGCCACATAAAGTTGTTTTTCTGTATCTTATTATAAACGAACCAAAGATTATGTAAATTTTTGTAACTTTGTATAATATTTATGCATTTCACCCTAATCTTTATTCGGTAAACATTCCATTGCTAATCATACATTACTTTTTAAATACACATGTCTTTGTTGTTTCCGTTCCTTATATTATGGCTGCTATTGCATATATATATATATATATATATATATATATATATATATATATATATACTACTGGCCATAATTATTAGGCCACCTCCGTTTAAAAAAAATATGTATTTCACACTATTTTTAGTATTTATTGTCAAGTGAATAATTCTAAATGAAAATAGAAGGGTTCTTTTGTTAATACTGCACAATAACATGTGCATCAAATGAACTGTTCTGTTCTCCAGTTTTTGTACTTTCTTCCCCATGCTAGTCTCTTCTTATTATTGGCTGGCCGAAGCAAAGGCTTCCTGGATGCCTTGAAAAATATTCTGGAATTCGAACTCGGCTCCCTGAGTTCGAATTCCAGTTTAACTCTTTGTATTTACTTCCGCACAAATACCCTTGGGAAGACATTAATCCGTATCTTTCCCCCAGTTATTGGTTAAATAATAGGACAGACTGGGTTCTGTAGCCTTGGCTGGTAACCAGTCTACCGCAGATAGCAATGGCAGCTTACTGCGGGATAATCTTCTGCCCAGTCTGTCATGTCTCTTTCGAGACATGATCACACAAGCGTGCATCACGTATGGCACTTAAGTGACTGACTGACTGAATAATAACAAAAGAACCATTCTATTTTCTTTTAGAATTATCCACGTGGCAATAAATATTAAAAATAATATGAAATGCATCACTTTTTAAAAGAAACTGGGATGACATAATAATTATGGCCGGTAGTGTATAATACACTACCGACCATAAGTTTGGGAGCACACATATTCTTAGCAGAATCAAAATGCAGATGTCAAGTAAAAAAAAAGTATTTATTTCAACTTTAAAGTAAACATTTACTCAGTTTGCTACTTGACTCCTCTTATTGTGATCAAGTTTTCGCCGAAAATTCAGATTTATTCAGATTATATAAATACGGTATTATTTATTTTTGTAAACCATATTACTACTGTATAAATGGCAAGGAAGAAACAGATTAGCATTGAAAAAAGAGCTCAGGTTGAAATTCTTTCGAAACAAGAATATTCTGAACGTGTTATCGCTATTAAGCTTATTAAAAAAAGGTGTGCATTATTGCCTTCAACGACTTCGTGAAACTGAGTTAAATATTAACAGAATATAATATTATCTTGCAGGCCCAGTGTAACATCTATTGTAGAGGATAGGCACTTGATCATATCTAGCAAAAGGAATAGAAGAAAAACCGCTCCGGAATTAACAATTGAAATGAATTCTCCTCGGTAACATCCAGTATCTGTTAACACTGTTAAGAGACGACTTCATTCTGCTGGGCTTAAAGGCTGTGTAGCAGTTAAGAAACCACTATTAAAGAAGGAGAATAAGGGATGAAATTGATCGTTTGGTTCGAAACAAACTTCTTAAAAATGAACAAATGTTGTTTAAATGCTTGCAGGATGCTTGGAAATCACTTTCACCAACTTATTTTTATAAGAAAGAATGGCAAGGATTTGCTCTGCAGCAATAAAGGCTCGTTATGGTTTCTTTGATGAAAAGAAAATATGAATTAACTTTAATTAAATTTGAAATTACTTTATGTTAATTTTGATTTTAATTATTGTACAACTGTGAGTAACAATGAAATATATCTATATTTATTCTTCTAAGACATAAAATTTGTTATTTCTTTCTCTTAGAGAATAAATCTAAGTGGTCCCAAACTTATGGTTTATTTCTGATTTAGACACTCATACGTCAACATTGACGGGAGAGTCCATTATTATTATTATTATTATTATTATTATTATTATTATTATTATTATTATTATTATATATACAGTACTGTGCAAAAGTATTAGGACAAGAACTATTTTATCTTTTATGAGGCATCAAAATAAAGTTTTAAAATCACCCCTGTCCTAACACTTTTGCACACTACCGGTAGTGTGCAAAAGTATTAGGACATGGATGATTTTCCTAAAAACCTTACTAAAATTCAAATACAGGGTGAAAAGCCAAGTACATTGCTAATAAATATTGATTATTTAAAACTAGGTGTAAAAGAAATGTATTAAAAAGAAGTTATATTTAATTTTTCCTATTTTCTATTAAACAAGTTATTTTGAAACTACTCATTATTCTATTATCCTTGGATATGACTGACTTTTTTCTTATTCCCTCCTCTCGAATTGATAAATCTAATGTTACTTCGCAAGACACACTTTGGGAACAAATACAAGCTGCTTGGCAGGAGATACCATTAGATACATGGAAGAAGCTTGTGATGTCAATGTCTGACAGAATGAAGGCTGTGATCAAAGCAAAAGACTATTCTACTAAATATTAAATTTATGTTGTAACAAGTATTTTTTCTTGTTAAAGCATTTGTTGAGTAAATCAAGTAAAATTACTTAATTAAATTATTTTCTATCAATATGTCTCATAAAAGATAAAATAGTTCTTGTCGTAATACGTTTGCACAGTACTATATATATATATATATATATATATATATATATATATATATATATATATACAGTAATAATTATATACCCCAGTGATCGAAATAAAACGTTCGGTTAAAAATTTCTAGCACCTGAAGAAGGCCGGAGAGTACAACGGCCGAAACGTCGTAAACATGGCAATAAAGATGAGAACAGTGTAAACAATGTAAATATAACCTCATCTCAGAAGTATAGACAAATACAGTAGCAGTTATATTAGAAAGTGTACAATATATGTTTGAAAGCAGATCGAGATTAAACATATATATATATAATTTTTATTGCCATGTCTACGACGTTTCGACTGTTGTACGCTCCGGCCTTCTTCAGGTGCTAGAAATTTTTAACCGAACGTTTTATTTTGATCACTGGGGTGTATAATTATTAGTTCAAAAGCAATTTGTTTTCAAGGAATTAACCAACGCCTATAACCACTTGATATATGCGTTTGTTAGTTCCAGTGACTTGACCCAAAGAGTTGTGAGCTACAGCAGCGGTGAACTTAGAAAATTGGGTTAAAACGGAGATAACCAAATGGCACCCAGAAGTAAAATCGCACATGGAATGAGAATTATATACTCCAGTGATAGAAATAAAGGGTTCAGTTAAAAATTCGTAACAACTGAAGAAGGCCGGAGCGTACAATGACCGAAACGCCTTAAACATGGCAAGGACAACAGTCCGAAGAGTGTAAATAATGTAAGCTGTTTACTGTTTAACTGATTTAATTTCAATCTGCCCAATAACCATCGTTAGATCCGATGGGCTTTAACCGACCCGGCCACAAAGAATCTTTGCTAATCAAGTAATTTTTTATTTATTTCCGTCTACCGACCTGAATACTGCAGAAATCTGACGGAAAACGCATATTTTTTATTTAATAAGATTTCAAAAACATTCAGGCCAGTAGCCGAAAAAAAAAAAACAAAAAAAAAAAACGCAGCGTGTACATAAATATGAACATCCACTAAAATAACGTTTACAGTGATAATTAATATATATATATATTTTATTTTTTATTTTTTATTTTTGTGAGGGACTAGTCGTTGGCAGATTTAATTATATCAGATTAATTATGAAAGAAATATGGAGACAATACTGGAACACGCTCAAAATTACGAATATTGTAAATACGTAAAATAAAGAAAAAAAATTACGATTAAAATGCGTATATAAAGAAAAAAATGATCCAGTGGAGCATAAAAAGGAAAAAATAATGTTCGCATATCTCCGAATAAATTCAAGGATCTTCAAAAATTCTCCTTCTTCTTGCACAGATGAGATAATTTTAAGCATAAGGCTTCTAAAATTAATAAATGGTGTTTTGATCTGCTTATATATATATATATATATATATATATATATATATATATATATATATATATATATATCAGCATGCAGTGTGGGTATCGAAGAATCCAAAGGAGTATCCTGTACATACAGTGGTAGGATAAACATATACGCATATAAATAGATATAGAGCAAATATAAGAAGAATTAAGGCAGACACGTTATTTCATGGTGAATCGGAAGCATAGGCCTATTTCAGGTGAATCATCTTCCGTCTTTAACTTACCTATTTTAAAACAAAGACGGAAGCTGTTGATGGTTCGCCTGAAATAGGCCTAAACTTCAGATTCACCATGAAATAACGTGTCTACCTTAATTTTTCTTATATATATATATATATATATATATATATATATATATATATAAATCATAAATAATATATATAATTAAAAAATTAATAATATATATATTATTAATAATAAAAAGTCATTACTTCTCCAGAGTATATATATATATATATATATATATATATATATATTCTAAAGAAATTATGGCATTTTTATTAATGCAACAGATTTTTTAGATAAAAATTGATACAGATAAAAAAAATAAGGTTTAAATTTATACACGCACACAGACATGCCATGCCTGCACATATACAAACACTGACACGATAAGCGCACATATACATACACTCACACGATGAGCGCACATACACACCCACACCCACTCAATATATGTGTGAGCACGTGTGGTGGTTTCCGCACCGTTTCTAAACAATTCATAAATAATGTGCAGTGTTGCCATTGATCGCTTCATTAGATAATTTAGCGCCTTCAACAGCTGACATATTATGAAGAAAAGACGCTGTTATGTGAATCATGGGAAAGTTCTTTGCATTACATACCCATCTATTTGATCAGCAGACCTTAACAATAAAACTCAGACACATATCTACCTAGTTGCATATCATCATACCTATGTCAATCCATTCATAATCTATCTCGCTTCAGAACCCTATCTATCTATCTATCTATCTATCTATCTATCTATCTATCTATCTATCTATCTATCTATCTATCTATCTCAGTTTTTTAATTATCTATCTATCTATCTATCTATCTATCTATCTATCTATCTATCTATTTTTCTATCCTATCTTATTTTTGTGCCGGTTGATTTTAGTATCTCGCACCTGTATTTGGCATTTTGGGCTGCTCTTTTTGCTGTTGACCATGCATTCGCTTTCTTACAGTTTATTTGTAGTCCTTTCTCTGTAGGAGGTCTTGTAGTATCTATCTATCTATCTATCTATCTATCTATCTATCTATCTATCTATTTTTCTATCTATCTATCTATTTTTGTGCCGGCTTGATTTTAGTATCTCGCACCTGTATTTGGCATTTTGGGCTGCTCTTTTTGCTGTTGACCATGCATTCGCTTTCTTACAGTTTATTTGTAGTCCTTTCTCTGTAGGAGGTCTTGTAGTATCTATCTATCTATCTATCTATCTATCTATCTATCTATTTTTATGCCGGCTTGATTTTAGTATCTCGCACCTGTATTTGGCATTTTGGGCTGCTCTTTTTGCTGTTGACCATGCATTCGCTTTCTTACAGTTTATTTGTAGTCCTTTCTCTGTAGGAGGTCTTGTAGTATCTATCTATCTATCTATCTATCTATCTATCTATCTATCTATCTATCTATTTTTGTGCCGGCTTGATTTTAGTATCTCGCACCTGTATTTGGCATTTTGGGCTGCTCTTTTTGCTGTTGACCATGCATTCGCTTTCTTACAGTTTATTTGTAGTCCTTTCTCTGTAGGAGGTCTTGTAGTATCTATCTATCTATCTATCTATCTATCTATCTATCTATCTATCTATCTATCTATCTATCTATCTCAGTCGGTTCAGAGCAGTCTCTATTCTTTTTTCTTTCCTTCTTTCAACGACTCGGTTCATATCATTCTTACATACACATCTAAAGGTGTGTTTTTCTCGTTTTACACCTATGCGATTTTACGTAGAATTTGTCAAAACTTCACACCATGAACCGTTAACGTTGCCATATAACTTTTGAAATACGCGATGTAAAATCTTTTTCTACGGTTAGCTTCTTCGAATTCTACTTCTTCTTTGTCCCATATAACTTCAGGACTTGGGCTATGATGGCTCCTCACACTTTCTTGTCCTTTTGTAGATCATTTTATCTTTTTATTATCTCACCTAAAGCTTACTCTGACATTCATTTATTCAAGCCAGCTAAGTAGGCGATGTTTTCCTCTTTTTCTGCTGCTTTCAATCTGCCCTGTGTGTATCAAATTTACCAAACCCTCTTTTTTCATTTTGCACCCTAGAAATTTCAACTGTTTCTTCCTGACGTTAAGTTTAACTTTTTCCCTTTTTGTTTCCATTTTCTCGAAAAACTTCTTCGTTGCTCACATACACGGTCCATGGTATCCTCAGCATCCTTCTGTAGAATTACATTTCTGATGTTTCAAGTTTTTTTATTCTGCAATATTGATCTATCAATTGCGATTTGAAAAAATCGCAACCAGTCTTTTTGTTTGTAATCATATCACTCCGTGCAAACCACTATCTATCGTGAAAGAATAAGTAAAAAGAGAAACATTATTCAAGAGCGAGAACAATAAAAAAAGACGAATCAGGAAGACAGTTGATTGACATTGCATTTAAAGTTTTGAAGATCAAAATTGGCTGGACAGCATGGTGACGGAAGAGAATAAATTGATGAGACGTTATTGCCAATCAAGTACAGCCTCGACATATTTGGGAAAGACATAAGAGTAATCAAGAATCTCTACTGCCTGCATACGGACAGGTAACGAATTCAGCATATATACACAGATAGAAAGGGGCGTAAGACAAGGATGTGTCTTTTCACCAGATCTATTCAACTTGTACAGCTAGACTATTCTGAGGACCCAAGATGTTATGCCAGGATTTGTCATCGGAAGCCACAATTTGAACAGCATAAAGTATGCAGATGATACAGTGCTGTTAGTAGACACGGAAAGGAAACTACAAGACCTCTTACAGAAAAAAATCTGAAGTGAATTATATTATTTGAATAACAAACGTCGACTGAAAGCCTTCTATTATGGAGTATAAACTTTATACTTTATTTATGAGGGATAGAAGGTCATCTACATCGACATTTTCGAATACATCACTGATGCTATGGCTATTATAACATTGTTTTCTTATGAGAGCAAGATGACTACAATCAGGAACTGCTTCATTGTATATACAGGGTGCCACACAAAAAATAGGAAACCCCAGACTTTATGAGGAATAAAAATGAACTAATATATAAAAAGAATTAACTGTTTTAGTTGAACACCACATTTAAGATTTGTTTTTCTTTTGTTTTAAGCTACTAAATGTCTATCTTCTCTTTTGTTTCAAAAATTCCAACAATAAAATAAAATATACAAAATAGTACAAAATTTCTTGTTTTTTTGTTTGTTTGTTTTCTGAGGGGTACCCTGTAGTACCATACTGCACATTATAGCTTCTTCCCCTGACTGAGTATTAAAAAAAAATGATAAGTTGATTTGTTCTTTTTTAGGTTTTCCCGAGTAGTACGTTCCACTTTCTTAGGATGATCCACATTTTGAAAAGATTCTTGGGTAGCTGTAATGATGTATTTTTTGTTTTGTTTTTAAAGGAGGAGTAGAAACAGGAGGGACACTTCTGGTCGTCTAGTCGATATATCAGAGCATAAACTTGTTTATTGTAGTTATTTTCCATTCTTACTGAATGTTCTATTATTGTGCCCTTGTGCCATATTTATCTATTAAGTTTAGTATATATGGTCCAATTCATTTTTGTTGTTGTTGGCAATTTCTATTTTCTTTTTCATTCTCCGGAGTAACAGTTTAAGTAGTGGCTCTTGTAAGAGAATTGTAATGATACTATAGTCGTTGGAAACAGAGAGCCCAAGATCCATACTACGAATTGAAGAAGATAGAATGAAGAAAAGTGAGTGCTATAAAAGACGATGCCAAATGGAACATCGAAATGCGAAGGTAAACTGGAATTGTGAAAGATGCGTTTCAAAAACAAAACAAGGCAAAAGAAATGTAATTCTACAGAAGGATACTGAGAATACAATTAATGCAAATGCACTGGAATAACGAATAATGTTTTCCAAAAGTTAAACAAAGCAAAATAAATGTAATTCTACAAAATGATACTGAAAGTACTATGCACAGAATGCGTTATAACAGCAAATGATGTCACCCAAAAGTTAAACCAGTCAAACGAAATGTAATTCTATAGGAGGATACTGAGAATACTATGAATGGAATGCATTGGAATAGCGAATGATGACTTCCAAAACCTAAATAAGACAATCGAAATATAATTCTACAGGAGGATACTGAGAATACTATGAATGGAATGCATTGGAATAGCGAATGATGACTTCCAAAACCTAAAGAAGACAATCGAAATATAATTCTACAGAAGGATACTGAGAATACTATGAATGGAAAGCATTGGAATAACGAATGATGTCTTCCAAAAGCTAAACAAGACAAATGAAATGTAATTCTACAGGAGGATACTGAGAATATTATAAATGAAATGCATTGGAATAGCAAGTAATGTCTTCCAAAAGCCAAGGAAATCAAACAAAATGTAATTCTACAGGGTGATACTGAGAATACTATGAATAGAATGCATTGGAATAGTGAATGATGTCTTCTAAAAAGTAAACAAGCCAAACGAAATTTAATTCTACAGGAGGATACTGAGAATACTATGAATGAAATGTACTGTAATAGCGAATGATGTCTTTCAAAAGCTAAACAAGACAAATAAATATAATTCAATGGTAGAATACTCTGAATGGAATGAACTGGTATAGAAAAGGATGTCTTGTAAAAGCTAAACAACTCAAAAGAAATGTTAATCTCCAGGATGATACTGACAATACGGTTATGGCGACTTGCTCATATGACACATGAACTCTTCCAAACTATATATAAGCATCAGTTATCTTTGCGCAGGAGGTGTGAGCGGAATCTATTCCAGCAGATAAATCTAACAGACGGACTAACAATTGCACTAATAATCTCTCATTGGTATATGTTTGTACTACTGTCTTTGTTAGTATATTTGTTTACTCTATTCCTTCTTTGTCCTTTTATTTCTGGCCTTAGCAAGGCCCAACAACATGACGACGAAGATTCTTAAGGACCGTTTAAGATCCCAAAAGAACCGTGTGGAAATTGTCAATATTGTACGCACGGAATTTTATTTTTCGTCACACTTTGTTCTATTCAACAAAGAACTTGGCAATCCAGAAAAGGAAACCGAAAAAAATAAATTCTAATTTCGTCACATCTTGTTTTACTCGTTAGTACTTGGTAATCCAGAAAAGGAAACCGGACGAAAACAAAAAAGTGTAAATAACTTACACTGAACTTGAACGCAAGCCGCTAAATTACTAAACTTTCGAGAGAATAAAAGCACTCGTGATTCTCTGAGTGAGTAAAAAACTAAAGTTATTCATTTTCAATCAATTATTATTTCGTTACTGAGTAAGAAACTAATTTTTTTTTTTTGTTATTCAAAAAAGTTTTCATTTGAATTTAATTTGTATTCGGGCAATCAAAAGAAAATAAATAAATAAAATTACACGGATAAGCATGGATAAATTTAAATCCACCATGCTTGATTTCCTTAAGTTCCAACTTGAACAGCAAAACCAACGGGAGCTTAAATGCCAAGAGAAACAAAACCACCGGGAACTTAAATGGCAAGAAAAGTAACTTGAGCAGCAATAAAGAATAGAGCAACTCCAGCTGTATATACAAAAAGAACGGCTTGAAATTCAAAAGCAAAATGAGGAAGAAGAACTTGAAATGCTAGAGCAAGCTGAAAAAGAACGGCTTGAATTTCAAAAACAAACTGAAGTCAGACATCAGAAACTCGAAGAAATTCTACTTCAAACTCAACAAGAGCAAAAAAACTTGCTTAAACTGGCAAACTGGGGACAAATTAGTAAAAAACGAAAATGCATTCTCACAAAACACAATTTGGAGTGCAATAGACACTTTTACATATTCTCCGGACGAGGATATAACATTCGCCTCCGAATTTGTGAATTATATTTTAATCCGTAAAACAAGCGAATTGACATTGACTGAAACAGTTAAAGTTCTTACAGAACTTTTTAGTCTTAAACTCAACTCTTTCATAAGATATGGAAGTGCATGAACTTAAAGTATCGTGAAGATTTCACTACGTTCGCGCCGGTCGTGAACAAGCATTGCGACGATTTCAAACTGTCAGAATTGCGTGCAAATAATTCCAAAAATCCGATATTTGTTTAGAGACTCGTTTCAGCTAAAGACGCTGAAATTAGACGCACGGCTCTGAATAAATTTAAAAATGAGCCAAACCACTCTCCAACAAATAGCGGAAGATTGTCAGAGATTCGTAAGCGTAGGCCAAACTTCGAAAAA
The DNA here is from genome assembly GCA_037127315.1 of Ascarosepion bandense. Lineage (NCBI taxonomy): Eukaryota > Metazoa > Mollusca > Cephalopoda > Sepiida > Sepiidae > Ascarosepion > Ascarosepion bandense. The sequence goes on along the minus strand of JBBBDQ010000772.1, from coordinate 1,697,608 downwards.
TATCGAGGAATCTAGCATAGCTCACATAAGAAAAGTACGCCGAAAGAAAAAAAAAACAATTTATTTCTCCTTCTAAATCAAACCAATTAAAAAAGAAACAAGATAATTTGTTTCCTAACAAATTCCTGTTTCCTGTTTCGGTTGTAGATTATTACATTGGTATAAAGACTGCTCTTACTGGAATAAAAAAATGCCTAAATTGTAACCATATTGGACAGAAGAGCTCACATTGTCGAGGGAGAAAAAAGTTTAATAGATGCGTAAAAAACGCAAAAGCAGATGAACAAGACGAATTAAACATTAGAAAATACGTGCAAGTACAAGTCTTAAATAAAAATATTAATTTGCAGTTGTATTCTGGTTCAGATTTAACAATGATAAAACTGCACACTTGGAAGAAGTTGGAAAAAACAATCTTGCTAAGAACTAATAAAATGGTCAGGTTCGTGACAGGGGAGAAAATCAAGTTTACGAGAGAAATTATAACCAATGTAACATTTCAAGGAAAGGACGTTAAAACTAAATACATTTTTATTAAAAAAAAACCAGAAAATTTATTTGGCACCGTCTGGATAGAGAAATTTAATTTGTGGGACGTGCCAATTAATTTTGTCAAAAACTCGAAAATCTGACCACCGAGGCAAACAATCTAATAAAAAACTTAAAAAGAACTTTTCCGGTCGGTGTAATAAGATGACAGCAAAATTCGAGTTAAAAGATGACATCCAGCCAGTGTTTAAGAAAAAATGAAACGTGCTTTTCGCCTCTACCAAAATAAAAGAAGAACTCGACAGACTAGAAAGAACCGGTGTTTTGTCGAAAATTGTGTACAGTCAATGGGCTTCACCAACCGTCTATGTGAAAAAGTCAAACAAGATCCTGGTCTGCACCGATTTCTTGACGGGGCTTAATGCGGCACTCAAAGACTATCATTATGCTTTACCTAAACCGGAAGAAATTTTCGCGAAACTAAATGGAGGGAATTTTCTTTTCAGAAATCGACCACAGTGACGTGTATCTTCAAATAACGGTGGCGGAATAATGTTCTGAGTTGCTATGTATCAACACCTATCGTGGGTTGTACAAGTTCGAACGTTTACCGTTCGGGGTAAAGGTTGCGCCAGCAATTTTCCAAAAGGTAATAGACACTATGCTGAGCGACTTTGAATTCGCCGTTGCATATTTAGACGATATATTAATGATCAGTCAAAATGCAGAACAGCATAAGAACATGTTCATAAAGTCTTCTCAAGAATTCAGGAGTACGGGTTCAAATTGAAAAAATCCAGATGCGATTTTTTATAGAGAGGATTAAATACTTGGCACACATTATCGAGAAAGAGGGCATAAGACCAGATCCAGAACGAGCTACAACAATCAAGGACATGCCGCTCCCGAAAATGTATCTACCTTGCAAAGATTTTTAGGACTGGCAAACTATTACCAGACATTTAAACCAAATATGCACAATATACGTGCTCTGCTAAACGAACTTTTGAAAAAGAAAGACAAGGACCGGGAGTGAAAATCTGAATGTCAAAAAGCATTCGCCAAAATAAAGAAAGTCTTAACGTCGGACTTGATTACTCACCCAGACGTGGACATTATAGTTGCCAGCTACGCCAGCTCGTATTCTGCACAGGATGCCAGATGGAGCTCACAAACCAATACCCCATGCGTCGAGAACACTTCTTTCTGCAGAAAAGAATTGCTCGCAAATTGAGAAGTTGTAAAGAATTATTTTCGAAGTATCACCGCTACGTTCACGGTAGACACTTTACTTTGCAGATGGACCAATAACCGTTACTGAGAATCTTCAGTTCTATGCCTGTGCATACATCAAATAGACTGGGAAGACAGGGAAACATTAATTTAAATTATAACTTTAAAATGGAGTTCCTACCGTCTAAAAAATTCTGTCATACCGACGGACTGGCCAGATTAATCTTGAAACACAGAGAACCTCTTTAAGATACAGGTGAATGTAAAACTATATTATGCAACACAGTAAGCCTCGACCAAATCAAAGAAGGCCTAAATGATGAGTTTATCAAGCAAACCAAAATCAAAATTCTTGAAAAGGACAAATAAACTTCAGATATTTTTCTTTATGCGACGAAGTACTGCTATATAGTGAGCGAGTCGTCATTACCACATCACAACAAAGAAGACGTCTGAAAGATTTCCATGCGGGTCATCCAGGGATTACAAGAATAAAAAGCCTTATACGCAGTTATGTATACTGGCTGAACATGGATAAGAATATCGAAACGACGGTAAAATCCTGTAAAAGCTGTGCCTTGGAAGCTAAGGCACCTCCACTCAAATATAGTCTTTGGCCCAAAACAGACCGACCATGGTCTCAAATTCATGTAGATTTTGCGGGTCCGTTAGACGGATTCTACTATCTTATAGTAGTAGATACTTTTTCTAAGTGACCTGAAGTTCTTAAATGTAGAAATTCCATGACAGAAGTGACAATCAATTTCCTACACGAACTGTTTGCCAGATTTGGGGTAGTCGATTGTTTAGTGTCAGACGGTAGGACACAATTCACATCCGGTGAGTTTAAGGATTTTGTGAGACCTTCCTGATCAATCATATCACGATTGCTCCATATCACCCAAAGTTCAATGGACAGGCCGAGCACTTCGATCATGCTAAAATAAACTCTGAAGAAAGCCCTACAACTGTTCCTTCAGTTGTATCGAATCACGCCCAACGACAACACGCCATCGTCATTACCGCTAGCCGAGGTAATGTTTGCGCGTAAAATCAGGTCTGTGTTCTACAAGCTACCTCCCAAACAAACAAAACCTGGAAGAACAAACACGGTACCTACAAAACGCTAGCAATCCAGAGAAAAACTTTTTACGGATGTTCCGGGATAATAAATGTTTCTGGGAAATGGATATAAATGACAAAAAAGTAGGAAATATGGTCTATATAATTAAAGGTCCCCAGTTCCCTCACAAAGGATAATTAAATCAAATCAGGAAACGCCTGTCGGACGATGCTGAAGGATACTAATGGATATTAATTTTACAACCTTACGTGACCACTGCAGCACGATTTCACTAATAACATCGAAACAATGTCTACTATGATTTTTCTCTGGTGATCCATGCTTAAACTCAATTGTCAGCAGCCACACTTCATTCATATATAACACATCTCCTTTGTAATGATTTCCTCTGGAGTCTATATTTCTTCAGATTTCCTTTAACATTTAAAAATTTTATTGCTTTTTATTTTCTCTTACCGCAAGACCTTACTTCAACAATTTCTTATGGCGTGGATACGTCAAACTTGTCATTCCCATAGTTACCTCTTTCTAAATCATTAAATCTTCGTTTTAACTGATTAAGATGTCGGATTTAAAACAGATTTAATCTTCTTGGCGAACATCAACACTGTAGGCGACGTTCCAGACACAGTGTTCGGGTTTGGTGTCTTCTGAAAACACCCAGAAATTGTTGTAGCATCACTACATTTGACTCCTCCACTTTAGACTTTTTTTCGTGTCTTTTAAACGTAACGACAAATCTTTCAGCTTGTTCGTTTGATCTTGAATGATAAGGGGGCGTTGTAATATGTTCTATTGCTGATGATTTACAGAAAACTCTAAATTCACTAACAGTGAATTGTGTCCAGTTACACAAACAATAGAGTCAGGTCCACCGAACTTTGCTAAAATCTCGTGTAAAATATGTATCGTTACCGAAGACGTTGGTTTTCTATATTTTAATATTTCTGGCCATTTAGTGTAACTACCGACTCCCGATATATGGCATGCTCTGTTTAACGGTCCTGCAAAGTCTGTATGCATTCTGGACCACGGAATAGAGGAATTTTTTTAGGGGTGACTTCGCTGCTAGAGCACAACCTCTGCATGATTTTACTAAATTTTCAATATCTTGATCCATTTTTGGCCAATACGTATAACATCACATTAAGAATTTCATCCTAGAAATTCCTGGATGTCTTATGTGAAATTCTTTTAGAATACGTTTTTGAAACGATGCTGGTATCATGATTCTTTCTGTCTATATAAGTACATAATTGCATAATGGAAATGCGTTATTTGCAGTAATATTTATTCACTTTTCATTTTTCTTTAAATCATATTTGCTTCTTCATTTTTATTATGAAGTCCCATTTTATTTTCTTTAATGTTATGGGCAGTTCTCTTACTGAATTGTATAATAATACATTATTGACTTCATTTTCGGCCCTTATCACCGCAATTACTGTGTCCTCAAGTGCTTCGCAGAATTTTGGTATTAGTCTAGATAATTCGCCCGCATGATTTGGTTTTTATAATTATAGTTAAATAGAATAGTTCCTCAGCGCTGCATTCTATTCGCTGTATGTGTGAAACCACACATTTTTTTATTCATATACAGACAATAATATACGAGGGTTTGTCTGTAGTATGAATTCTCTGCCATGTATGAATTTATGAACCTTTTTCCTAGCAAATATGGCAGCCAATGCTTCCTTTTTTCTGGCTGTAACATTTTTTCAGCTATTATTAATTATGTTGAACCATGAACTATTGGCTTAGTCTTTCCGTTCTCATATTTTGTGTAGTATCATTGCTCCAATACCCAAATCACTTGCATCTGATGCAACTACAATCTTTAATTTAGGATCAAAATAAGCTAGTGACAAGTCCTACGTTAAGACTTTCTTAATCTCTTCGAAAGCACTTTGACATTTATCTGTTTAATTCTATTTAATGTCTTTATTTAGAACGTTATTCAAGGGTGCTTTTAATTCATGCATGTTTGGTATAAATACATGATAGTATTTAGCAAACCCTAAAAATGCTTGTAAATTTTGTTACATTTGTTGGGGCAGACATGTCTTAATCTTTGACATAAACAATTCGCATTTTCTTTCACTGATCTTAATACCGTAACCTTTATGGTAAATGTTCGTTTTAGGTACCGACGGCTTTTCTCCCTTCAAATTTATCCAAAATAACATTATTTCTGTGCAAATGTATATGCTGAACTCAAATCAAAAATTAGTTATTGAATAAATTTACCTTTTTTACTTTGAAAGGCCATAAAGATATCTCGCACTTTTCTCTCCCGTAACTCTCACGAAGTCATGTAATTAACTGCAGAATGACGTTCTACGTAGGCAGAATTTTTTGTCGAATTTTGGCCGATTTTCTTCCTTTACTGAAACTTTCAGCGATGTACTTTCTGTTCTGAGAGTAACAAGTGTAGAAATACAATAGCGCATTACTTTAATTCCCGGAAGTACATCTCCGGAAGTATCAATAAATGAAGAAAAATAAACAAAGTCTGCCAAAATGCGTTCAAATGCGCAGTTCGTCATTCGGCAGTTAATTACATCACTTCGTGAGAGTTACGGGAGAGAAAAAGTGCAAGATATAGTTCGATTTTTTTATGGACCTTTAGATAAAAAAAGGTAAGTTTCTTCAATAACTAACACTTGATTTGAGTTCATTTGCACAGAGATAATGCTATTTTGGATGAATTTGAAGGGGAAAAGCGTCGGGACTTACAACGAAAATTTACCATCTTTATTTCTCTCAAATACTTTTTTTTTTTACATCTACCGTATGTTTTTAATAAGTATGTCATCTAAATATGTTTTGTGCACAATCTAAACCGGCAAGCATCGTATCCATAATCTATTGGAATATGATTGGTGCTACCTTTATACTAAAGGTAAGCTGTTTGATTTCTATAGTCCCCTACGAGTGTTAATTGGTAATAGTTTTGAGCACTCTTCGTCTACTAGTACTTGAAGGTAAGCGTCTGACAGGTCTAATTCAGAAAAAAAAAGAAACTTTCTACATTTAACTTGGCAAAATTTCTTCTGGACTTGGTAACGCGAAGATATATTGTTTCAAACTTTCACTTAACCCCGTTGAAAAATCAGCACATATGTGGATGTGCGTTGTGGTGCAGTGGATATCGGCTTGGAACGAGAAACCGGGGAGCTGAGTTCGAATTCCAGTTGAATTCATTGCATTCACTTACGCGCAAATACCCTTGGGAAAGGTATTAATCCGTCTCTTCCTTCCAGTTATGGGTTAAATAACAGGACAGACTGGGTTCTATAGCCCTTGCTGGCAACCAATCTACCGCAGAAATCAATGGCAACATACTGCGGGATAATCTTCTGCCCAGTCAGTCATGTCTCTTTCGAGACATGATCGCCCAAGCGTGTTTCACGTATGGCACTTAACTGACTGAAACTGGGGATGCCCATTCGGAATAGTCTATTTTCGATATCATACCTAATTTTTCAAGTCCTTATTAATTGGATCTAAAGCAGCAAAAGGTGATTTTGTTTTTGGGCTTATATTTTGGTTATACAGTCTCTTTTACTTCAAATTTAGCTTTTGTTTTTTGTGCATGTCCCTAGACCTTCTGAAAAGACTTTTGGAAAACTCTCTTTTGATTGATTCATTAATTTTTCAGTTGCAGTATTAACACTGAGAGCAACAATATTTTTGGGCTTATATTTTGGTTATACAGTCTCTTTTACTTCAAATTTAGCTTTTGTTTTTTGTGCGTGTCCCTAGACCTTCTGAATAGACTTTTGGAAAACTCTCTTTTGATTGATTCATTAATTTTTCAGTTGCAGTATTAACATTGAGAGCAACAATATTTTTGGGCTTATATTTTGGTTATACAGTCTCTTTTACTTCAAATTTAGCTTTTGGTTTTTGTGCGTGTCCCTAGACCTTCTGAAAAGACTTATGGAAAACACTGAGAGCAACAATATTTATTTTGTTGCAGAAAGAATTAATTGAAAGGTACCAGAGATTTTCCAAATAAATTGGCTGTATTCTTTAATACAAACACCTCCGCTTCTTTTCGTTTTACCAACAAAAAAATATTACAAATAAATTCACCCATAAAGTTCAATCTTTTTCCTGAAACTCCATGAGTGACTTTTAGAAGTTAACAAACTGGGTTTATCAATTTTCCTTCATGTTTGTTCATTTATGATGGTGATATCAGATCTCGTATCTAGTCGTAGTTTTATCTTTATATTATTAATTTTCACAAAATCAAAATTCCTCTTTTGAGGTGTTTCTAACTCAGTTAAAGACACGTTCGAAGTCTTGTTAATTTTTCTTAATGAATTTTATTTTACCCCATGTATTTACCATGTTCACATACATTTTATTTTTTCCATTGTTTGTTTTTATTTGCAATAAAGATTTTGTGTTCTACATTTCCACATTCGTAGCGTTTTTTGTTCTTAAAACAGTTACTTTTGAAATGCTTACCTCTGCAAGTATTAGGTATTGAGGGCGGAGTTATCGTCTTTTTTATTTTTCTGTTAGGAATTAAAAAAACATTTATAGTCTTTTTTCTTAGATGGCCGGGCGCTATGTACTTGTGAAATCTTTCTTTCTTCAATCCTTGCGGTATCGAGTTTTAGATCTACAATATATTGACACTCTGTCGCTATTTTTTGGAGAGTTAATTTGGTACCCATTTCTAATTTAGCATCCTGGATTTTATTTCCGTGTCTTTATTAGAAGTTAAGTCTTCTACGAATATTATGGATTTAAATAAATCCGGAATTAATTAATTTAATTTGAACATATTGCATCCACAGTTCACGACTACTGCATAATTGACAAAACCATCATCGTCACACATTACTAAGTTAAAACACTACTAATATACATTGAACAATGAGCTGCTATCACCGAAAATTGTCAATATTTTTACTATAGTTTCATCAAAGGTTATCTCACAAAAAATATTTTAAAAAAAATTACATACTTTCATGTTCAGCAGGAGACAATTCTTTAAGTAATAAACGAACTTTCTTTCATCATTCCAATGCGAACAATCCCTTTTGAAGATGCCTTCGTATCTTTTATAATGAACTAGAAAAATTATCCCTTCATTTAGAGTGTATAAATATTTGCTAATTGAATTAGTAACATCATCTGGAGTTAATAAATCTGATTTTTCTTTCGTAGTTTTATTAAATAATAATTAAAAACTTCTGTTGTAATTGTAATTCCTGTTCATTTTGATGTATTTGTTGCTAAAGTTGTTGTTCTTGTTGTTACATTTGTAGCGCCAACATTGGAATCATGATAGCTTTTAGTTCTTCTATTTTGCTGTACTCAGCTGAATATTTCGTAGAGCAATTTTTGAATAACTTTGTCTGGCTATTACTCTGTAGTCCTGCGAATATGACGTCTCTTTGATAAAATGATAAATATTAACTGAAAATCCTATTATGATGTGCAGGATACCCTTTTTTGTTGAAACGAATAGTCGTCACCACATTTGTAAAGTCGTATATACTAGAAATAACGCTTTCAAAGAATACTGTCAGATTCTTTTCTTTTCTACGACCCCGAATGCTTATTATGTACCCATACAACGTCACGTGATTCTAGCAGCACGATTCCTTTATTTACATCAAAACGAGGTCGACTATATTTGTTCCCTGGGGATTCGTTTTCATACTCAGATGTCGATACTTTATTTATTTATAACAAATACTATGAATGGAATCAGGGCCGTAGCTGATGGTAAAAAAACACCGGGCACAGAGAAAATTGCCCGAATTTATTAGTTGACATGTCATCAGTGTCATCTGTTTCCAGAAACTATGATTTTTGCGGATTTTTTCGGCTATTGCAATGGAAATTAAGCACAGAACGTGAACGAAAGCAGGAAATCGCGTTCAGACTTTCTGAGTATAACCAATCTTTTCTCCCAAAATTAATTAATAAACAAACAGATTTTTACTGCGTTCATTCGGATGTTTTCTTTCTTTCTTTCTTTCTTTCTTTCTTTCTTTCTTTCTTTCTTTCTTTCTTTGTGAATTGCTTAGCTTGATTTCTGACGAAGACATTTTTCCTTGTCCGGATTTTCACTATGATTGCACGGATCGGCCCGGACACGTGCCCAGTGTGCCCGGTAGTCAGATACGGCCATGTATGGAATGTATTGGAATAGCGAAAGATGTCTTCCAAAAGCTAAACAAGGCAAAACAAATGTAATTGTTCAGAAGGATACAGACAATACTATAAATGGAATGCATTGGAAAAGCAAAAGATGTGTTCCAAATGTTAAACAATGTATTATGAAACAGAAAAAATCATTATAAACAAAGAAAAGCATGCACTCTTCTTATATGGCGGTGAATACTATACTCCTTTTTCCCAGACGACGAACAAACTTAAGGAAACTAAGTTGTGTTTCTACAGAAGGATACCTTGGATTGAACATGCGAGCAAAAACTAAGTTTTAAAAAAATGGAACGTGCTCACATTCTCAATCCAAGGAGACCTTGGATTAAGAAAATGGAACCAGAATGGAAAATTGTACTTAAAATCAAAGTGACTTTATGGGAAAAGAGGACTTGGGGAATATGTCACTCAGAGGACAGAATGAAAGCAAGAATTGCAGAGGGAAACATCAAGTAACTTAGCGTGTTTGTCATATATGAATGGCAGAACAGGGATTGGGAGAGGTAGTGAAGGAAAAACAGCTGAGAGTTATAGGTACCTCCACTCAATCAGTAAAAAAAACAGCACAGTATGAAGAAAAAAGTTCCCAAATTTAATTAAAACGAACTTTTTCCATTAAAATGTTTATGTTATTATTTAAAGGAAAGATCAAAGTATTTTAAATTATGTTTTACAATTTTTTAGTCCTTTCTAACATGTACGAAATTTTGGGAAAATCGTTACGAGAGTGTACAATGGAAAATGTAATATTACATCACCCAGTTTTTTTTTTTCGGTAACAAATTAATTTATTTGAAAATTCTTGCAAAAATAAAGTAATTGCTGGATTTTAATGAAATTTTCGGGATTTATTCACAAATGAATGAAATTATTTTTGAAATTATTATTTTAAAAAAAATCTTGGTAGTTGTTTTTGCATCTGTTAACCCCTCTCCGCACTCCATGTAAATTCATAAAATTTCAATAAATTAAATTTTGTTAGGAAAATTGGTTTTATTAGTTAAACGTAGGACACATTAGGAAGTGTAAATCATCTATTATTTTTTAAACATTTTGTCTTTATTTCTGAAAATCTAAAATAAAAAATGCAATAAAACATTATTTAATTAGATAAGCTTTGCATTTCTTTAATAAATAATATCAATTAAAAACATTCTAGTCTGAAGAAAAAAATTCGATTAATAATGAAATTTTAAAAGAATTGTTTTCATTTTTTTAATTATAATAATTTACAAAGATTCAAAATATTTTTAAAATACTTCAAAGACTTGTAAAGGTTATTAAATTATTAAGTAACGACAATATTTACTAATCGAAAATTGAAAAGTTTAATACAAATCATCGAGCCATCGTATTTTTTAAACAATTTTTTATTTTTTATTTTTGTGTATTAGAAGTTTTTTTTTGTATGGTAATTTCGATGTGTATATTAAAATGTCATATGTTTCACGGTTTCTTCCCCGTATATATAAAAAAAAATTGACAGTTTTGTCAATTTCGGTCGCCATACAGTTATCTTATCTCGCATATTTCGGGCTGTTATCACATGTCAAATACGGGGAAAAGGTTAGAAAGAACAACACTGTGTCTAAGAAATAGTTTTATCCTAAATGTCATGCTATAAATAGGTAATACTTGTGTAAATCAGATTAATTTCACATTAAATTTGTTAATTTTTCAAAAATAATGTGTCACAGATATAAATTGTATTTTTGCAAGAATAAAGACCGAGATGACCGAAACATGAGCGAAAAATTTCAAAATTAAAAAAAAAATCTAAAAATTTTAGATTCCAGTTTTATACACCAGACTATGTTGCTACTGGAAATAGTAAATTTAATCATTTAGCTTTCAATTAAAACTAAAATAAAAGTTTCAAGGAAATTTTTTTTTATTTTTACAAATTCACTTTAAAAGTTACTCATCAAAAATGAGTGGAGTTACCTAGAAAGGATTAGAAGCCGTGAAGTATTATGACCGCCCACGTCCTGAAGGGACTCGGCACATAAATGACATGGCTTTCGTGAATACCGCTTTGTTTCAGATAATAACAGATACTCATGTCAGCTGACTAATAAATTGCGCGCCATATCTATTTTAAGTGGTTAAAAAAAATTAAAGAAAATTGCATATATTCACTAGCCAAAGAATGCGTAAGTTCTAATGACGTCCAAGCGAACAACTGGTACACTGAAGCACTCAGCATCACCAACCTTGCACCTGTCTCTCTTCCTCGTCGCACCATCCCCGTCGTTAATTCAGAAGTACAGAAGCAGTAACAACAAAATAAATGGCCTCATGCCGCTGAAATCCGACACGACACGACACGCGAGGACAGATTATATCGACCTGTGCCTATGCCTTGCGTCTTGTACATGAGAAACAGAAGTCTCCTGTCTAGACAGGGCACTCACCACTTGTGTAGTCTTACCCGCCAACACTTTACACAACGAAGAGGGAAATAATAATAATAATAATAATAATAATAATAATAATAAGAAGAAGAAGAAGAAGAAGAAGAAAATGGTAAAAAATAAGCAAGAAAAAAATGGTTACGCTGGAAAAAGGGGAGAGAAGAAATAGGGAAAGAAAAAAAGCCATCTTCCTCGTGGAGACCTCGTTTCTTTGTCCACTCGACGAGGATCAGGGTAGGTTGTCAACGCCATCTCACAATAGTTGACAGGCTGTCAGCGCAAGCAAAATATACATTGGCGGCCAAGTCATGGTAACAAGTTCACTATCAAATCGGAATTGGGTGTTTAGATTGTGCCTGGAACTATGAAAGAAGAGTAGAAGCACAATGAAGTATTCAACATGTCGATTCCGTTGCTGAATACCGCGTGTACTGTTGTATCAGTCGAATAGTTAAGAAAAAGAAACTTTCATTGAAACAGTTTGCTCTGAGGCCCATGAAGAAATAAATGATTTGTTAGGCAGAAAGTTGTGCATAATGTAAAAGCCAGAAAGAACTTTTATTTTCAGATGTGAAAAATAAACAGAGATGCCAAAAAACACTTTTGCATTACATTGGTAATATTATTGTTCGATTCAAATCTGTCTATGATGAGAAGGGCTCGGAAAAACTCTTAGCTTCAGACATGAAAAATATTCTCCAGTTAACAAAAAGCCCTGCTTTATTAGAATAATAAGAGCTTCTTCTTCTTCTTCTTCTTCTTCTTCTTCTTCTTCTTCTTCTTCTTCTTCTTCTTCTTCTTTATGCGCCGTGTCCCTTCAGGACGAAGGCGATCATGGACTTCTACTTGGCTGTGTCTCTTGTCACTATCAATATTTTTTCTTGGAATCTCTAGGTCTGAGCAAATGGATGGTGGAGAGAGCCCCACCATCCATTTGCTCAGACCTAGCAAGTAGGTCTCGCGCTGCTTTCTCCTGTCTCTCCTTCCCTCTATCTGACCTGTAAGTATTAAATTCCCCAGGCCCTCCTTCTGTATTACGTGCCCCAGGTACCTTATTTGTCTCTTTCTGATGTTAAGTATCAGTTTTCTTCTCGTTGGCATCCTTTCCAACACTTCATCGTTGGACACGTGCTACGTCCATGGTATTCTCAGTACCCTTCTGTAAATCCACATTTCTATTACCTCAAGCCTCTCCTTCATCACATAGCAATCTTTTCTTTGCTTGCAATGAGATTTTCTTGTCTCTCTATACTCTGGTTAGCTTCTTTGGCTATGCGAGTTAGTGAGTTAGGAGGTGTCTATTGACCTGACATTTAAATTCCTGGAGATTGTAGGGTATGGAAGGAAATTCCACAGGCGGGAAGTGCTAGAAAAGAAGCTGTTAGAGTAGAAATTGCGGTTGCATTTTAATGGTTTCGCTGTAAAAGGGTGGGGCCGAGTTGCTAATCTAGTAGCGCGTGTAAATTCATAGCTAGGGGGCACCATGCGAATGCGTCCTTGGATCACTCTGTCGCACTTTTCATCCACTGTCAGAATACTTCCCAGATATTTGAATTTCTTGACTTGTTTTATTTTAGTTTCTCCAAATTGTAGTTGGCATATTGGGTTCCTCTTTTTACTGATGACCATACATTCAGTTTTCTTTAAGTTTATGCTCAGTTCTTTCTTCTCACTTTCTTTTGCTACCTTTTGCAGAAGGTCTTGCATTTTCCTTTCCGTGTCTGCTATCAGCACTGTGTCATCCGCGTATCGGATATTGCTGAGATTGTGGCCGCCAGTGACGAATCACGGCAAGGCTTTTTTTCTCTCATAATTTTGTTTATAATCATTTCGCCCCAAGCAAGGCAGTTTTATTGCCACTGTTGCGCAGCGGGTTACATAGGGGAAGGTGATGAGTATGAGGGTTTTAGTTATAGGGGATGTTAAGATGAGGGTAATAGACGGATGAGAATACCGGTGTAATGGGGGTGGAGTCGATGGAAAAAAGAGCTTGAGAGAAAGGATGTGAGTTAGTGAGATAGGAGATGTCCACTGACCTTACATTTAAATTCATGGAGATTGTAGCTGTCGGGGAAGCAAGTATATGGAAGGGAATTCCAAGGCGGGAAGTGCGAGAAAAGAAGCTGTTAGAGTAGAAATTACGGTTACATTTTATCGGTTTCACTGTAAAAGTGTGGGACCTAGTTGCTAATCTAGTAGCGCGTGTAAATTTATACCTAGCGGGCACCAGTGAGCTAAGTTCTTTGGAGCAGAAGCCGTGAAAGTATTTGTAGAAGATGCACAGGGAAGCCACGTCATGTCGATGAGAGAGCAATTGCAGCCGAGCTGACAAGTCGGTATCAATCTCATTACAGATTCTCCGTTGGATTTTGTCAAGAACCCCGAGGTGAATAGCAGAGGCACCCGACCAGATTTGGCAGCAGTATTCAATACACGGTGCTTCACTGTAGTTTGGATAGATGCGGTGAGAAAACACATCCTTGTCTTAGGCCCATTTCTATTTTTGCTTACCTGTTAAGTACATTTCCTATTCGTACACAAGCGGTTTGCTGCAAGTATAGATTCTTGATTATTCTAACGTCTTTTCCTATAATGTCTTGTTTGTTGATACATTGGTCATGTTATTGTTAACTTGAAATCTGTCTATGATCAGAAGAGTTAAACTTTTAGCTTCAGGCATACAAATTGTTTTACTAATTATCAAAAATGTGTATTAGAATTATAATACATGTGATATATTAATTCGTTTCATATAGAGATGTGTACGTCATATCATACCAATGTATATGTGTGTACATTTGTCTTAAATTTGGAAAAGTTCAACTGCACACGTGAACCAAATGTATTATGAACATTATGGGCAAAATCTTTTGTTAACCAGAGTGCACTCGGTCGATAATAGCCTACTTCGAAAGAAATGGTGGAAACTATTTGTGAAGACAGTTATTTTCATCCTTAAATTTCCCATAATTTTAAGAAGCAATGTACATGCATCGCGTCTATAAAGTAATTTGAAATAGCATCTTTTGTCAATAAAATATAAACAAAATAAAAAAAATAAGCAAATAAACGAAGAATAAATTAGAAATATTCATGGGTCTAAGCTCCGTCTGGCACAAGGTTAGAAGTGACGTGCACCCATTTTTCATTTCATTTGTAACACATGTTTATTATTTTCCTTTTGTCTCACATAAGGTCATACAGCGGGGGAAAACGTCGCGTTAAGAACAAAGTCACTTTAGTAGTAATGGTATTTTAACCATAGTCAGGTAAAAGGTGTCCTGTAAAGGGCATCTATTGACGGATAGATACAATCCGGTAAGAACGAGTATTTATAAAGCTTAGTAAAAATGAGAGGAGTCTAATGAGGGTCGAACACACTACAGAACGTGTTTTCTCTTAGGGAAACCCATGCTTTGAGATCTTACTGAGACAAACTCAACTCAGACCTCAAGTGAAACTCGTACATACATTTCATCACTACAGCTAACGTTGATGAGAAAATGGCCGGTTCCCTTGACTGGGCAGAAACTTTTCCCGCAGTAGGTTGCCATTACTTTCAGTGGTATATTCGTTGCCAGCCAAGGCTATAGAATTCAGTCTGTCGTATTATTTAACCCATAGTTAGAAGGAAGACTCAAATTAATACCTTTCCAAAGGGTATTTGAGCGTAAGTGAATGCAACAAATTCGACTGGAATGCGAACTCAGCTCTACGATTTCTCGTCTCGAGCTAATATCCACTGCACCACGTCGTTCCAGTGCGTGTGTGTGTGTGTGTGTGTGTGTGTAAGAGAGAGAGAGAGAGAGAGAGAGAGAGAGAGAGAGAGAGAGAGTCAAACACATACACACATTTAAAAGGTTCGAAATTCTTAACCCTGAAGAAGGCCGACACGTTATGTTATTTGTAAATTGAACAGTGAAATAAACTAGCATGTTATGTTTCCTGGTGGTCAAATTTGATCTAGACATAAGATATGCCCGTTTAATTTGGAGTAATCTGAAGACAATGGGAATGAACGAAATGATAATTTTAGATAAAATAGATTTTGGAGTAGATTGAACATCGAAATATATTTTGTTTACTAATGGTGAAATAGGATCTAGCTTAAGTTAGGCCGTTGTATTTGGGTCATCAGAGAACAATAGAGGTAAACGAAATAATATTTTTGATAAAAAGGATTTTGGAGTAGATAGAACAACGAGATGTATCTTGTTTACTAATGGTGAAATCTGAGTTGAGTGCTGTTTAATTTGGGTCATCGGAGAACGGCAGAAATGAACGAAAATAATTTTTTGCAAGTGAAACTGAAATAGTGCTTAATATGCAAAAGGAACTTTGGAGATCACATGATTTTTGGCTGTAGCAACAAACACTCGTGATTACATGAGATAAGAGCGCATGAACGGCCGGGCTTATGAACCCCGGTTCCTATATAAGCACGTCGTAATGCTGAAGTAAAAAGAGTCGGACGACAACCGTGGAAGTGTACGGTCGTGTGATATCGGGTTTCCCCGATGAGGGTGGTACTGACAAGAGAGACCAGAACCGTGTGAGCGTACGGTTGAGTCACCCCTCACTGGAGTAAGGTTGCTGACAATTCGGACCAATCAACCTCGTAGCCGAAGACGTCCATGTTGCAGATTGTATTTGTTGTGTGATGCCGACAGAAGAGCGAGGAAGATTATGAAATGATTATGTGAAACTGATGTTTTATGCAGAGGTCGGATTGAGTAGATTTATGATTTGAAAAGTTTAAGCGTCGCCCCGAGTTTGTTGCGGATTGTTGAAATTTGATAGTCACCCAAGGACTATGAGAAGTATCGTCGTAGCGTCGCAGTGAAAGACCGCTGAGTATATGAATGTTCGTCACCAGCCCGGCAATATCGGAATTGCATCATCCGTCGTTTCTACCAGCACCTTTGCAATACATCGTGGTCTCAGCGTTTTATTTGGGAAGAATTGACTTCGACAAAAGAGTCTGGAGAACATTGTTGAAAAGGATTATATATATATATCTTCTGATACTATTTAACAAGTTAACCATACTCTCTGTCTGTCTGTCTGTCTGTCTGTCTGTCTGTCTGTCTGTCTGTCTCTGTCTAGAGTCCAGTGTGTGAGTTGTTATGCTAAAAACTTTTACTTCTGTAACCTTTTTTTCTTTTTCTATTCTTTTCTCATATATAAAAGACATTAACAGTGCAACCATCAAACAGTTCGTCTTTCTACGGACATTACTTATTTTTTCTATTTCTTTTTGCTGTATTCTAAATGTTTAACACCGGCTCCCCCAGTCTACCGTGAACGAATAGCACTTCAGTTTTCTGGATCTAATAAACACAACGTGGACAGAAAGCAGATTTAAACCAGTGAGCCGGTTGACTGACCTATGGATGCTCAGGGACCTACAGTCATCCATTCGAGTTCGGTCAAGATCAAACAGACGCCTAAACCCAAAGAATAATACGCCGGAGGTTGAAGGACCGGCGTGGAAGAGTTAGGCCTAGTGCACACTGACCGGAATAGACCAGTGGAGTGGAAGTGATAACCAGAATTCGACTCGAGGGAAGAGAGTGTTAAGCCAATAAGTTCTTGTCTCCTCCTATGATCTGCATTTACAAGAGCCAGATGAGGCCTACAGTGGATCGATGCTGCCATATATGGTCAGGATCTTCCTATTTTCATTTTCAAGTTTCGATCGAGCATAAAGCATCTCCGCGTTTTTGTGGGTGATGATATTTTTTCACCCACAAACGCTCTTCCGTAGGCGAAACATTGCAATCTATTCGCTATTTTTATTCTATGGCTATTTTTATTGAAAATGCTCAGATGAACTCCCTACCGTATATTCACCAGTTCTAAACTTCAAAGAAACCCTCTATGTCACACACATTATAGCTAACCATGCTCATTACCTTCCTATAACATTGGTGAGAACTAAGTTTTAGTTAAAACAGCTTCTTCCCACAAATCGCTACATTGTAGAACCGATTCCTAAGAGGATGCTTCGCCAGTCATTAAAATCTTAACCAGTTCAAGTCTAGGCTTATCCGCTATCTTCCCATATCTACTTATAATGTTCATATTAACCCTTACTCTATAACACTTTATTTCGAATGGTTCTCGGGCCTGAGAACATTGTAAAAATAAAGTAGTAATAATCGGTAAACCAAAGTTTGGAACCATTTCTTTGCAGCAAGTCTTCTTAAGTATTTGCTCAGTATAATTTGGTGCAAGGCCAAATTTTAAGAGTGCCAAATGATGTTATAACTGGCGACAATAAAAATCTGTATCATGTGAGTTTAGCTTTGTCTGATACAAGGCAGTTAATGTGGAGTACCACATCGATATTGAAATGACTTACACAGTAGAAATATAGGAATAGTTAAAAAAAATAATGGAGTAACAACTTGGAAATACCAGGCGCTGTAAGCTTAGATTTAATGGTGGTGTAATGAGTAATGGCTCAGAATTGTTAATCGGGGATCTGATTTCTAATACCCGTTGAGTTCGTTATATTTAAACGCGGGCTAATGTCCACGGGAAAATATGAATTAACCTCTTCTCCCGAAGGAACTATTGGGTGATGAGTAAGACTAGTTCCCTAAACTATTATTATCTAAAAAAAAAAAAAAATTACAAGCTAAAAATATTTTATGTCTTTAAATAAACGGCGAAGGGTTGATTAGCCGTAAAAATGACTGAACGAATGAATCGATTATTGAAAAGTGATAGCTCGGTTTTTCTTTTAAATACCATTAGAATCGTTTAGTTTGAACTACCTACACTTCAGTAAAAAGATATCTTTTGACTGTACTATAACAGCCATCATTGCAAAAATAAAAATCTCTGAACTCCTTGGTAAAATCAACCGATTTCCTTTCGGTAAATTTTAAAAAATGATTATGCTCCGGGTGAGGATCGAACTCACAACCTCCGCATGGCTTCACTTGCGTACCCTTGTACACAACATCAGTACTGCTTATAAGTACGGGGCGCTAACCGATTGTGCCACCGGAGCAACTGTTTCCGAAGCATTAATTAATCATTTTTAACAACGTTGCAAAAATACTTATCCGACGGGACACGGCTATGCAGATGTTTTCATCGTTTCTTGAAAAGCCGATAATTCTATTTCTGCTTTAACCATGCATATGTCTAATAACATATATATATTGATATACATACATACATACATACATACATACATATATATATATATATATATATATATATATATATATATATATATATATATAAAATATTTTATATTAATTAGATAAAATGGTAGGTATTATTCTCTCAGTCTTTATGGGTTTGGCATTCATTACTATTTATATACATGGATAGATGCATAGATAGACAGATAAGTTAAGAGAGAGAGAGAGAGAGAGAGAGAGAGAGAGAGAGAGGCGTTATAACTATACGTGGAAGCAGACTTTAGAAGGAACCGGAAACCTAATCCTAAATAGTAAGCAAGACTCTTGTTCAAAAACTGACTTCACACTCTTCCCCATTTTTTTTTAACAGGAACAGAGATTTTTTTCCTTATTTCTTGTTCAGAATTGGTGACATGTCTGTAATTTGTATTTTGATCAATCATTCAAATGCCATATCTGACATGCTTGGGAAATCATGTCTCTTCCGATTCAGTAAGTCGCCATTTCTTTCTGCAGTAGACTGGTTGTGCACCAAGGCTACGAACCCAATCCGTCCTGCTAGTAAACCTATAGCTAGAGGTAAAAGACAGATTAAAATCTTTCCCAAGGGTATTTGTGTGTAAGAGAATGCAACGAATTTAACTGAAATTCGGATTCGGCTCTTCGGTTTCTCGTTCCGAGCCGATATCCACTGCACCACAACGTTCCAATAAGTACCTGACGCCTTCTGCTATTGTTTGCTTTTACAAGAGTCATATTAGGCCTAAAATGGATTACGGCTGCCATATATGGGAAGCAGTTTCCCATTTTCACTTGCCCGTTTCAACAGAACCCAAAAGCGCCTGTGCGTCTTTGTGTGCGTTGAAATATTTTCACCCTATAACCGCTCTTCTCCAGACGAAACGTTGCAAACCTTTCGCTGTTCTATGGCTATTTTCATTGAAAGTGATCAGATTAACTTAGTTTCACCGTTAAAGAGTCCCTCCATTCCACCACATATTATTAGCAAACCATATTCATAACCTTCGTATACCATTAGTGATGAGTAAGTTCTACTGGAACGACTTATTTCCACAAATCGCTATTTTGCGAAACCGACTCCAAGATTATGGTTCCCCGATCATTATAATCTTAACCCATATACAGTTATAAGTTTTCTTTTGCACATACCGCTTAAGCTGTTTCTCTTAATCCTTAATCTAAAACGCTCTATCTCGGGTGATTCTCTGGACTTGTAGTATGTGAACATTGTAAATATAAAGTAGAAATATTCAGCAAACATCGCTTTGCAGCAAGTCTTCTTAAGTATTTACTGAGTATAAATCATTAAAATCTTAACAAGTTCAAGTCTAGGCTTATCTGCTATCTTCACATATCCATTTATAATGTTCATATTAACCCTTACACTATAACACTTTATCTCGAATAGTTCTCGAACCTTATAGAATGTGAACATAAAGAACATAGAATGTAAAATAAAGTCGTAATAATCGGTAAACCTAAGTTTGGAACCATTTCTTTGCAGCAAGTATTCTTAAATATTTACTGAGTATAATTTGACACAAGGCTAAATTTTAAGAGTGTCAAGCTAGGTTAAAACTGGCGACAACAAGAATGTGTATCTCGTGACTTTAGCTTCGTCTGATACAAGGCAGCAAATGCGGAGTACCACATCGATATTGAAACAACTTATACAGTAGAAATACAAGAATACTTTAAAAAAATGATGGGGTAACCGCTTCGAAATATCCGAAGCTGTAAGCTTGGATGTACTGGTGGTGTAGTGGATAATGGCACAGAAATGTCAATCGGGTGGGCTGAGTTCTAATACCCGTTGAGTTCGTTATATTCAAATGCGGACTAATACTCCTGCGAATGGTATGGATCCAGCTCTTCTCCCGAACGTGCTATGGATTGTTGGGTAAGACTTGTTCCCTAAACTATTATTAACTAGCAGTATAACCTAGCGTTGCTCGGGTGTAATGAAAGCTTTAAAACTCCAGGTCCTGGAGCTCAGACTCAGCCTAAAGAATATTTGTGTGAAGTTTGGTGAGAATCGGATAAAAATTGTGGATTTTTATAAAGAACATACAGTCGATAAACAGACACACACACAAACATTTTGCCTTTTATATATATATATATATATATATATATATATATATATATATAATCGATTTTCTGCACTATTGTAAGAACTGCAACCTTGAAACTTCTGAATCGTTTCTTATATCTTTGTCTACGAGAGTATCAAATTTGATTAAAATCGGACCACTCCTTCTATAACCCAATTTCTTCGATTATCGATTTTCGATATTTATCGGGGGTACCTTGACACAAAACCTAGCTAAGAACACTCACAGACGCTTATAGTACAACTGTGTGAATTTTCAAGAAAATCGGTTCAGGCGTTTCGGTATCTATAGGTAACGGGGACACACACACGCAGAGTTCCATTTGTAAATAAGTTTAGATTAAAAAAAATCTTACAAGCTAAAAATATTTTCTGATTTTAAATAACCGGTAAAGGGTTGATTAGCCGTAAAAATGAATGAATGAATCGATCAATAAATGAAAAGTGAGGGTTCGGTTTTTCTTTTAAACGTCATTAGAATCGTTTGGGTTGAACTACCTACGTTTCAGTAAAAAGATCTATTTTGACTATATTGTAATAGACATCATCATAAAAGTAAAAATCTCTGAATAAAAGTTGAACTCCTTGCTAATATCAATCGATTTTCTTTCTGTTAATTAAGAAAAAGAATGTGCTCCGGGTGAGGATCGAACTCACAACCTCCGCATTGCTTCACTGGCGTACTGTTGTACATAAAGTCAATACTGTCTATAAGTACGGCGCGCTAACCGATTGTGCCACCGGAGCAACTGTTAATGCGTCATCAATATATCTTTTTTAACAAATTTACTTGATTAATGGGACACGGCTTTTCGGATGTTCTTGAAAAGTCGAGAGTTCGATTCCTAATTCAAACAGTGCATAAGTCTAATATATATATATATATATATATATATATATATATATATATATAATAAAATATATTAAAAAATATTCTCCGTAAAATGAACGTTTATATATGTTTCAACGTTCTGAAGGAGGTAATTGTAATTTTTTTTTACACTATTGAAATAAATTCTGAATTTATAACCGTTTAATTATGTGTTGAGTTTTAGTCTCAATAATTTATACTGCTCTGGATAATATCCATTGAGCCTTCTATTTTTTTTCTAATGAAGATTTCTTAATTCGATAAAATCTTTGGGATTATCCTTTACATCTTCACGAGTTTGCTATTCTCGTATATATATATATATATATATATATTGAGAGAGAGAGAGAGAGAGAGAGAGAGAGAGAGAGAGAGAGAGAGAGAGAGAGATTAAAACTATACGTGGAAGCAGACTTTAGAAGGAACCGGAAATCCAATCCTAAATAGGAAGCAAGACTCTTGTTAAAAAAAACTGACTTTACATTCTTATCCAGTTTTTTTTTTTTTTTTTTTTTTTTTTAACAAGACTAGAGGTTTATTCCTTGTTTCCTGTTCAGGATTTGCAACATGTCTCTAATTTGTATTTAGATCAGTCAGTCAAGTGTCATACGTTGATACATGCATAAGATTGCATGCCTTTTTCGATCCAGTAGGTTGCTATTTTTTTTTTTTTTTTTTTTTGTGGTGGACAGGCTGCTAAGAACCCGATCTGTTCTGCTATTCAACCTATAGCTGGAGAGAGAAATGATGGATTAATACCTTTTCCGTGGGCAGTTGCGCGTAAGTGAATGCAACGAATTCAACCTGGAATTCGAACTCGGCCCTCCCATTTTTCTTTCTGAGTCCATATCCATTGCACCATTAATGCACATACATTTAGAAACATCGAAGTTTTTTTCAAATTTTCTTCTTGAATTATTCACCTATGTTGCATATGGCCCATCACTGTACATAATTTGGCGTTTAATTTAATTAATAATAACATTTGTATTTTATATGAACACTGCCTTATAGAAATTGAGATGCTGTAGAGTGGGGAGGGAGTATCATAGATTTGGAGTGGGTCTGTGTCATAGATTAGGTGGTGGTACGAAACATTTGCTACGGCCTTCGTAGGCAAGCATACTCGAATACGACTCTCTAGCTATTATGTATGAATGCAAGTATGTATGTATGTGTACACTTTTATGTATGTATTGTAGATTTTCTTTATTAGATGATAAACTACAATACAATGTTTTCTATTGTCATGGAAAGATAATGTTTATCGTGATGGCCAGAAGAGGCAGACGGAATTTTTTTGTTACTATGACCTTTGTTGACCTCTCTTTTATTGCTGTTGGTCAGTTTGAAATGAAAGTGGTGGTGGGGTAAATCATCCTTAACGTTCACCAACAGAATCCCGCCTTTTAAGCAGTTTATATTGTTAATAAATTTTCGTTGCTAGAGGTTGATAGTTTCCGTCATCTGAGAACAGAGATTTGTCGTTTCATTGCCGGAGATATTTAATAAAGTGGTTGGTGTTCGAGTTGAACCAGTATAAGCCAGAATTACGAATGTAGGTTTTCAAGGTATCCAACTCCTGATTTAGACGTACTATGAGAAGAGGTAACAACGCATTTCTTATGTCCAGGGATACGACGACCAGTTTTTCTTTTTTCTTTTTTTTAAATATTGCCTACAAGTAAATTAATTCTCGTGCGAGCATGCACTTTTGACGAATAGATAATTGATCTGTGAACTCTTTTTTCTTTCTTTTCTTTCTTTCTTTGACATTTTCTTATCTCATCTTGTCTTTCATTCTTTTTTCTTGTCTCGTGTTGTTTTTCTTTCTTTCTTTTTCTTGTTTCATCTTGCTTTTCTTTCTTTCGTTTTCTTGTCCCGTGTTGTCTTTCTTTCTTTCTTACATTGTTCGGAGGGTGTGTTTTTTCTTTCTTTCTTTCTTTCTTTCTTTCTTTCTTTCTTTCTTTCTTTCTTGTCTCACCTTGTTTTTCTTTCTTTTTTCTTGCCTCGTCTTGTTTTTCTTTCTTTCTTTTTCTTGTCTCGTCTTTCTTTCTTTCTTTCTTTCTTTATTTATTTTCTCTTGTGCCATCTTGTCTTTATTTGTTTATTTATTTATTTATTTTTCTTATTTCATCTTGTCTTTTTTCTTTTTTCTTGCCTCGTCGTCTTTCTTTTTTTTTTCTTGTCTCGTCTTTCTTTCTTTCTTTCTTTCTTTCTTTCTTTTTTTCTTGTGCCATCTTGTCTTTTTTTATTAATTTATTTTTCTTATTTCATCTTGTCTTTCTTTCTTTCTTTTTTCTTGTCTCGTCTTGTCTTTCTTTCCCGTTCAAATACTCTTAGAAGAAGTATGAATCAATTTCATATTCTACTCTCACAGCGATAAATAGTTGGACTTGAATCTAAAAAAAAATTGGTATTCTCAATAAATTGTTAATGCAAAAAATAAATAAATAAATAAATAAAATAAAAATATTGAAAAATAATTATTTTTGCAACCAATAACAATTTTCGGTTTTACCTACAAAGTGTTTATTAACAAAAAATAAAAAATAAAAAAATAAAAAAAATAAATTAAATCACTCAATTTTTTCTTTCTAATGCGCTTTCTTTCTTTATTTCTTAAGTTTTTATTATTTGTCTTTCTTTTTTTTGTTCCTGGTTCCGGATTTCTTTTGTTTTTCTTTCTTTCTTTCTTTCTTTCTTTCTTTCTTTCTTTCTTTCTTTCTTTCTTTCTACATTGTTCCTTTTTTTAATTCTTTCTTTCTTTGTTATTTTCTTTTATTCTTTTAAGTCTATGTCCACTTTAAAATATACTGGGCAATAAGTTGAGGCCACGAGATAGAAAGTGCCTGAAGAAGACATCGGCCGAAAGATGATTAATTAACGAAAGCAACATTTGGGGTGTATAAATGTTCACAACAATTCCTTTTTAAAAGTAGAGACAAGAAACTTTTTGCACACAATTGAATTAATATTATAGTTACCTTCACTTTTTCACGATAATTCGCGATACTTAAATTTTAAAACGAATTTTGATTAATAAAAAAGTTTTATTGAAGCTTGAATTTAAGCTTTAATTGAAATCTAAATGATTAAATTTACTATTTTCCGTAAACAAATACGTAAACAAATACGTAAACAAATACACTGGTGTAGGTGCAGCCACTCATTTTCGATAACTAAACTTTAAATTTTAAAAAATAAAAAGTTTTCTTGAAACTTTTATTTTAGTTTTAATTAAAAGTTAAATGATTAATTTACTATTTCCAGTAAGCAAAACACTCTGGTGTATTTGAATAAGAAATTATATTGATTGGAATATAAAAGTTTGAGATTTTTAAAAAAATTTGAGATTTTTCGGACATTTTTGAGCGATCGACACGACACATTTGTAAACAAAAGTTAATTCTCAATTTTAAAAGTCTTGAAAAAATAAAATCTAGGTCTGTGACACATTACTTTTGGAAAATTAGCAAATTTAAATTTAAATTAATATGATTTATACAAGTATAACTTATTTATAACATGAAATTTAGAATAAAACTATTTCTCAATTTTGATTTTTCTAACCTTTGCTGTAAGGGATCGATGTCTGATGGCAGACAGATAAGCTAAGAATGGTTGACCAGAATTGACATAACGGTTTAATTTTTTTCCTGAAAGGGGAAGAAACCGTGAAACACATGACTTTTTATTGTAACGCTGAAAGTACTTCAAATACACTAAAAAAAAAAAAAAATTAAAAATTTTGAAAAAAATAATACACAATTTTCATTTCCGAATGGGTCTTGCGTTTAACTTATAAAACAAATTTTCGCAACAAAATTTATTTTCTTGAAATTTTATGAATTTACGTGGAGGTGGAGTAACAGATATAAAAAAATATTTTTGCCAAGATTTTCTAAAGATAATAATTTCAAAAATAATTTATTTGTGAATATATCCTGAAATTTTCAATAAAATCCGACAATTATTTAATTTTTGTAAGAATTTTCAAATTAATGTTTTTGTCACCGGAAAAAATAACTGAGTTGATTTAATAATACATTATCCATTGTAATCTCTCGTATCGATTTGGTTACCCGCAAACGAAAATCAAAACATTTTTCCCATAATTTCGAACGTGTTAGAAAGGGTTAAATTTTTTTAAATAATTAAAAAATACTTCGATCTTTCCTCTTAATAATAACATAAACATGCTGATGAAAAAGTTCGTTTTTATTAAGTTTTGGGGCCTTTTTTTTATTCAATACTGTTTTTTCATTTAATTAGTGAGGTTGCCTATTAGGTACCTTCAATTTTACCGTGGGAAAACCAGCATAGTCTGAAGTAAAAGGCCTCAAACTAAATAAAAACAAAGTTTTCTCGGCAAAATGTTTATGCTATCATAAAGAGGATAGATCAAAGTATTTTTTAATTATTTTTACAAATTTTAAAAATTGTTCTAACAGGTTCTGAAAGGCTCATTTAGTGGTAGAAAATCTTTTTTTTTCTCTCGTCAGTGAAAGGGGTAAATTGACGCTTGAATTTATTACGTCAACAGCGTAATATTACTCGAAGGCATTTTTTGACTATGAAAGACACATTAATCTGGAAATTCTTGCAAAACTCAAATAATCGTCTGATTTTGATGAAAATTTCAGGACTTATTCACAAATGACTGAAATGATTTTTGAAATAATTATTTTTAAAAACTATTGGTAAAAAATATATTTTTTTAATTTGTTACCCCACCAATATTTAATTTCCAGAAATGTCGAAAAATGCGACTCGGTCACAAAATATAGATAGTTTTCATTAAATTCAGGAGTCATTAAGTCATTTATTAAGCAATTTAAAAAGTTTCATAAGTCTTTTACAATTTTCTCCTTATAGGTCTCTCAGATGTTTTTTAATTAATGTGTGGCAAATATATTTATTAATCGAAAAATTTAAAAAGTTACTCTAAAAGAGAAGCTTTTTTTAATAATTTAATAATTTTAATAATTTTAATAATTTAATTAAAACTGTTTATTTTTGCATGTTAATTTCCCGTTTTTGGTAAGTACGGGTGCCCATAAACGATACAAATCTGTACAAGGTCACGTGACTCAAGGGTTGTCCGCCCTTACATAAAATTTTCTCGTATATAAACCCCGAAGGTCCTTACTGCTATTCTTTTCATGCGTGTCTCTGAATCGCTCAAGAAAGAAGTCATTTCTAGTCAGAATTTAAATATTTAAAGTAACTTTTATATTTTTAACTTATTAGTTTAATCATTTTTAATATTAATTGTGAATCTATCTACCTGACAGGATTTAGAAAAAACATCAAATCTTTTTTATTTGTTTTGCTTTTTTGGGCTGTTCATTCCAATGGCATGTGGTAATGATTCATAAAAGAAATTATTAGGGATAAAAATGTTTACTTTCAATGTGTGTTTGCAAAATGTGACTAAGAAATAAATATGTACTACAATGTTATGGTGCATAGGCTAAGATTAAAACAATTTGGAAAAGGTTTCATTTTTTTCTTTTCAATTGAATGAAAAAGCCATTTTTTATTTTCTTTATTTCATAGCCTAATCCTACTAATGAAATTATGCATTTTCAATGTTAACCTAATAATTTAAAGTTTATTTTTAATTGTAAATGAATGTACAAAACACATGTTATAAAATTATTTTTACCCTTAGTTATCAAATTAAGGGAGATACCTACATTCACAATGGAAAAAATCAAGAGGAAAGTTGGAATTTAAAAAAATATGTTTAATTTTAATTTGTGTTTGCAGAATGTTTTTAAGAAACAAATATGTACTACAATTTTATCGTGCCTAGCTAAGATTAAAACAAATTGGAAAAGGTTTCATTTTTTTATTTTCAATTGAATGAAAAAGACATTTTTATTCTATTTTATTTCATAGCCTAATCCTACTATTGAATTTATGCATTTTTATTGATTAACTCCCACTTTCATGTTCTTTTTTAAATTGTAAATGATTGTACAAAACACGTGTTATAAAATTATTTTACCCTTAGTTATCAAATTAAGGGAGATACCTACATACCTGTACCTGGAAAAGAAGCTAAACAGTGAGGAGGATTGGAGTGCCAATTAAGAAAACACCACGGCCCTTTTCAGGGCCACAAAACATTCCCGAAATTTCTTCCTCTTCAAGATATTGCACAAATACAGTATGACATGTACAAAAAATATAGATACTTATTTATAACATCTACAGTTATGTAAAAATAAAATTAGATATTTTTACCTAGTTATCTTACTAATTCATATGAATAAGGCATAATAAAAATATTAATATTTAGCATAATATTTCATAACTTTACTGGGTTATTTTAATTTCATTCTTTGTTATTAAATTGTAAAATTATTTTAAAAGCAATTTCAATTTTTATTTATTTAGCAAGCATATTCAATCATTCAGCTATAATGCTAAACGAACATTGTATAAAATATTATGTAATTTATGAAAATATTATGTTATGGTTAGCTATGCAGTTAAAAAACAGAAACCGGTTTTTTAGATACATAAAAATTTGGCACTTCCGGACGCCATACTTGGGGTGTTGACAGACAGTAGCTGACATATTCAACCAATCCCACCTCGGATTACGTTGATGGCAGGACTACTGTATTTAAGATAAGTTTCTGTCTTAAATTTCATAAAGTAAGGAATTACTATTGTGTGAAATCAGATTAAGGTAAGTTTCAATTTAAACAATTGACTTTAAAAAAGTGTATTTGATGTATATATTTTTTTTCAAGATTTTTTTAAACAGAAAGTTGGCTACTGTTGATGTAACCTGTCAATAAATAAAAAATGGCGGAAAATTTAAAGTTTGTCTTTCTTTTCGAAAAATTTCGGATTCCAATCGATATAATTTCAGTTTAAAATACACCAGTGTATTTTGATTATTGGAATTGCTAACTTTAATCCCTTGGCTTTCAAATAGACCTAATTTTAAAGCTTGAAGATAGATTAATTATGTTTAAATTTTCAATTTAAATTTAGGTATCTAAGAATTGATTGGAGGTACCTAGAATCCAACCCTTCCTTCGAGTTATGGGTTAAATAGTAGAAGAGATTGGGTTTTATAGCCATGGTTGGCAACCATTCTATTGCAGAAAGTAATGGCAACCTACTGCAGGAAAATTTTTTTCGTAGTCAGTCATGTCAGGAAATGGATATGATCACCCAAGCGTGTATCAAGTATGGCAATTAACTGACTATAAATTCAACTTACTTACTACATCTTTCTGCTATCGAAAGTCAAAAGATGGAGTCTTTCAAATCTCGTACTGCCTGTAATTATTGTCAGGAGGCAGTAATTCAAAATCTCCCCGCCTGTGATTATTATCAGGAGGCGGTAATCCAACAAGCTTCTGCAATATGTTTTAGTGACATTACTGCTTTGCTTTGGGTGAACTTATTAAAAGAAATATGTAGGGTACATATCGGTTGACTATCGATCAGTAGAAATTAAGAAAGCATTCTCTTAGGAGTCTGTTCCACAATGTGACAATTATGTGTAAGAAGCTATGTGACTTGAAATTTCTCTTTACCAAATAAATACGAAGAGAATAATTCAAAGATGATTCAAAGCCATGTATGTAGCATGGCAGCTGTGAAGGTCTGAACTAGTGGAACTAAAGAATGTATCTTGTCTGAACATTTGTCACAATAGAATTGCAAGAAGATAGCAACAATTTGTCTGTGAGAACGTTCAAGGCAAGAAGCTTCATTGAGAGGACAAGTGCTCAGCAGTAAATTTATGGTCTGCTCACTGGTAATGAAACATTGATGAAGCCTTGTTCTGAAGGTATTGAATGATACATGCCGCTCTTTCTCCTTTATATATATATATATATATATATATATATATATATAAGTTACTCATATTGATTTTTTATTTTATTGAAACAAAGACAATTTATTTTATGAAATTTTATGAAATTCGTTACGAAATGGAGTAACTTTGACGCATTTTTAATTTATTTGTTCATGCATTATTTTTAATGGATACATGTATTTAAGTAAATGCTTTTATATAATCAAACATATAGTTACACGTATATTTATTTACAACTACTAGCCTGAATAATTATGATTATTCAAGTAGCAGATATAAATAAATATACTATTTATTTATGATAAATAAATACAAAGAGACTGAAGATGATTCAAAGTCATGTATGTGGCATGGAAGTTCTGAAGGTCTGAACTTGTGGAACTAAGGAATGTATATTGTCTGAACATTTGTCATAGTAATAATAACAGAATTACAAGAAGCTAGCAAGATTTTATTCTGTGAGAACATTCAAGGCAAGAAGCTTCATTGAGAGGACAATTTCTCGGCCGTAAATTTCGGGGTTGCTCAGTGGTAATGAAACATTGATGAAGGTTTGTTTTGAAGGTATTGAATGATAAAAGCCAATCTTTCTCCTTGCGGTCTTTAACACGATGAGTATTTTATACATCTGGTACATTTGCGTTGCGTTGTGGTGCAGTGGATATCGGCTCGGAACGAGAACTCGGGAAGCAGAGTTCGAATTCTAGTTGGATCCCTGGCATTCACTTACGCGGAAATACCATTGGAAAAGTATTAATCCGTATCTTTCCTCCAGTTATGGGCTAAATAATAGGACATATTGGGTTCTATAGCCTTGGCTGGCAATCAGTCTACCACAGAAAGCAAGGGCAACTTACTGCGGGATAAAATTCTGCCGAGTCAGTCATGTCTCATTCGGGACATGATCGCTCAAAGCGTGTATCACGTATGGCACTTAACTAACTGATTATAATAATATATTAGAACAAAATTAAACTAATAACCGTTACACAAAATGCTAACGTAGACTATTTCAAATTTTCAGCTTTCTAAAGAATACCAGTGTAAGGATGCAGAAGAAACTTCTGTTAATTTGGTTGAGATAAGTCATATGGGTCGTATGACGGCAGCTTGATAGTATCACTCCATTCAGTAAAGAAAACTCTAGTCAATTTCATTTCGTTAACTACAACCAAACAGTAAGGTTGTTTTCTTTAGCTCGGGCAGAGGATCAATCTGACTCTACAGCAGCTTGCAAGTCCATGGTGCATTTTCTTTTTGGGAATATATTTTTCCCAGCTGTAGAAACTCCAGCTTGCAGTCCTCAGTCTCGGTACCACAGAAATCCTGTTATATATATATATATATATATATATATATATATATATATATATATACATACATATATGTATATATATATATGTATATATATATATGCATATATATATATGTATATATATATATGTATATATATATATGTATATATATATATGTATATATATGTATATATACATATATATATATATATATATATATATATATATATATATAATGATAATAATAACTACTTAGACTTTGTAAGAATGCACTCCGTAAATTTATGCCAATATAAACTCTCGAAAAAACCATTAACAAACAGAACCTAAATCCGTTACAATCCGGCGTACTAAGTCGTTGGATAAATGGGGAGAAAAAAAACCCCAGCGTAACAAGAACAAAACATTCAAGATTCCGCAGTAAAGAAAAAACCCCAAACGGAACCAAACACAAGAAAAAGTGCTCGATACGAAAGTACTAAAATACAATAGTAGAGCAAAACGCACGAAAAATCTAAAGTGAGCCAAAACCTACCTCGGTTTCACACTACGGCTCGTCAGGAAAAAGGCTCTTTCCCTGCCTTTTCCCTGACGATCCGTAGTGTGAAACCGCGGTAGGTTTTGGCTCACTTTAGATTTTTCGTGTATATATATATATATATATATATATATATATATGTTAGATTGATAAAGGTTTCTTATTTGTTTTTTATTTTATCATCTTATCAAAATTCGATCTATATTTGATCTTTAAGTGTATATATAGTTCTGGGACCAACCTTCAGCAACTTCCACATGGCCAACCTAGAAAATAATATATTTAGTACCACTACAAAACCTTCCATCTACGTACGATATGTTGATAATACTGTTATATAAGTTAAAAATATAGAAGAAATAATAAATATCAAAAAAATCTTTCAAAAGAACTCTGTTCTCAAGTTGACATACGAAATTAACCAAGATAACACAATCCCTTTTCCTTGAGATTTAATAGACACAAACAATAACGCATTTATTACCTTCCCAAATAAAAAAAGACAACCAGCAAAATCTCTTGCACTCTCAACTATAAGAGTGAATGCCCTAACTATTACAAAATAGCACTTATACACAATTTAATCACAAAATCAACTCCTCCAAATCAACTTCTTCACAAAAATGATATTTTACTCTGAACTAAAAAATATTAAGCAAATTCTCATTAATAATGACTTCCCAAACCACATTGTAGGTGAAGAAATAAGACGATATTTAAAAAACCACAATACACATCAAACAAAATATGGTAATTCTACAAAAGACCCTAAACATATCAAACTCTTCTATTGTAACCAGATTCACGACAACTACAAACAGGATTAGAAAATAATAAAAAATCTCATTCGTACTAATATATCTCCCGTTGATCCTAATAAAAAATAAAATTAATAATATATTATACAAAGTACAATACTACTGATTTGATTGTCCGTAATAACTCCTCCCCACCAACTAATGTGTTACGTAAAACCAACATTATATATCAATTTAAATGTCCCTTGGGAGAATGTATCTCCGACAAAAACATAAATATATATGTTGGATTTACAACACCCACATTATGCAGACGTCTTGCGTTACATTTGTCCGACCATTAATCCATTTCTAGACATCTACAACAAAATTCCTGTCTACATTCACAATATAAAAAATAATGATCGATAATACAACTATTCTACACCAAGAAAACAACAAAAGCAAACTACACATACTCGAGGCAATATTCATTAAAACACTTAAGCCGTCAATTAATAGAATCAGCTATGAATACTGTAGTAATGTTCTAAAATGTTTGTAAAAAGAACAGTTTTTCCATGCGTTAACATGTGAATGACCATGACATTACAACATATGAAAAAACTTTATTTTGGATAATTTTTACGTTCTAATGAACGCTAACAATTTGTCAATCTTTATATTTGAAGCAGCAAAAAATGTACAGTAATTTTTAGCAACACAGTTTTCCGGTTACATTTATTAACATAACTCACACTCCTGAACATGACCTCGAAAGAGGTTGAAAGTAGTTGGGTACCTTAAGAAATGAATGAAAATAACATATGTCAATGTTACAGCTCATTTCTGACATCTTTTGATTGTAATACGCGAAAGTTTATCCGTGAGTATGAATGGATTTTATTAAAAATAAGCAAACATATTGTTTGCAATTTTTTCAATCTGACATGTGTAAAAGAAAATTTGCTGTCTAAATACACAGATTTTAATATATATATATATATATATATATATATATATATATATATATATATATATATATGAGTTCGCCCTTGAGTTCGCCGAATTCTACTCGGACATCACTAAGGAGAAAATCAGAATAATCCTGAACTGTAGAAAATCAGTTCTCTTCCACGACAACCAACAGTGGACAAAAAATTCAACGGGTAATTTTGATTTAGCCATGGGAGCCCTGGATTCAGCAGAATCTTCAGATCTGTTGGGGCTATTCCTGCTGTACAACCTCACTGTGCATAAAGATACAGATACGAATAATATAGGACTATACAGAGACGACGGACTCATAATAATTAATGAATCTACTGGAGGTAAGGTCGATAAAATCAGGAAACTAATTCATAAAGTCTTTAAATCCTTCAGTCTCAACGTAGTGATTAACCCCAACATCAAGCGAGTAGACTTCTTAGACATAACATTAGACTTAGTATCGAACACTTTCCAACCTTACATGAAAAACAATTCGAACCCAATATATATAAACCCCAACTCTAACCACCCACCATCCATTATCAAACACATCCCATCATCAATAGAACGCCGCATTAACACACACTGATCCAGTAAAGAAATATTCAATAAACACAAGGTAATTTACGATAAAATCCTAAAGGATAGCGGATATCAATCATCAAAAATCAATTTTGTGGAAAACTTCAGAAGTTCAAAGAGCAAAAATAGGAACCAAAAAATCATATGGTATAACTCTCCCTTTAACCAATCAATTAACTTCAAACTGGGACATAAATTTCTTCAACTAATAGATAAGCATTTCTCCAAAAATAACCCTCTAAATAAAATATTCAATAAAAATACAATTAAACTAAGCTATAGCTGCTCCAATAATCTAGCAAAAATAATTAAAGTACATAACAACAAAATATTAATCACGCACAACAAAAATAACTCCAACACTAATACCAATCCGACCCATAATTACAACCCCTGTAACTGTAGAAACCCTAACCAATGCCCCATGAACAACAAATGTCAAACGAAATCCCTGGTATATATGTGTTCGATCTCATCCATGGAAAATCCTAAGGATGAAAAAATGTATATCAGAAATACCATGAACGTATTTAAAAAGCGATTTTATAATCACCTGTCATCCTTCAATAACAATGAAAAACAAAACATGACATCTCTCTCCAAATATTTTTGGAAGTTAAAAAACGAAAATAAAACCCCTAGAGTTAAATGGAAAATCCTTAAACAAACAAGAACACCTAAATCTATAAAGGAACCATGTTTCCTCTGTCTTCAAGAAAAATTGAGATATTTAAATATATGAACAGTAACAAGCTTTTAAACCAGAGGCATGAAATCACAGTAAACTGCAAGCACACCAGAGAGCTAACATTACAATCATGCTAAAAAACACTACAAGAGCCAAGAATAGGACCCATATATATATAGGTGTATATATACATATGTGTATATATACATATGTGTATATATAAAAAAAACATTTTACAAGGTTTAATATTAACTACGAATACGGTGTATAACCATAATTAGTATTGACTAAAAGAGTAAGGTTGGTAACCATAATCGGTATTAATTAAGATTAATTAGAAAGTAAGGTTAATAGCTAAAATTAGTAAAGTTAATAACCATAATTAGAGTATATTAGAACCAATTAAGGTTAATAACCATAACCATAACCATAACCAAAATAAGATGAATGATATATTGAATTGATATGAAAATAGAAGTTAAGAATTAAAATAAGGTGTAGAACCATTATTAGTTTTAACTAATAAAGTAAGGTTAATAACCACAATTGATGTTGATCAATATTAATTATAAAGTAATGTTAAAGACCATAATTAGGAAGGTCAATAACCATAATTAGAGTAAGGCCAATAACCATAACCATAATTAGAGCGAGGTTAATAACCATAACCATAATTAGAGTAAGATTTATAACCATAAATAAAATTACAGTAAGGTTAATAACCATAACCATAACCATAATAAATCGAATCATATCTAGACGAGATATGGGAATAGAAATTTATATGAGAATAGAAAATTACAACTTACAAATTTAATAGTGAAAATGATTTCCAAAAAATGATCTAATTAAAAATCAAAGATTTAAAATTAAAAATTGAATAGAGAAAGCGATTCCCAAAGAATGATATAAAAAATCAAAAATTAAAAATGTAAGACAAAAAACACATTCCCTAAACCGAATATTAAGATTAAACATGCAAACTTACACCGATTGTAAAGACAAGACTCTGCAAAAATAAAAATAAACAAAAAAAATATCCGCACCAACTAATAAATTCCAACGGTCACAGACTGACTACATTATCTTGCCAACACCCACCAACACACACACTAACACTCTCCACAAAAAATTCCAACTGTCAACGAAATATCACAATATCAACCCCCTCCAGCCAATACCCCTAACAAAACAAAATAAATGAAAATGAAAAGGATTCCCAGTACCACATCGCCTGACGAAGCATCGGTACTCCGATGCAGAAACGGACGCGCCTTCGTAGCGATTATATATAGAGAAGTTATGCACATGTTCTAAAATATAATTTATAATATATATATATATATATCAAGAAACTGATTAGATAACTGGAAAAGGTAAGTATAAAAAATAAGTAGACACAATATGTCTACATTGTTCAATGAAACATGTTTGAATGAAGATATGCTGCTTAAATACACACACGTATATATATATATTATTGCTGAAAACCGATTTAAGATGGCGAATCCACCCCAGGATTTCTTTTCATTCCACCGATCTGGCACCTATATCTTTTCTCCTTTCACTAGGTGGTTTTGAATGGTGTTTAACAATAAAAGCTTTGTGACGTCACTGGGCACGAGTTCCTGATGATTGACAAGGTATCTGGACACACTTCGCATCACGTGGGCAACACGTAAAAAGAAGACCACTCCTTCCCTTATTGCTTGTTTTTTTTCTTTTTTCACTCCCTCTTCTTCGCTGACGACTTCGGTTTGTGACACCATTCTTTCCTGCCTCTTTTTCACCTTAAGAGCTACGCTTGTATATCTAACCGCGAGAAGAGCGTTTGTTATCTTGGGCAGAGTTCAAGGTGTAAAATAAATGACTTTTACTACTGCTGTCAGCAGTTGTGATAATTTTATTGACCACGAATTACTTTCAATTTACAAGTAATTTTTCTTTACATACTTTTTTTTTTCGGGGTTTTTAATTGACGAATGTATGCTTTGCGCGTGAGACATGACACGGGGTGTTTAAGCGTGTGTACAAAGGATAACATTTATTCAGAGATTAAAGTGGAATCCACCAGTTCTTTCTCTCCCTCTCTCTCATTACATACATACATACATACATATGTACTCACACATACATATATATATATATATATATATATATATATATATATATATATATATATTATTGCTATAACGTTATTTTTATTAGGCACACGTGTTTGAGTTGCTATCCCGTTTTTTCTTTTTCTTTTTTGCATTATCCTAAACAGGGAAATTAATAACAAACTGCCTAATTCAAACCTTGCTGTCAGGTTGCTCCCCATGGCTAAACTTGTTGCAAAAAACTTGTTTCGCTGATGAAAAAAGGAATTCAGGTTTGATTCTTTTCGTATAGCTCATTCACTGCCTTGAGTGGCTCTTGTATTCGTTGAGTATTTAGTAAAAAAAATTCGCTAATTTCTTTATTCAGCGTAACTTCATTATCCAGTAACAAATAAAGGGTTTCCTTTGATCTAAACCTCAGAAACCTAACTTCCAAGTCAGTGATATGTTACTTATCTGACCTCCCGACTAAAGCAAGATGTGTCAAAAAGCATTTATTTGTGGAGGGCTAATACACATACATACGGAGTAAAAAACAAAAACTGCCCAGTTCCCGCGACCAACGTCAGTCTGGTGTCGATATTACACCAACTGCTCTTCTCTTAGGGAAATGAAAGAAGCTGCTGTCGTAAGATTGGAATCTCCGAGACCGGGTGCCTTCTATCTCAATTGAAGAAAGAACAGATACTAAGCTTTGCTCCCAACTGAAAGTCCAAGAACTGGTGTATTTCCACCCTCTCTGAAGCAAATTGGGACACAAGGTCTGTTTTTAATGTGAGTACCTGAGCGTGTACACTCAACTTACCAAGTCCACGCATACGCGATGACTGAGTCACTTAAGTGCCATACGTGAAACACGCTTTGGGCGATCATGTCTCGAAATAGACATGACAGACTGAGCAGAAGATTATCCCACAGTAGATTGCCATTGCTTTCTGTGGTAGACTTGTTGCCAGCCAAGGCTATAGAACCCAATATGTCCTATTATTTAACCCATAACTGAAAGGAAAAGACAGATTAATACCTTTCCCAAGGGTATTTGTGCGTAAGTGAATGCAAGGAATTCAACTAGAATTTGAAATCGGTACCCCGAGTCGATATCCACTGCAGCACAATGACTGAGTACTAGGCTTGTTTTAGATGGTCATAGCTGGTCTTAGATCGCTATGTCCCGACCAAAAAGTCAAGAAGTGGCTGCTGTTTCGGCTTATGTATCATGAATTTACTGTGGTGTGCGAAGCTCTGGACGTCTATTTAACATTTTCAACCGATGTATATGCTGTTTACCACTAGAATATAAGTAATAGAACGTTTTGAAATGCTTTAGTTTGATTTTGTCTATGTCATATATATGTTAATTTGTTTTACTATGTAGATATCATTCCAAATAAAAATTTATACGGTGTAGACATTTTAGAAAATGTACACGGTGTTTATTACTAAAATATAAATAGAGAAATAAAATTTCATATTTTAATTACATTTTCTTTGTTATATACATGTAATAATATGTTTAATTATATAGATACCTTTCCAAAGTAAAATCTGTATGCGGCAGATAATTTCTTTGTAGATAACAAGCTAAATGATAGTGTAGATATTTTTTCTCGTAGAAAAACCCAAAATTCGATGTAGATATCTTTTCTTGTAGACAACAAGTAAAATTCGATGTACATATCTTTTTTTTGTAGATAAAAAGCCAAAGTTTGGTGTAGATATCTTTTCTTGTAGATAAAAAGCCAAAATTCGGTAGAGATATATTTTCTTGTAGTTAACAAGAAAAAATTCGGCGTAGATATATTTTCTTGTAGATAAAAAGTCAATATATATATATACAATAAAACAAAAAATTTGATATTTAAATCTGTTGAATAGCCATTTCTACGAGGAAATCCTCGTTTCTTCCGCAACGGCGAAACCAACATTTTATTTACTCAAATTCAAATGACATAAAAGATTTATTCTGGTAGAAGTCCAAAAAAATCATCCATCCACAGGAAAATAAAATGGGGTGGGATTAACAATTTTTGAATTTCAGAAGGAAAAAGGGGAAAGGAGACAGATACCTATGCCTCATATTAGAAGACATAGCCCACCTCCTATATATAGACATAGTATTATGGTTAAGTTTATTATGTAATTTTTCATGTGATCTTATGAGTTTTTCTTTTCAGAACATGAAATATATAAAAAATGTTTTGTTTTTCCGAGCATTTTCAGTTATACATACACTACCGGCCATAATTATTAGGCCAGACCAGCTTTTTAAATGAAAATGATGTATTTCATACTATTTTTAGTATTTATTGAATCCATTGTATTCACTTACGCGCAAATACCCTTGGGAAAGATATTAATCCGTCTCTTCCTTCCAGGACAGATTGGGTTCTATAGCCTTGGTCGGCAACCAGTCTACCGCAGAAAGCAATGGCAACCTACTGCGGCACAATCTTCTGCCCTGTCAGTCATGTCTCTTTCGAGACATGATCGCCCAAGCGTGTATCACGTATGGCACTTAACTGACTGACTATAAATGTGTCGTTCTTCTTTAGTGAATCATGTATAACAGCGAATCATGCTAAACGGGATTTCAATCAGGAGAGCGCAGTCTAATAGCACGAACTAAACTGATTAAACCTAACCTTACACCCAGATTCCGTCACTCAGAGAAAACTAAATATCGAACGAAAAGTTGAGATAAGAACAAAATACTTCTTTTACAATTAAGTTTATTGCCGTGCATAATAAAGAATTTTGCTTGTTTAAATCATTAAAAGAAAAAATATCTAAAAATCACCCAACACGAATCGTGCTGTTAAAATATGACGGCTGTTTAAGTAATTATGCTATTTCATTGATTATTATATCTCTGAGTAATCTAGGATTTTTATCCATACTATTAACATTATTGTCGCATATAATAAAAAGTATGCTATTTTGAATTATGAAAATAAAAAATCTTCTCTCTTATAATAAAGGCCGTTGTGTGTGTGTGTGTGTATATATATATATATATATATATATATATATATATATATATACTACCGGCCATAATAGGACACCCCAGTTTTCTAAAGAAAATAATGTATTTCAATTTTATGCTATTTTTAGTATTTATTGCCAAATGGATAATTCTAAATGAAAATAGAATGGTTCTTTTGTTATTATTACTTTGCAAAATTTTACAAGGCAAGGAAGCAAAGCTGAACTCGTCCGAATCATCCTAAATTTTCTTTATTCTTTCATTAATGATACTGCAATATAAGTAATTATTAAATATTTATAAATTTATTTGATGCACATGTTATTGTGCAATATTGACTATTGCACAATAAAAAAGAACTATTCTTCTATTTTCATTTACAATTATTTACTTGGCAATAAATAATAAAAAATAGTATGAAAAACATGATTTTTTAAACACTGGGGTATCCTAATAATTATGTCCGGTAGTGTATATCCATTATCGAGGATAGATTTGATTTTACGTGTAACTGAATATATGTAGTGTTGTTTGTAGAGTCGGGTGTATGGTTTATGTTGCCAAACAAAGTATACATTAATCTTTGCATTAAAATAACACATTCTTACTTACCATTCTTACTATAATCAGCATAATACCTCAAAATCTCTGTCAGGTTCTAACTAATTCTCATTTGCACAATTTGTCTGTGGCGCGTGAAGAATAGAATAACAACATTTCAAAATGAAAACCCCGCAATTAATATTTACAATATGCATAAAGCTATACATATACAAGAAACTAAGCAAAGTTGTGTTAGTGAAATAACCTCCCGCTAACCCACAATCCTTAATTGTATCAGCAATATCAGTTAACTAGACGAAATTAATGCTGGACTTGGATGGATTCAAAATCAATTGTTCAACCAATCACACACACACAAGTACACACTCATTCAAACACGAGAACAGTTACGAAAGAACATATTTGAAAAACAAAATGTGTCAACATTCACTTAAGAACTTAATTTCTGATCACCTAAAGTGAAAGAGGATGGGAAATGAAACCAAAGAAAATGGGATCAAAAAATAAAGAGGCCAATGCGTAAACATTCTCTAGCTAAGTTAACTTGGCGTAAAAAAATAAATAAATAAATAAATAAAGCCTAAACTTCTCTATTTTGGGCGGGTTGCGAAAGTTTTTTACGAGGCTCCTAATATCCTGATGCCAAACCGGCATAAATATGTAACTATGTTTCACTCGACATATACCCGGAAGACTCACCCATCTTTTGACAAATTCTGATGGTGGAAGTTGTCGCCTTTCCGTCCCGATCTGAACTTTAAGCAGATGGTTACAGGAGAAGATTATTTGGGAAGATGTAAATTTCTCGTCTCCATAGAATTGCTTCCGTCGCGCTGTCAGCATCACGGCTAGCATAGAACCTAGTAAGCACAAGAAGACATAGTGTTCAGCCTTAGTCAACGACGTTACCACATTGCTACAAACAGAATAGATCTCAAGAACAAAGAATTTTCCGAGTGGCATGCAAACCATGATGTCTTCAATAAACTTGTACAACAGATGTACGACCCTGCAGTGGAAGAAGGCGTATCCACCGACTCACAGCAGAAGACGCAGTTAGGAGAATTTTTCAAGCCCTCTGAAGAAAATTTTTTGGCAACCCTGAGCGCCCTCTGCATCACCAGTCAGGTTAGTGATGCCTCATCGTTAGTAAAACATTTCAACCCAGGCGCCAATAGCCATATGGAGCGAGCCTACTGCTTTGTTAAACCGAACTCGCCAATCAGACCATCTTGCACGGACTCCTTCACTAACACCTGATAATGCCTTACGGGACAACGCCTGGACATCGAAGAGTCCATCCGTTGCTCGTAAGAGGATCCTGAGAACTAATCAGCATTAGCGATAGGAGTAGCACTCGCCTCGGGGTAAATGGTCGGCCTCCTCCTCGTACGAGTACTCATTTCTCAGGAACAGTAAGTTTTTACTGGCGTCTTCCTTCCAGAATTAGCCATTCCCATCCATTTACAGACACATTCAATTTAGGAACGCACTGCGATGGGTATATTGATGAATCTCAATGCTAGGCACACCCTAACAGAAGGGTGGAGGTAACAGATTTCTCAACATATCTTGGAAGCCTTGACTCCCCACTAGAAGGGAAACAAGCTCCTAATTAATTGCATTAATATGTCATACGAGAGTGGAAGCACGGAGAGTCATTAAAGATCCCTCCAGTACCACAGACGAACTTCTCCCTCGACCTTCTCTCGCATCTCTGACCAATTCATTTCCAGTAAAAGATCGGGACCGAACCAGAAGACAAGTATCTTGAAGAAAGACTCGGAAGAGAAATTCCCTTCCATCCGACCAACTGGAAGCCAACAGACATCGCGGTTGGTCTTGGCCCCTGTCACCGTCTCGTACTCGAATCAAATCGTCATCAGCATACGTGGAGTACATGGCCGAGGTGGAAGCACTAGGTAAAGAGATTCCGCGTAGGACCAGATTCGCCTCTACCTTGTGAAGGAAAGGCTCCATCGCAAGAACGTAAAACAAAGACGAAAGCCGACAACCTTAACGATCGTACAACATTCACTATCACCAGCGCACCACATGACGCATACAGAAGTCGGATCCAAATGCGAAAGTACGGCCCTAAACCAGCAGTTGAAATTAAAGTCTCCAGAAAATGATAGTCAACCCTATCGAATACCTTGGACTAATCTGAATTGATCAGCACGGCTTCCTTATCGAATTGCTCGATGATCACGAGTGACAAATGAAGGTTGTCCTAAATAGACCTACCTTTCACAGAACAAGTCTGCTCAAAGCCAATCAGATTAGACTGAACAGCCAGCAAACAGTTGGCTAAGATATTGGCTAAAATCTTCAACAGCCGAAAGTTACCTATCCAATCCCCACTGTTTTTGTCTTTGCGTAGTAACTTGATCACACACCTGGTGAAGTATTAAGTATAGACCCCTGCCTCATCCAGTTGTTGTAAATCAGTTTCGGAGACGGAACAAGGACGAGTGAGTAAAGTTCATAAGGAGGACTATATAATTCCGTAATTTTGTTCCAGTAAACCAGCCCCAGCACTTCCTAGATCTTAGACTCTATAACGACAATCTCGCATCCAGCCACTTCAGCTGCCTCGAGCCGGGAAAAGTCAGCGAAGTAGACATCGAACTGAACAGGGCTCAGACCGGGCTCTTTGATGAACAGATTTTGAAAGTAGTCCCGAAGAAAAGCTCGCATATGTCCACGTTTGTAGTCACTCTCCGCTTATCCGGCTATGTGATGCACGCGATGTGACTTTTGGATGCATTTCTAACATAATCTGTATGCAGATCAGCGGCCATATTCCTTGTCCTCGGAGATATTCTTTTTAACCTAGCCCTAACTACAATAACGTCTTCCTTCTTGATAAGCAAGGAAGCCAGCTCCTCCCTAAAGTAAGGATACTGCCCCACTATCGCGAGATTTAATCGCCCGATTAACTTTTGCTTCATCGTTTGTGTTGCTAATCTATTTAGATTGAGTCGACGATTATAATCAGTAGCAAACGATCTAACATTAGATTTCAATAAATCCCACTACATATTCCCAACTACAGCCCTCATAAATTCCTGTTGCAGCATTTTTAACTTAGGCTTATCTAAGTTTACACAAATTTGGACGAGCATTTAATCCGAATAAATAATAGAATGAAAACTTGGACAACCTTAGAGACCTACATCGACTCTCTTAACAAGAACCCTGTCTAGATAACTAAAACGCGCCATCGAAGCAGAGCTATCTCTATTAGCCCCAGTCGACACTACCTACACCTTGTGCGAAT
This sequence comes from Ascarosepion bandense, assembly GCA_037127315.1. Classification (NCBI taxonomy): domain Eukaryota; kingdom Metazoa; phylum Mollusca; class Cephalopoda; order Sepiida; family Sepiidae; genus Ascarosepion; species Ascarosepion bandense. Next base: position 1,654,411 of record JBBBDQ010000772.1, on the reverse strand, counting down.
TAACTGAAACAAAACGAATAATATCTTCCTAAAATCTTTGACACATTCCCTGATACGTCGTCTCTTGGCATTGTTTTTCTCTTCTGGCAGCATTTTCTTTACATTTTGGACTGATGGATCCAGTTTGTTTCTTCGCTTTGATGACACAACTAACAGTTGAAAGACTGTCACCAACAATATCAGCGATAGTAAGGCTTGCCAGCGTGTTTTCGTAAGTTTCTCAAGAGTAACATTCATCGCAGAAAATGGCCGTAGGACAACTAATCGACAGTCGAGACAATAGTGTCTAGGCGTGATAAAAATCTGATGCAATCACGGATGACGCATTTTATTTTTTCAATGCCAAGCAAATTTCGTTATACACCCCGAAAATAGATTCATATTACAGCACATCACTTCAAATAAGCAAATATGAGGAAAAAATAGGAAATCGATTACACCCTGTCACTTCAGTGAGTCTAAAACTGATCGTATGGTAAAAGAAAGGAAACTAAAGCCGTTGTTTCAATTAATTTGCACAAAGGTGTATAATCAAACCTGTCGATAAAATACCGAAAAGATTCAACAACCGGGTTGTTAGTGCCCGATCTTTCTCCTATACGATCTATATCGGAGTCAGGGAAAGCATTCTAATCGCCCACTAAAACAATTCGACAAGGTGTCATAAAAAACGGCTCAATCCACCGAAACAAATCAGGCGGCTTTGCATTGTCATTGGATGCATAAACGTCAATGAGACGAAGAGACTTTTCCTTTATTGTAACCTCCAGCACACAAAGCCTGTCCGCGAAGATAAGATCACATACCGCATTTAAAGACTCACTCGTTAGCCAGGAAATACTTCCCGAGCGTCCATCAAATTATGCTGAATAGAGGACAAGCATCGTAGACAAAATGTCTTCATAGTAGCTAGTTGAAAACCGAGTCTCCTGTTCAAAACATATATCCACTCCGAGACGCTAAAGATCGCGAGTGAATCACACCCTGCGAGAGGGTCGGGAATCTGCATTAAACATGGCCATGTGAAAACATCGACGGCCTGTTCTATTGACACATCTCACTGTTGATAGAGGAGGAGCTAGATGGTGCCAAGGAAGAAGGATAATTTTTTTCACTGACGTTTCGGATGTTCTTTATTCCTTATCGATTCCTTTAGCTGCTACAATCTTTCAAACTTCTCGAAGCTGGGCTCATATCGGAGTCTTTGTTGTCGGATCTTTCCTGTATATGATGCCGGGGTATCGCCCTTAAAACTGGTAGACAGACCGGGGCTGAGAGTGCTTTTTGCGGTTTCTGAGGTCAGAGATTCTGCAGTCTGAAACTTCTCTTTGGTGTTACCAACGACCTGCCATTTCCTGTTTTTCTTCTTCACAACCGCAGAAGCGGCGGACCAAAGTCTTTTTATAAAATAGGGACTTTGGTCGGTGAGAGCCATAATTCCAGAATTCCAAAGGTCTTCTTTTCTGGACAGAAAGAGGAGAGGTAACCAGTCTCTCCACACTTCTACGGCCAGTTACAATGATCAGCATTTTTTGTCTTGTACATCTAGAGAGGTGCGGATAGAAGTGAAGGCTTTGCGAAACTCCACTCCCTCGTTTAAGTCGTCGGAAGAAACACTGGGTATCTACCCAAATTGAGTCCGATAAGCAGCAAACTGCTCCTCTAAAATTAGAAAAGGGACCTCAAATACTGAGTCACCTCCTGACCTCATATTCAGTTCTTATGATAATGTTCCAACTAGAAGCATACTCGCAATCGGCAACCTTATGTAACAGTAAGCCCAAAATAAAATGTCGCTTGCTTTTTATGAGTCTTTGGGATTTAACATCCAGGGACGTCAATGATTTTATCACGGTGTCTTTCGTGGAGCAACAAAATTTGAGCGAAGGCTTGACGACCACAAAGTCTGACACATTTATTTTTTCAAATTTTTGTAATTCCCGAAAGACTATTAAGAGCCCATCTTCTTTGATAAGCTGTTCATCGTTTTTGACTCTCTTCAGGAATATCATTAATTATGCACTTCGGTGGTAACTTCCAGGAAAAGGGTGGATGCCTGGCCACTACATTTTCGATTTTGCTGTTGTTGCTCTTACCAGAGTCAGTTGGCACCTTTTCTTGATTTTGGTTATTCTTGACCGCTATACTTTTTCTTGAATCTAATTGGTCGTTAATTTTTTTAACAACGGCTATATTCTCATTAGTCAGAGCTGATTTTGTGCCTTTATCGGGAGGGTCTTTTTTTTCCCACCGATGAGTTATTTTTTAATTGTCCGACGTTTACATGTTTGTTTTTTTTAATGAAAAAACAGTGAAAAATTCATAAATAAACAAAACGAATTCTTAAACCAATACAGACCAACGAAAAATAAATTTACGAAGAAAAGGAACCATAAAGACCAGCCAAAGCCGGTTTAACCAAAAAGGGTTTACAAATTTAAAAAAAAAATCTTTGAAGAGAAGGTAAATAAAATTAACAATGAAAATAGAGAACAAGAAGAACGGCAAAAAAATATTTGACATGAAAAAAATAATTTCACTTAAATACAGTTAACTAAAAAGGTTTTCTCTTTTAAAATGAAAATAATCAAAATAAATAAATTATAAAATAAATACAACAAAAGAAAAATTAAATATAGTCATATGTAAAAAAACGAAACAAATAAGAAAAGACAGGGGAAAAAAAGAAAGCGCTTGACGCGAAGAAAGAAAAAAAGAAAGAAAAAAAAAACAAATTTACTGAAACAAAACAGCTAAAAAGGTTTCCTTTTTTTTCAAAAATTTAAACCAGCAAAATAAAGCAATTAGATAAAAAAAGAAAAAATATAAAAAAGAAACACGGGTAAAAATTTTTTTTCTAATTAAACAAAATGGCCGATGGAACACAAAAACAGATTAAACAAAGTAACACGTAGAAAATGAAAACCAAAAGGATCAAGCGCAAAGAGAAGATATACACAAAAATAAAAAATAAAAAAAATAAAAAGTTTACGGATGAGGGAAAAAAAAACGGAGAATTATAAAATAATATACAGAAAAAATAAATCAATACACTAGTGAAGGGGAGGGTGAAAAAGAAAATTTTCTACAAAAAAAAAAGTCAGTAATAAAAAAAAACAAACGTAAAAAATCAGAGATAAACTTCATTTAAAATATAACAGTTATTCCTACATAAAAAATATGAGTTCCAATCGGTTAGCGAAAAAGATACGCCGGGAGCGTAGGAAGACTAGAATCGGTCTGAGGACGCTTTAATTAGCACGGTATTTATCCGCGCCCTCTCCAAAAAGGTGGGATGTCGTACAAGGCCAATTTTTAATGTGAGTCATTACGAGCGAATACACCCAGAAAACAAATTCTACATAGACAACCTTGACGTCCATTTTCCTCATTGAGACTCAAGCCTTCAGCATAGACTTGTCTTGGTTCTTCTCCGAAGATGAATTCTGTATTTATTCGAGCCTCCCCACGTTCGGGGAAAAATTCCACGTAGACTCCTCATACGCTTACTCAGGACTATACACTGATTCCTCTTCGAGTTCGACAAGATAAAGCTTTGATGACCTCGGTATTTACCCGAGCCTCCTCACAAAGGAAAGATGATACAAGGCCGTTTTTCTACCCTGGGACATTCCGAACGCACACGCTCGGGCAAAAATTCCACTTAGACCCCGCCAGTCGGGCTTTTGTTTATTTTACTGAGACGAGACACTGCCCTTCGGCAAAGCATAAGTTTGGGTTACTCTCCACCCGAAAGCACAGAGTCCGACAATGTCAGAACTTTGATGCACTCGATATTTACCCGAGTCTCCGCGCAAAGGCGAGACGTGGCTCAAGGCCGATTTTTAATGTAGAGACCCAACATACGTGGAATAAAACTCTTGTCTATTTACCCTAGGCGTGACTCTGCCTTTCGGCATAGCCTTGTCTGGATTCCACTCTGCCCGATGGAAGAGTGTCTGACAAGAATCTGAATCTTTTGAGTATACGTATTCAGGACAGATCTATTAATGGGAGAAATATATCATACGAAGAAGTAAATTTTTTCTCATAAAAACCATCTACAAAAGCTTCATAACCCTAATCGTAGCAAACAACTATACCCACAACTAGATTTCAACAGGAATATAACTAATGCGAAAAGAAAAAAATCGTCACAAAAAAGATTAATTTAATTTTATTTCTCGTTGAGAAAGGACGCAGGCGTGTCCGAAAATTCTGTTTTTTAATATCTTTTCTTATCATTCTTTACTCTAAAGGTTGAGTAATATGCAATAAATATTAATGTATTATTATTATTATTGTTTTTTTTTCTTTGTCACTTGAATTTCTTTCATCTTTCTTGACAAATCTTCTGTTACATCGATGTGGGATACTCAATAACAAAGTTATTAGAAACAAAATGAAAAGAATCTAAATGAAATCAGCTAGATTATATTCTCAAAGCATATATATATATATATATATATATTTATTTATATATAGTCATCCGCAGACAGATCTGTTTCGCTGTATCTCAGCTCATCAGTACGGTTAGACTCCGACTGCTTTTTAACCCAGGATTGAAACCCGACCGAAGTGGCGTCAGTCGGCGATTCTACCTCTGGGCTATGGGCGCTCGGTAGAAGAAGGCAGACTTTTTAGCATGTATATTATCATTATACACGCCCAATAGCCAGAGTGCTCTAATTCATTAGTGAATGAGCGATGCGTACATGCCAGAGTAGCTACTGTTTTTCAAAGTCTACCATTCTTCCAGAGTGCTCAATCAGAGTGTGAGAGCGTAAATAGTCATCCGCAGACAGATCTGTTTCGCTGTATCACAGCTTATCAGTACGGTTAGACTCCGACTGCTGTGTGTGTGTGTGTGCGTGTGTGTGTGTGTGTGTGTGTGTGTGTGAAGCGGTGACAGTCCGTTTGATGCTTGAAAGCTCTCTCCATGTCATATGTGCTGTGTTTTGGCTCGGCTCATACCCCCACTCTCCCTAAAAATAATTTAATAATAATCAAAGTCAATAACAAATAAACTACGAATGCGCACACAAACACAAATAATGTAATAAAAGTAATAATAATAATAATAATAATAATAATAATAATAATCAGCAACAAATAATAAAGTAATCAATAATGAATAATAAGCAAGAGGTTACATTATAAAATAGCTACGGATAACAAGATTCGGATTCATAATCCTCAATAGCTTGTAGAATAATTTGAAACATAACCGTCACCGCTCCGATAATAACCGGTAGGATAATAAAATAACCGGTAGGATAATAAAATAAACCATTCCACCCAGAATCCACCATTGACCAGCATATATAAATAATCGAACCAAAACACAACACAAACGCCCTGCAGATTACGTTGAAGCATGAAACAGACTGTCACTGCTTGGTGTTGACCTTAATATCCCCTTTTATATTTACATATGCTCTATCTCTGATATTCAGCACTTTTATCTATAAGTATAGAATACCTTACAATATATTTTTATTATATATATATATATATATTAGTCATCCATATACAAGCCTGTTTCGTTGTATCACAGTTCATCAGTGTGGCTAGACATATCCACTTGCTTCTGGCCGGGATCGAAAACTCGACCGATTTGGAGTCGCTACCCACTAAGTCCTAAGTCATAGGCGCATGGAATCAAAGAAGGGAAATTTTAACCCTTTAATTTTTTCCCTTCTTTGATTCCATGCGCCTATGACTTAGGACTTAGCGGGTAGCGACTCCAAATCGGTCGAGTTTTCGATACCGGCCAGAAGCAAGTGGATGTGTCTAGCCACACTGATGAACTGTGATATAAGCAGTGTATACACAGGCCAGTCAGCGAAAGGACTCAATTAATTTCTGAAGAGTCACACATATATTTTAAAAACTTTTCTTCTCTAGAGAGCTCAATCGTAATGCGAGCATAATATAATATAATATAATATAATATATATATATATATATATATATATATATATATAAGTATAGGGTAGGTATGAATGGAATAAAATTCCGTATCCAAAAAACATTATTCTTCCAAAAGTGCTCAATTCATAGTAAAGCGAATAATATTTAAAATCTATAACGTAAGTATATTATAATATAACTACAAAAGTATTTATTTTGTTTCAATACTTGTGTCTTATCAAGTGATTGTACTGATTGCGAGATGATGAGTTTTAGAAAGCTCAAAACTAGCTAAACTCACCACAATAGGGGAGACATTGTTACGTATATATATATAACCAATGAAGCATATTTTTTTTTATTCGTGATTGGATTAGACGAGAAAAATAAAATTTTTGTCATGTAATCCACATAATCTAGGAGACAAATACAAAATGGTGCATCCAGTGTTTTTTTATGGGTCGGGGACAAAGCCCATTATCTAAACGGGTACTGAATCCCACATCCGGTGTTAAGAGAAAAAAACAGGAACGGGTTGTATACGGGGTAAGCCGAACTAGTCGGGGGTTTCTGTCCCCGGCTGACTTATGAAAACACAGGAAGTATAAATTAGATTGGAAAGTTTTCATGAGTCAAGCAAGAGATTAATGTAAAGTTAAAATGGTGGTGGGCATTGCGTAAGGAATTTCTTTGTCTGTGTTGAAACAAGAAGAATACTTTCTTTAATAGTAGTAGTAGTAGTAGGAGTAATTAATATTATAAGCAAGAGATAATACGCTTAGGACGTGTGGCTGGCGTAACGGATATATTCACAGAAAGTGGAATCAGCTAGCCGAATACAAATTCCTGACTAGATTGTTGCGTTCTACTTCGTATTAATGCATGAATCTATTTCTTTAGTCTTTAAAATAAATAACAAGGTAGATTAGGCTCTCTTGCCTTGAGAAGTAACCAGTCTAGGAAAAATAATATTTTCAATTCAGAACTATAGACATGGCAACAGATAACTATTCCAGTGGATTTCCAATCCACTATCTATAATAGGAATAGGAGGAGAGCTATGACCACCTACATCTTAAAGGGACATTACATTTCAAGAAATAATGGCTTAAGTATAAAATAAAACCAAATTGAAAATCCATAAGCTGAACAAACGGTGCTTATGACTGTGTTAAAATGAAACTACAAGTATCGTTTGGTATTATGCTTTCTTATGTCATGTCAGTCTTCGAGTGTTATTGGTATCCTGTAACCTAGCAATGGCTGTTACATATTTGTATCATAGGCTACTAAACTAGGATTTTCTGTTGAAGAGCGTATTTAGAAATAAGACCTGACAAAAGGGCGTATGAACTTTCTTGCAGGGTTAACGGCCATATAGCATAGTAATGGAGACTGGGCTCCATATCTATGGGTGTAGCCACGTGATGAAACGGAATTAATGGGTAGTGGGTTTCTTAGGCTAAAGTTAACGACCAGAGTAGATGGTTCGTTTAATGGATTCAAAGTACACTTGTTTGTCCATGACGAAAGCAAATTTTCAAGTTGGAAAACATCGACTGTGATTTAACCTTGAGAGGAACAGAGCTCCGTTAGGTCTATTGCCAAAGCAAGAGAATGCCTTTCAACCAACAATTGTAGGGAACTGTAAAAAATAAGTGGGAACGTGGCCGAGTAGTTAGGACGACGCTTTCCGACTATAAGACCCGGTTTGGAATCTTACCGTGGTCGATTTGTCAGGAAAGTGACTTCTTGATGTTATCAGCCCGGGGAGGCGATCCCAGCGCACGGTACCTTGACAAAATGTCTGAAAACCATGCAATGGATTGATCCAAGCCTTGTGAGTGAAATTCGGTGAACGGGAATATTTAGGAAATCACAAGTCATCATGACCGAGGGACTGAGCGCGCTGATCTTATACAGACTGTTGATCACGCCATATGAGGTGTTCTCTCCCAGAAATATAAACAGCAAGTGGGCTCTGTGGATGTTGAACAAATACAAATGTGTCTGAGCAGGCGTCTGCAAAAGAGATTGATCACGTGACTGATGTTGATGATGTTTATGATGTTGATGAATGATTTTGTTCTTCAGGTATTTCATGAAAAAATATTAATTCCTGTGCTGAAGCTACCTAACAGCAACTTCTCTTTACCAAAATAATGGCAACTCCGTCATGTAGCATGGGTCTTCTAGATGTTAGAATTCTTGCTTGAGTATCATTAAGACATTTTTAAGGGGTTGTCTATAAATGTGGGATGTGCGTTGTGGTACAGTGGATATCGGCTCGGAACGAGAAACCGGGAGCCGAGTTCGAATTCCAGTTGAATCCATTGTATTCACTTACGCGCAAATACCCTTGGGAAAGGTATTAATCCGTCTCTTCCTTCCAGTTATGGGTTAAATAGCAGGACAGATTGGGTTCTATAGCCTTAGTCGGCAACCAGTCTACCGCAGAAAGCAATGGCAACCTACTGCGGGATAATCTTCTGCCCTGTCAGTCATGTCTCTTTCGAGACATGATCGCCCAAGCGTGTATCACGTATGGCACTTAACTGACTGACTATAAATGTGTCGTTCTTGTTGGGTGTAGTTATAGGGAATTTAGTGAATCATGTATAACAGTGAATCATGCTAAACGGGATTTCAATCAGGAGAGCGCAGTCTAATAGCACGAACTAAACTGATTAAACCTAACCTTACACCCAGATTCCGTCACTCAGAGAAAACTAAATATCGAACGAAAAGTTGAGATAAGAACAAAATACTTCTTTTACAATTAAGTTTATTGCCGTGCATAATAAAGAATTTTGCTTGTTTAAATCATTAAAAGAAAAAATATCTAAAAATCATCCAACACGAGTCGTGCCGTTAAAATATGACGGCTGTTTAAGTAATTATGCTATTTCTCTGAGTAATCTAGGATTTTTATCCATACTATTAACTTTATTGTCGCATATAATAAAAAGTATGCTATTTTGAATTATGAAAATAAAAAATCTTTTCTCTTATAATAAAGGCCGTTGTGTGTGTGTATATATATATATATATACTACCGGCCATAATAGGACACCCCAGTTTTCTAAAGAAAATAATGTATTTCAATTTTATGCTATTTTTAGTATTTATTGCCAAATGGATAATTCTAAATGAAAATAGAATGGTTCTTTTGTTATTATTACTTTGCAAAATTTTACAAGGCAAGGAAGCAAAGCTGAACTCGTCCGAACCAGCCTAAATTTTCTTCATTCTTTCATTCATGAAACTGCAATATCGGTAATTATTAAATATTTATAAATTCATTTGATGCACATGTTATTGTGCAGTATTAACAAAAGGACAATTCTATTTTCATTTAAAATTATTCACTTGGGAATAAATACTAAAAAATAGTATGAAATATATAATTCTTTTAAGTACTGGGGTGGCCTAATAATTATGGTCGGTAGTGTGTGTGTGTGTGTATATATATATATATATATATATATATATATTTTTTCCACTTTAATATATATATATATATATATATATATATATATATATATATATATATATATATATATTTTTTCACGCAGTGGTTTCGTCCGTATATATATATATATATATATATATATATATATATATATATATATATATATACGGACGAAACCACTGCGTGAAATAAAAAATTGTAAAAAGGTGACAGCAGGAAAGAACCAAGGGGATATTTGCTGCAGACTCTACCAGGAAGAAAAATTAGTCATTATTACTTTAAAAAATAAAAGACAATTCCTAAACGCGAAAAGTGAAGTAATGTCAATATGTCGGCGTTTTAAGAACGGAATCCTGGGCACTTACAAACCCGGATAAACTTCTATTTTCCTTCAACCTGCCACCCCACCTTGGTAGTGGGACAAATTCTGTTTTCCACTTTAATTTTTTTTCTCCTCCTCTTCATTTGCTCAAACTTTGTTAATATATTTGGGAGTAACATCCATTGGTTTTCCGTATCTGTGCCTGAAGAGACCTATATATATATATATATATATATATATATATATATATATATAATGAATTATTTTGAACATTATTTTTACCGATACTCGTATTTAAGTAGATATTCTGTTTTTAATTAAACAGTATTTTATATTTATATCTAGCGGCCTGATTATTTCACGATAAATTTTTATTACGAAAATGTGTGCTATCCAGCTGGATTCGAACCTGCGATTTACATAGGGGAAGCTACCATTTGATCTGGTACTGTCTTAACCACTCGACTATGAATAGCCTCTTGATCAGACGAGGTTTTTTATCATGCTTATATTAATATACTGTAAGTTATTAAACTTCTTTTCTACTAGTTAGGAAAAATCTTACCGCATGTTTGCTCTCTAACAGTACCTTTTTATTTTATTTTTTTACAAAAATTAAGTGGTCGATTAGTGAAGAATATATAGATATATATGTCCTAATATAAAGACCGTTTAGTATATATATATATATATATATATATATATATATATATATATATATTGATGTATCTACTATTGAGTATCTTACATTAAGACATAAGAAAAAAAAATCAAAGCGCTGAGTGTGACAGGAGATAAACACACACACACACACACACACACACACACACACACACACACACACACACAAATATATATATATGATAGAATAAGTAAAGAACAGGTAGGAAAAGTGCCTTTAATCTAACATGTTTCACTTTATTTTACTTCTTTAGAGATTTGATTATAAAACACGAATTTAAATAAAAAAAAAAAAGCACGACAGGCGAAGGGCAATCAATATTCCAGTAGACTGTCTCTATACGATTTTTAAAAAATTCACAAAGAATGTTTAAGTTCGTGTCTCATACAAAAATCTCTAAAGAAGCTTAATAAAGTGAAACATGTTAGATTAAAAACACTTTTTCTGCCTATTCTCTACTTATTATATCATCTTGCCCGATTTCAATCCAAATATTCCACTTATATATATATATATATATATATATATATATATATATATATATATAAATCTAAACTTATTTATAAATGGAACTTTGTGTGTGTGTGTGCGTGTCTCTGTGTGTCTGTGTGTATGTGCGTGTCTCTGTGTGTGTGTGTGTCCGTTACCTATAGACTCCAAAATGCTGAACCGATTTTCTTGAAAATTTACACAGTTGTACTATAAACGTCTGTGAGTGTTCTTAGCTAGGTTTTGTGTCGAGGTACCCCTGATAAATATCGAAAATCGATAATCGAAAAAATCGGGTTATTGGAGGAGTGGTCCGATTTTAATCAAATTTGATACACTCATAGACAAAAACATAAGAAACGATATTCAGAAGTTTCAAAGTTGCAGTTCTTGCAGTAGTGCAGAAAATCGATAATACATATATAAAAGCTTTCATTACACCCGAGCAACGCCGGGCTATACTGATAGTATATATATATATATATGTGTGTGTGTGTGTGTGTGTGTGTGTGTGTGTGTGTGTGTGTGTGTGTGTGTGTAAAATATTATATTTCGCCAAATATAAATATAACTGAAATCCTTAACAAGTATTTACAAATGTCAAATATTTCGTTTATCTAATGAGATAATGACAACTGCTGCACACTTTAAACGACAGGTTAATAACAACTACTGAACACCTTAACTGGCTGGTAAGTGACCGCTGCCGGGCACTTTGTGCATTTAGTATGTGGCCACTGCTGCACACCTTTAATAGTTGGTAAGTGGCAATAGCTGGAAACATCAAAAGACTGGCAGGTGGCAACTGCTAGTCAGCCTGACTGGTAAAGTTTCAATATAGAGAACAATGATTGCTTTTCCACGGATGGTACATATCTTTGTCAAGTGGACAACTGCTGAATAGTTAAAAGAATGAACTTTCCAAATATTTGTCTCGTTTGTTGTAGTAATATTAAAGTATCAACTCCTTAGATTATACCAAAGTATTACATTAGAGTTAGATGTAGTTCTTTCCACGTTTGAAGAGTCAAAATTGCAAAATAAACACTTTTTCTGAGGGAGGGAAACGATAAATCGAAAAAGAAATTATATCTTATTTTGATGGCTCAAGTTTTCTTTATTACTGTGAGAAATAAACAAAAGTAAGTGGGAACGTGTAGGGTTGGTGCAAGGGTCTCGTAGACCCATCCGAATCTTTTATACAGCACTCCGAATCAACGATACAGAACTCCTAACTCTACTACATCTTAATTTTCATATCAAATACAAATTTTATTGTAACCCCCTTATGTACAAAGATGCAATATAAATGAACAATTCAACTATAAACATTGAAAATAAATACAATATATCTAAATAGAAATTAGCGGCATGTCATAATCAATCATAATAAATCATTTCATCTTAAATAAATGAACGTTTTGCGGCAATTTTTAACATCAATTCGAGATTTTTCTTGTTTAAAAGTAGAAAAATTTTAACACATTCAACAACATTATGAATAAAAAATAGTGAATTTATATAGTGTTTTTTTTTTCGGGACTTAACTCGGACATTTACAGATTTGGATGAAAAAAAGACCTAGAACGACGTCAAAATCCGCGAAAATTGTTAATTCTTTAATAATCAGTTGTACTTATTTTAATTTGTAACATATATAAATTGAGGTAGAAAAAAAGCAACTGTTGATAAGATAGCAAAGATCAGGTCAGGGGGTTCGGAAGTTGTACACACCAGCCTTGGGCACGTGGCCGAGTGGTTAGAACGTTTGCTTTCCGACCATGAGAGTCAAATCTCACTTTGGTCGATTTGTCAGTAAGGTGTGTTCTTGATGGGAGTAAAATTAGGTAGACGGAACTATATGCGAGCCGTTGATAGTTGTGCTAGCACAAATTCATAAGTCATTGTGACCGAGGGTTTGATCATACTTAAAGTTAATGCAGTAAGTTTAAAAACGGCTAATTATTCTATGCCATCATACCATAAGGAGAAAAAATACTTGCTCTTCATTTGTTGAATGCCATAGTTTGAATAAAGAGAGATTAAAAAGGTAGAATCTTTGTTTTTGTTTTTTTGTTTTTTCAAATCGTTTAAAATAAGGATGTTTGGTGATTATGCCCTACTTAGGTTGTGTGCTAATGGAGGCTAGGTAGAGTAACGGATAGCAGCTCGAGAGTCGAGTTTGAATTCCAGTTGAGTTCATTACATTCACTCTCGTGGTAATGGAGGCTCGTTAGAGTAATGGTTAGCAGCTCGAGAGCTGAGTTTGAATTCCAGTCGAGTTCATTACATTCATTTAAGTGCTAATAGAGGCTAGTTAGAGTAATGGATAGCAGCTCCAGAGTCGAGTTTGAATTCCAGTTGGGTTCATTACATTCACTGACGTGCTCGGTAGAGTAATGGATAGCAGCTCGAGAGCTGAGTTTAAATTCCAGTCGAGGTCATTACATTCACTTACGTGCTAAAAGAGGTTAATTAGAGTAATGGATAGCAGCTCGAGAGCCAAGTTTGAATTCCCGTTGAGTTCATTACATTCACTTACGAGCTAACACCCTTGGAAAAGTTATTAATCCATCTCTTTTCCCCCGCCAGGTTTGGCAAGCAGTCTATCACAGTAAGAATTGGCAACCTATGTGCGTTGTGGTGCAGTGGATATTGGCTCGGAATAAAAAATAAGGGGGCCGATTTCAAATTTAATTTGACAATTCACTTGCATTCACTTACGCGAAAATACCCTTGGGAAAGATATTAATCCGTCCCTTTCCTCCAGTTATGGGTTAAACAACAGGACAGATTGGGTTCTATAACTTTGGTTGGCAATTAGTCTACCACAGAAAGTAATGGCAACCTACTGCGGGATAATCTTCTGTCTAGTCAATCATGTCTCTTTCGAGATATGGTCACCCAAGGCGGGTATCACGTATGGTACTTAACTGACTGACTGACTGACTGCGGGAAAATCTTCACATCATATGCGGTTGGAGACCACTTGTACAGCCAAAAAGTTCCATGTAAATTCTAGGGAAGAAGAGGGCTCAACCCGCCCGGAGTAAATACTGCATTCACTTACACACAAATACCATTGGGAAAGTATATACGTCGCATCTCCTTCCATACATGGGTTGAGTACCAGAACAGAGTGGTTTCTATAGCCTTGGTTGGCAACTAGTCTACTGTAGAAAGTAATGTCAACCTACTGCGGGAAAATCTTCTGCCCAGTCTGTCATGTCTTTTTCGAGACATGATCATCCTAGCGTGTATCACCTATGACACTTAACTGACTGATTGAATGGATCATATACAATATAAATGAACAATTCACCTATAAAAATTGAAAATAAATGAAATGTATATCAATACAAATCAGCGACATGTCATAATAGATAATTTTATTTTAGATTATTCAACATCGTTTTGAGGCAAATTTTAACATCAACTTTAGATTTTTCTTGTTAAAAAGTTGAATAATTTTTAACGCATTCAACATTGCGGATAAAAAATAATGAATTTTATATAGTGTTTTTAAATTTTTTATAAGTTTTTAGAATAAGCATATGCAACGGAAGTTCACAGATCTCTACGAAAAAAAGAAAAAAATAGACTCTAGAATGATGTCAAAATCCTGGAAAATAGTTTACACTTTAATAGGCAGTTGTACTTAGTTTAATTTGTAACGTATTTAAATATAGATAGAAAAAAAAAATGTTGATAATATTGCGAGGATAACAAAGCGATTGCCGGGGTCCTCAATCTGATTTATCCGCCCGGGTCGAGGGGTTCAGAGGTAATACACACCGGCCCTGCTGAGTACGAACGCCAGGACGAATGCTTATTAATTTACTATATATGTGCATTGCCTGGTCAAATACATATCAGCATATGGCGACCTGTACTTAGGTGGTCCTGCAGCATGTCGTGTTTTTCTTTAATCATACTCTGTTACTGAATATGAGAGATGTACTTCGATCACTCTATCGATAACCCTCTTTCATTATGCCACTTTGTTGAATGTACTAAAACATTTTATTTTGCATAACTTTGGCAGTCGCATTATTGGACCAAATTGCTCAATTCTCGATGTGTCCCGATTAACTGAATTCAAGTTCAATGTAGTTTAAATTTAATATTTCATCTGCTTAAGTAATACCGGAAATCTAACGAACACACCTTTCAATACTTCCTCTATTATCCGTACATCGATTTCAGGGACTCCGATTATACTGACGTGAAATGAAGATAAGAACATAAGTTATTCGAACATTATTCAATTATCAATTCAATATTCAATTATCCGAACTAAACTGATTCTAACATGTCATCTCATACAAGCGTTTTGTGAATTTAGAAAACTGTACCCAACTTTTGATTAAAAACGCTGATAGATCAGTTCAATAAACTGTCAATTTTCATGTCAGTTTTATTCAAAGAACATACATTTGAATGAACACAGATTGGTCACGCCAGTCATTATGGTTTACACAACCCTCAGACGCGCGCAATGGTAATTGAACCTGGTAATGCAGTAGTTTCAATCACTGTGACGACAGATTTTTATTAGACAATGTACAAAATTAAACATCGCTATAAAGGAAGCAGAAATAAAATATTGCTTTAGTGCAAATCACCCAGGGTGTGAGGGACCTAAGTGGCCAAGTTACTGTTGATAACACCGGAAAAAGCTGAACAGGTGTATAATGATACTACCAATGTTAAAGATCAACAGCCTAAGTATCAATTTCCCCAAAGCAGTTATTATGTTTGACAAATATTTAAGAATATTCTGCCTTCAAATCAGAAGCTACATTTATGACTATACTTATTTTATGTGCCGTGTCCTTTCAGGACGTACGCAATCATGGCCCTGCTTAATCTCTATCCAGTGTAAACCTGAACACCTTTTATCTTGGTATTTCTCGCAAACCCTCTCTGCTACCCACTTGCTCAAGCCCACCAAGTTATCTTTGATGAGATTGCACAGAAATACATATATTTTAATCAAGCTTATGAATGGTAGGGGGGTAGCGACAGAAAAAATCGATGTCAGCCGTAAACGGACAAAAACTGGCGCATTTTTCTTTTGTTTTAAATTGACAATTAATGTAAGCTCAGTACTCGACTAGTGACGAGATTTACCAATTTACAATTGAGTTGGCAGGATTTAACTGTAAGTTCTATGCTAAGAGTTTTTTTTCTCACTTCTCGCTCGTGGAACTCACTTCTAGCTCCATGCTTTCCGGTCAACTTTAATCTTCCAAAATTTTAATGCTATGTCATTATAATGCTAGCTACTGATTACTCTACTTTTTTCTCGCTCCTTAGTAATGTTTCTGTTTTCTAATTCTTCCAAATCCAGTAACCCTTGTATCTTAGTGGCTTTACTGCTTTGTTCTGGGTGAAGACGCTTAAAAATTAAGCAAATCTCAGAAGAAAGCATTTGAAATTGTTATCTTGATGATATAAATTTTGATTTTCTGCAATGAGGAGCTATCATTATTTATAATATTTACCTACTTACAAGTACTTTGTCAACGCATTCACGAACCAACGCTTTAGTCCACTACGCCAGGGGTTCCCAAACTTTTGGCATCATCGCCCACTTTCACTTGGTAAATTTTCCACCTCTATAGTAGATATTTAAAAGTATACTAAAATTGATTGGTAAACGTTTGCTACTGGTTCGTATACTGACTATGATGTAGCAAAAAATATTAAAGGGAGATAACAAATAATGCTGACTTATATAGCGACTGCAGCTGCTGCTACTGTATTAAAAAACAAAGGAAAGCAACTGCGATCATTGAAAACTATACATATTATTTAGTTTTATGTTTAAGATTAGCGTTGCAAGCGCTGACAAAAATTAAACATTTTTTTGTTCATAATTTTAAAATTAAAAAGAATATGCAATACAAGCAACTATAAAAAAATCAGTGATTATTTTTTATGACTAATATTGACGAACTATTTCTATCATTTCTCAAAATGATAGAAAACACCAAAATATTTCTTGTTTGCGGGGATATTTATATCTTATCTAGGAAAATGACTGATGTAATGAATATGTAATAAATATGCATACACCTTAGTTCCCACTCACAGTAATGTGATTGGCTGGTGTCAGCCATAAATACAGACGAAGGTGAGGTCTGGATGTCTACCACTAGAGGTCTATAGGTCTTCAACTAGAGATCTACGACTATTGGTCTACGTCTATTGACTACGCCTACGTCTCATAATATTGCATACGACGAGTACCGTTCATTACGTCTACGTACTAGATTGTCCTATCCGGTTGCAATTGCCTAAACCGCTTAACTACCTCAAATGATATATATATCACTTTCCGGGACATATCAATGACCTATTTAGCCTCTTGTTCTTTTTTATACAGTTTTTTTTTTTGCATGTCTTCCTTGAATATTTTTTCGAGTATGTTACGAGGATTCATTTATATAATAATAATAATAATAATAATAATAATAATAATAATAATAATGTTTAAAAAGTTATAGTAATGGATTCTATTGAGTCCTACTTGTTGTTACAAAAAAGTTTTAATTCAGAAAGTTGACGTAAAAATAAGAAAATTAGAAATAGAACGTTTGGAAGTTTGTAGAATGTTCCAGAGAGTTTTAAAAAGTTATAGAAGTTATAGAAGTATGCAAATTAGGTGTTATCCACTATAAAAATAAGTTTTGGGCACGGAGCCGTTAGTTGATAGGAGGATGGTTTGACCTCTACAGCTCCGGTAGATTCAGGATGTATATCCAGCCGTAAAAAACCCTAAGTCGACGACAAAATCTAAAACTTGAAACAGTTGATAAAAGGATGTGCTGACCTCGTCAGCACCGGTTTCATTTCAAGGAAATATTCCAACCGAAAGAATCTTTCTAGTCGACGACAAGCAAAAACTTGAAAAAGTTGTTAAAAGGTTTTTGCTGTCATATCAACATCGGTAAAAATTCTAGGATTGAGATCCAGCCGAAAGAATTTCACAGTCAAAGTCCGAACAACTAAAAACCTGAACGAAAACCTCAGGAAACTATCTGGGTAAATGTATATTTTTGCTTTTTTCATTGATCAAGTCAATAATTAGTCTTTATATACGCATTTAAGGATTTCCAAAAAGTATAGCACTTAACTTCCCCGCCAACTTAACGCGAAAGATATCTGACAACGTACTTTCTCTCCTCTCCTCGTAAAACTTTGCCTTACCATTTTTTTTTTATCTTCCTCGTAACACTTTGCCGAACAGTTGTAAACTATACTTTTTCTATGGCTATTGATTTGAATGCCAAACGGTATATTTGTAAATATAATCTTCTCACTTTGTTTTTTGTTTTTTTGTTTTTTTCAATTGGAGTAGATAGATCCATCTATCACCCGGTTCACACTCCACCCACGTCTATTGAACAGGTTAAGAGGCTCATCCCTTGTTCCCTGTCTAGGATGTGGTTTCCGGCTTTCTCTTTCCCAATCTTTTCACTATTACGTAGCCCCTGCACATCAGTGGCGTTACCGCCTTGCTCGGGGTGATACGATTAAAAAAAAATCTAATGATTTGTGAATTAATAATTTGTATGTGATGTTTGTCTCTGAGTTCTAATCAATTTTTTCTTTTATTACCCCCATAAACCGTAACATAATTCGGGACTCGTCCGGGATTAAAATGCCTTTTTAATACTCAAAACACTACATCACCCACCAAAATTTCCATTCACCCACCATTTTCTGTTCAATTGCTCATCGCTCACCCAACAACTGAAATAGGTCACAGGTGGTCGATATCACCCAGTTTGGGAAACACTGTACTAAGCTATTGTCCCGTGTGTCGAAGCATTTCGACGTGGTGCAATGGTTAACAATCTTGTCTCGCTAGAACCTATTGCAAATAAGTAGTGAGTTCGATCCTCATTGGGAAACCCCCTACTTTCGGCCTTGTACCACCTCCAAGCGGCACTTGAAAATAATCTTTAGTTCCGTGGCTTCGATTGATTGATTCATTTTCTACGGCTTATCGACCCTTTACAGGATATTTAAAGGCAGAATATATTTTTTAGATTCTAATAATTTTATTTTTTGAAGATAATAATGATCTAGTGATACAAGATTTACTAATTAACCTATAGCTGGGGAGAGAAAAGGTGGATTCATACCTTTCCCAAGGGTATTTGAACGCATGTGAATAAAACGAACCCAACTAGAATTTTGGAACTCGGCTCTCTGATTAACAATTCTGAACCATTATCCACTACACTTACCTGCGCATCCAAGTTTACAGCATTTGGTATTCCAAAACGGTCACCCATCAAAGTAGTGACCAGGCTCGAGGTCTCTGTACTTCGGTGATCTTACGTGGCTTCGAGTGAATGACTAAGAATATCTTTCTGTCTGAATATCCTAGTTGAATTGTTATCATTATTTGCACTATTATCCGGAATTGTGTTGCTGTTATTACGACGTTTCAGTAGTTTTGCGCTTTGGTCATTATCAGGGGTATATCGAACTCACTAACCTAGAGGATATTTCGAACTGTACCTTTTATTTAATCGACGAGGATAGACAAGATATCTTTAGACGTGGGCAGTGGCCCGAGAACAATCCACAAAGTTATGGACAAGAGTTCCTACAGAATTGATGTAAATATTGATAATATAAATGTTAAATTTATGTCAGAAAAAAACTTATTTTTTCATTTTTTACGATAATTTTGGTATTTAGTTGTTTTTTTTTAATCATTTCACCCCGAGCAAGGCGGAAATGCCACTGATGTGCGGGGGGCTACATAAGTGTAAAAAGATTAATTAGAAGAGAGTGAAAAGGAATACGAACCAGTTAGAAAGGAGCAAGAGAAAGATGAGAATGCAGGTGTGATGACAGTTTCAAAGGTGGAGAGAGAGGAAAGGATATACGGGGTGGGGAAAGAGCTAGCGTCAAGTGGTTAATAGATGAGTATTGACATTGCATTTAAATTCCTGGAGGTTGTAGCCGTCAGGAAAGCAATAATATGGGAGCGAGTTCCACAGGCGGGAAGTGCGAGAGAAGAAGCTGCAGGAGTAGAATTGTCGTCTTCATTTGGCTAACCTAACTGTGAATGGGTGTGACCCAGTTGCCAATCTGGTTGCACGAGTAAACACCTGTTGAGGGGGCACCAGTGACTTAAGTTCGTCCCAGTTATCCGGAATTTCGAATTATGCCTCAATGTGCCCACATAATTGAGGAAATGAATGATATTGATGAAATGGTAAAAAGGAAGACACTCGATTGAACTGGTTAAAAAATAAAGATATAATCCCATATGATCTGACTTAGACAAATCTCCAAATGCATGCATTTGAGTAACAATAAAAATCAAAAATCCTTTTTCGTTTTGTAATAGCAGACACGGAAAGTAAAATACATGATCTCCTACGGAAGGTAGCTGAAGAAAGCGAAAAGAAAAGACTAGAAATAAAATATAAGAAAACTAAATGCATGGTCATCAGTAAAAAGAGGAGCCCAAAATGCTAACGACAGGCTGGAGATACTAAAATCAAGCAAGAACAGAAATTTAAATAACTGAGAAGTGTTCTAACAGAGGACGGAAAGTGCGACACTGAGATCTGAATGCGAATTGACAGGGAAAAAAATGCATTTCAGAAGCTGAGTAGAGTATTAAGAGATAGGAAAATTTTGCTAGAAACAAAGAAGAGAGTACCGGATTGCTATGTTATGTCAGTTCTTCAATATGGTAGCGAATGCTAGACGATATTCTCAAAGATGAAGGAGAGACCGAAATGTAGTTCTACAGGAGGATGTTGAGGATACTATGAACCGCACAAGTGAGGAACGATGAGGTTTTGGAGAGGATGGAAAGGAAAAGGAAACATACTTAACATCAGGAAAAGACAGCTCAGGTTCCTAAGACATATAATGAGGAAGGAAAGCTTGGAGAATCTGATACTCACAGATCAGATACAGGGAAACAGAAACAAGAGAAAGCAACGCTCCGCATAGTTGATGGGCTTGAGCAAATGGATGGCAGAGCGGGTTTGGTTTGGGTAACAGGAGAAAGCGTGCTAAGAGCCACTCGAGACAGGGAGATGTTGAAAGCCATGATCGTCTACATCCTGAAGGGACACGGCACATAAAAGAAGAAAAAGTGTTTTCACTCAGTGTTCTTTTCTGGGTTGGTTATCAGCTCACAGTTTTGTCTGTTTCTATTCAAGAATATTAGGGGATCTCGTCAATTTCCACACCGCCACTCCCCACAGTCTTTTCTTCTCTTCCTCGGCCAATCTTATTAACCAGAATCCCTTCCGAGGTAAAATCCCCTCTCGTTTTTTTTTTTTTCGTCGCCTCTTTGCAATTTTCGTCTCAAAAATGTCCGCCACGTGACCACATTCGGAACGTCATCAATTTATTTCAAGGATCATCATTGAATCCGCCACCCCACAATACTTCGCTCTCACTTCCACCAACCACCACAGGAACATTTTTAATTGTATAAACTAAAGTCCATACTAACATCCTCTCTCTCTCTCTCTCTCTCACACACACACACACACACACACACACACACACACACACACACACACACACACAAAAGCAATTCATAGTTCATTGAATATACTATCTAAAAGAAAAGCGATACCGAATGTTTAAAATGCACTTTAAAAAATTCTTGAAGCTTTTATTTTGTTTTTAATTTTAAGCTAATAGATTAAATTTAATATTTCCAATAAGCTGATTTTAAATTGCATGAAATTATTTTTTTTAATTGTTAAAACTGCTAAATTATCAGTCATTTTAAGGAATCTGACATCACAACATAATTTTCTTTATTAAAAGTCATTAAAAAAAGAAATATAATTTTCCAAAACTTCATTTGAGAAATGTTAGATGATTTAAAGTTCAATTAATCAGATTTGAAACAAATATTAATTACTTTATAGCTAATATAAATATCAAGGTCTACAAAACTAAATTTCTTAAAATTTATATCTAAAAAAAAGGTTTCCAGAGATTTTTTTAGAAATAGAATCATTTAAAAAAATAATTTTATTTCTTTTTAAATAAGTTCTAAAATTTCATTAAAATCCAAAATTTATCTGATTTTTGCAAGGATTTTTAAATGTATGTGTTTTTCCTGCTAAAAGAAGCTAATTTTGCCATACTAATTAATAGTACAACGTTGACATCGGAGAAACAAGATTTGTAATCAAAATTTCGAAGGTTCTCCACAAAGGATAAAAAAAAAAATTAGAAGTAAAACTCATTTCATCTTTCCTTTTAACAATAACATAAAGTTTTCTTTTAATCATATTCGAGGCGCGAACACACACACACACACACACACACACACACACACACACACATATATATATATATATATATATATATATATATATATATGAGAAGACGCTGCCTTTGCCGATACAAATGGAAGATCGCATGCAGGACTTCCATCGCACCATATATATATATATTATTATTGTAAAACGTACCAAGAAAACAGTATCACTAATAATGACTAAAATCATAAAGTCCTACTGTTAACAAAACGGTACTTTAAGTCGTCTAACCCAAAAGGTAATACCAAATGGGTAGAGGGGAATAAAAAAAGAAACAAACAAAGCAAAAGCTGTGTTCGAAAGAAAAAAAAAACCCAAGACGAAAACCTTAATAACAAAGAGCTCAATACGAAAGTACGAAAGTAGAGCAAAGATACGAACTAAATCTAAAAGTGAGCCAAAGCCGACAGCGGTTTCACTCGTCGGATCGTCAGGACAAGAGCCTTGTCCTGACGATCCGGCGAGTGAAACCGCGGTCGGCTTTGGCTCACTTTTAGATTTAGTCCGTGTATATATATATATATGAGTAAATTGTATTGTCACCGTTTTACATTTTTATAAATGTTTGCTTTTTATTTTGTCAATTGCCTCCAGGTTGAGTCTGAGGCCTTGTGGTAAGATTGTTGGACACCGTCTGTAAGAAAAAAGAGCACCATAAGGCGATTCACGCAGCCAGAAATTTGGAAACGGCATGCTGTAATGTTTGGCATTCGCGCCGGAAACTACAATACGAACATTTCATAGCGTTTGGGTGTCAATTTGAGTACAATGAAGATGATTCAGAAAGAGTTGGATGAGTCAAATAGTGATTACGAAGGTGCTTGTAGTGTTTACTCGTGATGGTGACGTTTTGCCCCCATTCGTCTTTCTACAAGGCTTCAAACTCAACTCGGAGGTCTACATCAATTGCTTTGAGGAGATAGTGCTGCCCTGGGTCTACCGGAAGAACTTATGTCTGCCAACAAAGCTCTGCACCATTACACACAGTCAGAAGAACCCAGTCATTGCTGTTAAACAATTTTTGCGACTAGGTCACCTCTTACATTATGCTACTTAACTCCACAGACTGCAACCGCTGTGATTATTATATATGGAGCACAGTTAAGCGAGAAATCAACAAATCTCTATTTAACACCAAAGTTGAACTGAAGGTAAGTATTATGGCAGCATTCACCATCTTAAACATGGAGACTGTCTAGAAGATTTGCAGGAGATTCCGAAGTCATTTAGAGGCTAAAGCCAATGACGATTTTATTGAATAAATTTATTCTCGAGCAATTCAAGATCTTTTTGTGTAACATTGTTAAATATATGTTTAAATGAGATGTTATTTTCATTTTTGCATAATTTAAACAATTCAGTTTTTCTATCCCACCATATATATATATATATATATATATATATATATATATATATATATATAAGGCAAAACTTTGATTTCCTTTTATTTTTGTCTGTCAAGTTTATGGACGCCATTTTCTGTTTCAATTATCAAATCCATTTTCAACATCGAAGTTCTTTTTTTCTCTCCTTTGGCGATAGTTCGTTCCATCTGCGCTGGAAATTCCAAATAATTCATCACATAAGCATTTGGCAAGGTTTCGACGCCGACGACGAAATTGGGATTGAGCCACGCGACCTTGACATTGTCGCACACGTGGCCTGCACGCGGCCTTCCATCTGTGCCGGCAAAGGCAGCGTCTTCTCGTTTTTATTCGTCTGTTTATTTATTTCTCCGCCTTCGTTCACGTTTCCTTACTTTGTCGTTCGGACATTCTCCCTATCCCCCACCGCCTTCTTCTCCACACTTTTGATTCTCTGGCCTTTCAGCTTTTTCTTTTCTTTTTTTTTTGTTATTATTAAGTTTCTTTACATCGTCTTTCTTCCTTCTGAAAATTGCCCTTCTTTTTCTGTTTATTATTATTATTATTATTATTATTATTGTTTTATCGTCATATATTCTTTATCGTACATTCTAAGCTTGTTTACTTTAGCTCCATTCTGTCCATAGAGTTGTTAATTACATCTTTTTTCTTGCCTTCATCATATTGAACATTCTCCATGTTTAACTCCCTCTCTCTTTCTCCAAATATATCTTTAGGTACCTGCACTTCATTTTCGATATCTAAATTTTAAATTTCAATTTTTAGAAATAAAAACTTTTTCTTGAAACTTTAATTTTAACTTAATTGAAAGCTAAATGATTAAATTTACTATTTCCACTAAGCAAAATACTCGGGTGTATTTCAAACAGAAATTATATTCATTGGAATCTGAAATTTTGAGATTTAAAAAAAAAAATTCAATTTTCGGCCATTTTTGAGAGATCGACACATTTGTAAACAAAACTTAATTCTCGGTTTAAAAAATCTTACAAAAATAAAATATTCATCCTCCACTCGTTATTTTTGAAAAATTATCAAATTTAAAGTTAAATTAATTTGATTTGAAACAAATATTACTTGTTTCTGGCATGAAATTTAGAATAAAAGTATTTCTTAATCACAAACGTCTGAATTGTCAACCTATTAAGTAGGCGGTGACAGCACCTATCAATCAGTCTGGAAGTATGTTGACCAAAAGTTGACATAACCTAGTTTAATATTTAGTATGGGGATAATTGTCTTATAAGTTTCCATAGTAAAAGAAAATGTGCAGTTTAACATAATAAAAAATGATTAGAAATTATTTTAAACATCTTAATTCTAAATAATTTGTATTAAGCTTATGAATTTTTGATTTGTATATAAAGTCTATTTTTAATACATTAATAAGCGAAGACGCTGAGTAACAATTCTTATAAAAATTCCTTGTTCATCGAAATTATTTTCTTCTTCAGAATATGATATCCTAAAATTATATTATTTGTAAAAATCAATTAAAACTTCATCTACATTAGCGTAGTTTTAATGCATTTTTGATTTTACTATTCAGGGAAGATTTTTGGAAAATGGCCTGGTCATTAAAAAAAAATTACGTGATTTACATTTCTCAATGAGTCCTGCATTTAACTAATAAATAAAAGAATTGGTATAAATAATGTATTTCTAGAAGTTTTATGCAATTAATTGAAGTGGGGGTAACAAATGTAAAAAAATACTTTTACAAAGATTTTCTAAAAACAATAATTGCATGAATAATTTAATTCATTTGTGAATAAGTCCTGTAAGTTTAATTATAATCAGACAATTTTTTGAAAGAATTTTCAAATTAATGTGTCTTTCAATGTAAAAAAATCGATTTGCGTAATATTACAATTTTGCTTAATATCTATATTACGTAAACATAGCGGGAATCACTGACGGAAAACAAAAAAGAAGTTTAATTGAAATTTCGAACGTGTTAGGATTAAAAATTTTAAAAAACAACTACAAAATTTGAACTTTTCACTTAATAGCATAAACGTTTTGATGTTAAAACTATTTTTATGAAGTCTGCAGCCCTTTTAACATGATGCTATGCTTTTTTGGGGCAACTGAGTGGAGGTACCTATATATATATATATATATATATATATATATATATATATATATATATATATGTGCTAGCATCATAGCCCGGCGTTGCCCGTGCAACTTAGAACATTTTAGTAGTAGGAGATGCCACTTTTTAAAAAAAATTTTTTTTTACATATTTTGTTTTTGTTTCAAAAAACACTTTTTTTTTTAAAAAAAATATTTCTTTTGTTTCAAAATTACAGGGTCGAATATTCAATATTTGTTGATCAAATGAATTTTTAAAACGTCGGAATAAAAGGCTCATTGTTTTTTTAATAAAAAAATATTTTAGTCGCGTCTGACACGTGTGATTTGATTTCTGTGACGTAATTTAACGACCGTCTTAGATCTTAGATGTTTTACGGAGTAAATGTAAACAATCGGCGCCATTGACCAAAAAGTGCGAAAGTTAAAATTGCTGAACTTAAACTCAAAAAGGTATGTGTCGACCTGGCTTCCCTGTAGATATGTGTCCCTAGAAAGTTTGAATGGCGTAGCTTAAAAAATGTAGGCGTGCATAGGGAACAGTCACACACAGACTCACAGATTGCCTTTTCGATAGATAGATAGATAGATAGATAGATAGATAGATAGATAGATAGATAGATAGATAGATATAGTTCATTAAAAACAACCGACAGGGAAAATTTTATCAATTTTTTATATATATTTTCCAGTATTCTTACATGATTCCCTTTTTCTGGAGATAAGGAGTTTTCGCAATTCGTAGGAGATTTCCTAAAAATGGGCTAATCTCTAAAAAAAAAAAAAGAGGACAGTTGATTAGCCTTCCACAATTACTCCTGAATTTAATTGATATTAGGTTTAAGGGGAAACGATGGCGAATTTCTAGACATTTCCGGAAATTAATTGGTGGGGGAGTAACATATGTAAAAAAAAAAATATATATTTTTACCAAAATTCTTTAAAAATAATTATTTCAGAAATGATCTCAATCAATTATGAATAAGTTCTGGAATTTTCATGAAAATCCGCCCATTTGATTTTTTCAAGAATTTCCAAATTAATGTCTTTAATCGGCAAAAAGTACCTTGTGTAATATTACGTTTGCCTTGTAAAAATGACGTCACTCACGGACAAAAGAAAAACAAGATTTTATACCAAAATTTCGAACGTGTTTGAAGATAAACAACTTTAAAAAATAAACAGAAAATATTTTCATCTATCCTCTTAATAATAACA
>JBBBDQ010000772.1:1560000-1625000 GCA_037127315.1 Ascarosepion bandense | reverse complement strand
CTTCTATTTTTTAATTTTATTCTTTTTATTCCTTTTTAAAAAAAATTATGAATACTACTTATGCTTTTTTTCAAAATTTATAGTAATTGCCTTCGAAGTCTTATCTGAAGTACGCATCCAGGGACGCATTTGTCTAGGAATGCAAATGTCCCGGTACGCAATTGTCCTTGACCATTGCGTTAGTAGTGGTAAGTAGGAGGGAAAGGTAACTGCTTCGCCAAATTAAAAAAAATTGTGACTAAATGGAAGAATAAGATAATTATTGCAATTTATATTTGCTTCTATGACGACACATACTAATGATTTCTTTACGTTTATTTAGAAGTACATTCTCATATCGAGATTTCAAAATTTTAATTTTTCTGTTAAACATAGATTACATCTGTCTCCTAAGCTATTAGGGGTCCTGCCCATACAAAAGCATAGTATCACTACACAAAAAATTTTCATGTTTCGGAGTAGAACTGCTTCTCTTTGGGTGATATGTTGAACTGAAAATAAATGGTGGGAACGGTTTATTTTTTGGGAAATATGAGGTGTAAGTAGTAGTTGTAGAGAATTGGAATTTGCTGTGTCTTAACTAGTCTATCAGCAGTTAGTAACCATAGAGGTACACATTTGGGTTAGGAGAGGAGACAAGATGACTTAGATCTGGGCAGGTCACTTTTTAATTTTGCCTGAGTAAATTATATAGTGGGACCTTAGATTTTTAAATAAGTAGACAAGTTTTGTTTGACTACTATCTATGAATACATGGGATAGGAAGCTTAAGTCAGAATTTGGGTTGAATGATTGTAGTATTCTTAGTTTTTTTTTTTTAATCATATCACCCCAAGCAAGGCGGTAACGCCACTGATGTGCAGGGGGCTAAGTGAGAGTGAAAAGATTTGGAAAAGAGAATGCCGGAAACCACATCCTAAACAGGGAACAAGGGATGAGCCTCTACACCTGTACAATAGACGTGGGTGGAGTGTGAACCGGGCGATAGTTTAGTCTATCTACTCCAATTGAAAAAAAAAATGAAAAAAAAAAAAAAGAAAAGTGAAAAGATTGGAAAAGAGAAAGCCGGAAACCATATCCTGAACAGGGAACAAGGGATGAGCCTCTTAACCTGTTCAATCGACGTGAGCAGAGTGTGAACTGGGTGATAGTTTAGTCCATCTCCTCCAACTGAAAAAAAAAAGAAAGAAAAAGGAGTGCAAAGATTGGAAAAGAGAAAGCCGAAAACCACATCCTAAACAGGGAACAAGGGATGAGCCTCTTCACCTGTTCAATAGACGAGTGTAGAGTGTGAGCCGGGCGATAGTTTAGTCTATCTACTCCAATTGAAAAAAAAAAAAAGAAAAAAAAGAAAAAAAAGTAAAGTGAAAAGATTGGAAAAGAGAAAGCCGGAAACCATATCCTGAACAGGGAACAAGGGATGAGCCTCTTAACCTGTTCAATAGACGTGGGTGGAGTGTGAACTGGGTGATAGTTTAGTCCATCTCCTCCAATTGAAAAAAAAGAAAGAAAAAGGAGTGCAAAGATTGGAAAAGAGAAAGCCGAAAACCACATCCTAAACAGGGAACAAGGGATGAGCCTCTTCACCTGTTCAATAGACGAGTGTAGAGTGTGAGCCGGGCGATAGTTTAGTCTATCTACTCCAATTGAAAAAAAAAAAAAGAAAAAAAGAAAAAAAAGTAAAGTGAAAAGATTGGAAAAGAGAAAGCCGGAAACCATATCCTGAACAGGGAACAAGGGATGAGCCTCTTAACCTGTTCAATAGACGTGGGTGGAGTGTGAACTGGGTGATAGTTTAGTCCATCTCCTCCAATTGAAAAAAAAAGAAAGAAAAAGGAGTGAAAAGATTGGAAAAGAGAAAGCCGAAAACCACATCCTAAACAGGGAACAAGGGATGAGCCTCTTCACCTGTTCAATAGACGAGGGTGGAGTGTGACGAGTTATATTGTGTTTAGAGTAATATTTTAATATATTATGTTTTTTTTTAATTTTATTTGTATAATATTCATTTTTTTATTTTGTGAATGAAACGTAGTTATTAATTAAATTTTGAAGAACGTTATTTTGTCTGAGTAAGGTATCTAGTGGGATCACATAATACTTAAAATAGGTAAATAATTTTTAACCGTATTTTTTATATATATTAGGGTACGAGTTATGACTGACGCCTTTCGTTTAATTAAATTTTAACGAAAAATATTTTCGATGTTTACATAAAACTGTTAATTCATCCCTGCGGTTTAATAGTTCACCATTGTTAGGGAACCTTAGAATGTGCAGCTTTTCACTCAGGCACAAAGGGCAAATGTCGTTGAACGAATTACAGATTCTAGTTTTTTTTCCAGAATTTTTCATTTTACTTTGGGTATTTTATTTGTGTCCTTTAATTTCCCAAAAATATGCAGAAAGGGCTGTTTGATTCCCTACATGCTGTTTTTGAAGGAAGTTAAGTGCATATACCATCGTTGCTTAAAAGTATTCTTTGTAGATTTGATGTAGACTTTATTAACAGTTGGGTTTTCAATTGATGTTATATTACATTGATACACAATTGAATTTATTTTACACTTATAACTATCAAAATAATAAAGAAAACAACAACACCAACTTATGTAATTGCAGAAAACCCAAAAATTGCCCACTACAAAATAGGTGTACATAGGCATCAACACTGCATAGTGGCTATCAGTTTCAAAATGTTGAAAATCTGCAATTAAGTAAGTAATAGAAATCAACTGACGTTACATTTAATTTTTTAAAGACAAAGTTGACTAGAAAGTAAAAAGCCGGAACATAGTTCCACAAGCGAGAATTGGAAGAGAAGAAACTGTTAGTGTAGAACTTATGGTTACATTTCGCCATTTCAACTGTAAAAATGATAAGACCTTGCCGCAAATCTAGTACTACGCTTAAGTCCATTATACCTTGTTACCGAGGAGGAAAGTTCATCAGAAGAATTATCATGAAAATATTCATAGTAAAAGCATTGGGCAGCTACGTTACGAGGGTGGGAAAGTGTTTGAGGCCGAAATGACAGGTCAAGATTAAAAAAAATTACAGATTCTTCTTCGTATTTTAACAAGAATACATAACAGAAGTAGATGTAGTAGCAATATTCAATGCATAGACGAATGGTAAAACTTATAAATATGTATTAGGAAAAATAACAAAAAGCAATCTTTTTTATTTAATTATTTCACCTCAAGCAAGAAAACAAAAGCACTAAAACGTAGCGCCTACTGATTGTACAAGAATGATTTATTTTATGATCATATCACCCCAAGCAAGACAGTTTACTGCCACTGGTGCGCAGGGTTTTCATAGGAGGAAAGTTATGAGAAAGGTTATAGGGGTGTCAGGAAGTGGGTAAGAGAAGAATGAGAGTGGAGTGGACGGAGAAAGAAACATGAGAGAGAGAGAGGATGCAAGTTAGTGAGATAAGAGATGACTACTGAGTTTACATATTAAATTCTTGGAGATTATAGCTGTCGGGGAAGCAAGTAAACGGAAGGGAATTCCACAGGCAGGAAGAGCGAGAAAAAAGCTGCTGGAGTAGAATTTGCGTTTACATTTTATTGGTTTCACAGTGAAAGGGTGGGACCTAATTGCTAATCTTGTGACTCATGTAAATTTATTCACAGGGGACACCAGAGAGCTAAGTTCATTGGAGCAGAAACCGTGAAAGTATTTGTAGAAAAGACACAGGGAATCCACATTGCGCTGGTGAGAAAGAGACTGTATCTGAGCTGCCAAGTCAGGATCGATCACATTACAGATTCACCGATGGACTTTTTCAAGGACTCCTAGGTGGATACCAGAAGCACCCGACCAGATATGGCAGCAATATTCAATGCCCGGGCGGATGGTAGATTTATATATGTGCAGGATGGTTTCAAACGGGAAAAAATTCCTGGCCCTACACAGAGAACCGACCTTCTTAGCAGCGGATTTAGCAATGGATTCGATATAGTCATTCCACTTGGGGTTTGTTGTGAGAGTTAACCCGAGGAGGTGCAGTGATTTGCTTTCAGGGAGACTAGACTAATCCATGTTAAAGGGGGAGGTAAGAGCGATTGTCTGTGATGGTTACTAGATAGCAGAAGTAGAGAGAACAATAAAAGAACAGAAATTACAGAGACATAAGATAACAATTGACATTGTTAAAATTCATAAAAATCAAAGAGGACTTGAAAGTAAAAAACCGGAAGAGAGTTCCACAAGCGAGAAATGCGAGAGAATCTATTGAACGGTTCATACTCCACCCACGTCTATTGAACAGGTAAAGAGGCTCATCCCTTGTTCCCTGTTTAGGATGTGGTTTCTGGCTTTCTCTTTTCCAATCTTTTCACTCTTTTATTTTTTTTTATTTTTTCAATTGGAGTAGATAGACTAATCTATCGCCCGGTTCACAATCCACCCACGTCTATTGAACAGGTGAAGAGGCTCATCCCTTGTTCCCTGTTTAGGATGTGGTTTCCGGCTTTCTCTTTTCCAATTTTTTCACTCTTTTATTTTTTATTTATTTATTTTTTTTTCAATTGGAGTAGATAGTCTAATCTATCGCCCGGTTCACACTCCACCCACGTCTATTGAACAGGTGAAGAGGATCATCCCTTGATCCCTGTTTAGGAAGTGGTTTCCGGCTTTCTCTTTTCCAATCTTTTCACTCTTACGTAGCCCACTGCGCTTCAGTGGCATTACCGCCTTGTTCGGGATGATATGATTAAAAAAAACTCTCTCTCTCTCTTCCTTCCTATATATCTCTCTCTTTTCTCTCTTTCTCTTTCTCTCTCTCTCTCTCTCACACACACACACACACTCTATCTCTCTCTTTTCTCTCTCTCACACACACACACTAATTGGAGTAGATAGATCTATCTATCGCCCGGTTCACACTCCACCCACGTCTATTGGACAGGTTAAGAGGCTCATCCCTTGTTTCCTGTTTAGGATGTGGTTTCTGGCTTTTCTCTTTTCCAATCTTCTCACTTTGGTTTCTTTTTTTTTCAATTGGAGTAGATAGATCCATCTATCGCCCGGTTCACACTCCAGCCACGTCTATTGACCAGGTTAAGAGGCTCAACCCTTGTTCCCTGTTTAGGGTGTGGTTTCCGGCTTTTCTCTTTTCCAATCTTCTCACTTTGGTTTCTTTTTTTTTTCAATTGGAGTAGATAGATCTATCTATCGCCTGGTTCACAATCCACCCACGTATTTTGAACAGGTTAAGAGGCTCATCCCTTGTTCCCTGTTTAGTATGTGGTTTCCGGCTTTTCTCTTTTCCAATCTTCTCACTTTGGTCTCTTTTTTTTTTTTTTCAATTGTAGTACATAGATCTATCTATCGCCCGGTTCACACCCCACCCACGTCTATTGACCAGGTTAAGAGGCTCATCCCTTGTTCCCTGTTTAGGAAGTGGTTTCCGGCTTTCTCTTTTCCAGTCTTTTCACTATTACGTTGCCCCCTGCACATCAGTGGCGTTACCGCCTAGCTCGGGGTGATACGATTAAAAAAAACACACACACACACACGCACACACACACACACACACACACACACACACACACACACACACACATATTTATATATGTGTGTGACCTTGCGGGAGACGAAATTTTCCACCCTCCAACCTTTCTCTCACAGGCAGGATGTGGCTAGCCTCTCGCAGCTCTGTGGCTACTTTCACTGAAAATGCTCACAAGAACTACATCCCTCGGTCTCGCCATGCCTAACCCTCACGGCAAGGACACATCATGTCACTTACATTGTACCAAACCACCCACATTTATTCCGTATTCTATTGGTGAGAAGCAATTTACTGTGGAAGATCTTCTTCCCGCGAACCGGAATCGACACCAAAGAGGATGTATCCGTGATCACAGCAATAATAAGCTGTTCAAGTCTTGTGTTAACCGCTCCCTTCCTCGTCTATCTGTACAAAATGCCCCTTAACATGGCCGTTGGGCCTTGTACAGGGTGAAATTTAAATATATATATATTTATTTCTACATCGAATGATCACATGCCACCATAGAAAAATAATTATTTAAATTCTAAGATCCTGATTGATATAGATTCCTCTATACGTTTGTCTATTTCTTCCTCACTCCATTAACTTTCTTTCTTTCTTTCTTTCTTTCTTTATTTATTTATTTATTTATTTACTTATTTACCTCACAATTATTACTATTAGTAATTATGAATTAGGCCCTTTTTTATTTAATCTCCTTGCATTTTAATAATAATTTTTTTAAAAATTAAATTAAATTTATTTTTATCAACATGTAATTTTTGTCTATTTAAATTTTACTCTTGATAATTATAAAATAGTACCCTAACAATATAAGATTTAATTCCCATGAACATCGAGTGAATTTTAATTAAAATCAACTTAAACGGTTAGTTTGTAGTATGTATCTGATCATTGCGTAACGCTTGAAATTCCGAGTCGTGCCATCAACGTCAGATAATATATATGCTTGTATTTATTACTATGTATATTTATCAATATATATAATTAATAGCTCTGTTTTTACTTTATTGAACACTGTTTTATTAACACTTGAATAATATTTTTATACATGTGTGTCTTCCCATATGTATATTTATTATTTCATTAACTATATATATACATATATATATATATATAGTCATCCGCAGACAGATCTGTTTCGTTGTATCACAGCTCATCAGTACGGTTAGACTCCGATTGCTTTTAACCCAGGATTGAAACCCGACCGAATTGGTGTCAGCCGGCGATTCTACCTCTGAGCTACGGTAGAAGGAGGCAGATTTTTTAGCTAGTATATTATCATTATACACGCCCAATAGCTGAGGGTGTTTTAATTCATTGCTGAATGAACGATGTGTAGATGCTAGAGCAGCTATTGTTTTTTCAAAGTCTACCATTGTTCAGGGTATATATATATATATATATATATATATATATATATATATAGAGAGAGAGAGAGAGAGAGAGAGAGAGAGATGGTGGCATGAAACTGACAGTCACGATACAGTGCAAATGTTTATGTCACCTATTATGTATACTTATTTATTATTATTTATACTTATTATTATTATTATTATTATTATTATTATTATTATTATTATTATTATTATTTATACGTATTTATTATTATTTATACTTATTATTATTTATACGAATTTATTATTATTTATACGTATTTATTATTATTTATACTTATTTATTATTATTTATACGTATTTATTATTATTTATACTTATTTATTATTTTTTATACGTATTTATTATTATTTATACTTATTTATTATTATTTATACGTATTTATTGTTATTTATACTTATTTATTATTATTTATACTTATTTATTATTATTTATACTTATTTATTATTATTTATACATAATTATTATTATTTATACGTATTTATTATTATTTATTCTTATTTATTCTTATTTATACTTATTTATAATTATTTATACCTATAAACATTCATAAAATAAATAAAATCTATAATTATGCACATAAAAAATAAAAAAATAAATTTAATTAAAAAATGATGTTGGTTGCTGAATTAAGTAAGTTTTTTTCATTTTTGATTAGTAAATATAGATTTTACTTAATAATATATCATCTAACCACAGCGAATTAATATAGTCTTAAAACTTTACAAATTATGATAACAAAAAAATGAAACAATTCTTGTAAAAATTTATGTTTTATCAAATTCAAAATTCTTCTGAAAACAAGAATGTCAACAGTATCTTATTCATAAAATAAATAAAAAGCTTATATATTTTAATAATGTCTTCTGTTTTCTTTTTTGCATTTTTTTAACGATTTAGAGCGACCGATTTTGGCGATTTAAATTCCGCTTATAATTCATATAAACATTACGCTCTGCAAAAATGAATTTATCGAAATTTCATGAAATTAAATAAGTGGTAAAAGGTTAACAGATATAAAAAATATTTTGGATCAAGATTTTCTAAATTCAAAATTTTCGGAAATAATATAATCTATTTTAAAATAACTCCTGAAAGTTTCAATAAAATGTGACAATTTTCTGACTTTTGCAAGAATTTCCGAATCAATGTGTTTTCAATTTTAAAAGACGTTAATATTTGCCATACTCACTTATGCTCTCCGTTTACACAAGAAGAACAAGATTTGTAACCCAAATTTTGAAGGTTCAGAAAAAGAATAAAAATATTATATAATAATAAAAAAATCCTTTGAAATTTTCTCTTAATAGCTACATAAAAGTTTTTGACAATAAACCTTTGTTTTCGTTAAGTTCAGGACATTTTGCTAGCATATATCCTCATCTTTTAGCGAATCATTGTACACACACACACACACACACACATGAATAACTACCGAGTGAACTTAAATTCAAATCTCTTAAACGGTCATTTCGTAATATGCACCTGATGATTGCATAACGCATGAAACTCAGAGTTGTGCCATCGGCGTATGATAATATATATATTTATAAATATAATAGCTGTTTATACTACATTGGGCACTGTTTTATTAACATCTGGACAATATGTTTATACATGTGTATATTCTCATATGTTTATTTATTAGTTCACACACACACACACACATACACACACACACACACACACACACACACATATATATATATATATATATATATATATATAAATATGGTTTCAAGGTTGACAATCACTACGGGTTTCAATCCTGGGTAAAAAAGCAATCGGATATCTAACCGTACTGATGAGCTGTGATACAGCGAAACACATCTGTCTGCGGATGACTATATATATATGTGTGTACAATGGTCTGTACAAATCGTACGTTAAAGATTCACACAATCACAAATACATCAATAAGGAATCAAATCACCCCTACAGAATCAACAATAACCTACATAAATCAATCCAATTTCGTTTAAGTACTAACTATAAGGAAGTTTTTGAAAACTCCAAAACTAAATACGTTGATGCTTTAGAAAAACGTCAACTTAACACTGTTTTAGAATACTTTGTTAAAAACAAAGTAGGCAGAAATAAGCAGAAACTATGTAAACATAACATTACTTGATTTAAACAACCACTTCAGCTGTAATGTTCATACAAACATTGGAAAATTCTTCCTAAACTTAATTCACAAACATTCCTACCATTCACTCAAACTAAAAAAGATTTTCATCAAAGACAATGTTAAAGTTATAGTTGCGTTAAGAACATAGATAAATATATTTCACAACATAATATGATCTCAAAGAAATACTTAGCCCACTTGAATAATATCAGTTACTCTATTACAAAAAATAATGACTCTTCTAAAAATAATTGCTACAGCTACTGCCGAACAAATAACACCTGCCCATTGAATGGCCAGTGTATGTTCGAAAGTATTATTTATAGAACACGCATCCATTCGGGTGACGATTTTGAATTCTATTTTGGAGCAACTGCTAACATGTGGAAATATCACCTCAATAACCACATTTTGTATTTAAACAACAGTAAATACAGCAAAAGCACCGCTTTATCCATATATTATTAAAAAACAACAACAACAATAACCTAATTATTACCTGGAATATTGTCGCTAAAACCAAATCTTGTAATGTAAAAAGAGACAGTGTAACTTTTGCCTTTTAGAAAAACTTGTCATCTTAAATCATATAAAAAAACATAATCTACTAAACTTTTTAACGTATATATTACCATTAATAATTATGAATTACGCCCCTTTGATTTCATCTCCTTTCATTTGAATATTTTTTTGAAATTTAAAATATTAATTTTAATTTTCTTTATTTCCATATAATTTTTGTCTATATAAATTTTACTCTTGATAATTTAAAAAATATATTTAACTCCCATGAATACCAAGTTAACTTAAATTTCATGATTCCATAACGCATAAAACTCCGAGTTGTGCCATCGGCGTAGGATAATATGTATATTTATTAATATATGTATAATAGCTCTGTTTATACTACATTGAGCACTGTTTTATTAACACCTGGACAATATTTTATACATGTGTGTATTCGCATATATATATTTATTCTCATAACTATATATATATATATATATATATATATATATATATGTGCGTGTTTATATATATATATATATATATATATATATATATATATATATAAACACGCACACACACACACATATATATATGTATATATATTGTCATCCACAGACAGATCTGTTTTGCTGTATCACAGCTCATCAGTACAGTTAGACTCCGATTGCTTTTTAACCCAGGATTGAAACCCGACCGAATTGGGCTATGGGCTTTCAGTGGAAGAAGGCAGACTATATATATATATATATATATATATATTTTTTTTTTTTTTTTTTTCTGTTGAGGATTTAGTTGTGTCGTTGTAGAGTTATTAGAGACTATGAGGTCAATTGTTTTAATTTTTTAATAATATATGATGAGTTTAATTTGATTTTTATAATTTATTGGTTTAACATTTCTACGTATTATGTTTTTGAGTGTTGTTTCATCTTGTTGTTTCGTTATTATGCATTTTGTTTCAATAGTATAAGTTAATAATGTATGTTTATTTTGACTTACACTATTATTATTATTATATATATAT
Organism: Ascarosepion bandense; assembly: GCA_037127315.1. Classification (NCBI taxonomy): domain Eukaryota; kingdom Metazoa; phylum Mollusca; class Cephalopoda; order Sepiida; family Sepiidae; genus Ascarosepion; species Ascarosepion bandense. The sequence continues at coordinate 1,614,411 of JBBBDQ010000772.1, read as the reverse complement.
ACACTCTGATATTGAATACTTTTACCCATGAATAGGAAGATTTTAGAGAAAGAGAGAGTTTAAAAAATGTTTCAATAAAAGATTAATTCCTTGGAGGTGATGTAGCTCTGGGGAGAAATTTTGTCAGAATATATTTAAATTAGAATATTATGATAATAATATTGGAAATCTTATGTGCTGAATCTATCTATCTATCTAAATCTATCTATCTATCTATCTATCTATCTATCTATCTATCTATCTATCTATCTATCTATCTATCTATCTATCTATCTATCTATCTATCTATCTATCTATCTATCTATTTATCTATCTTCAACGTGATATGCTTACGGCATATCACGTTGAATACACCGGTTCTCGTTCGATCACCAAAGTTAAGCAACGTGAGCCTGGTCAGTACTTAGATGGGTGACCGCTTGGGAATACTAGGCGCTGTAAGCGTTCAATGACGGATGTGCGTTGTGGTGCAGTGGATGTCGGCTTGGAAAGGGAAATCGGTGAGCCGAGTTCAAACTCCAGTTGAGTACCCTGCATTTACAAGCACTGGTACCCTTGGGAAAGGTATTAATTCGTTACTTCCCTCCAGTTATTGGTTAAAAAACAGGATGGGACCTGGAGGCAACCCATCCAGTGTTGGTGTCTCAATAAAAACACCCTTGGTAGCCCTGGCGAAGCATCAAGTATTCAGCTATTTGACAAGATTTTGTATTTCGCTATAAACTGCGCCAGGGTTCCAAATGCACAGGGAATACTGGAGGGGTGTAGTGAGTTCTATCTCGGCCGAGGCCACAGGACGACTATCTATCTATCTATCTATGTGTGCATGTATATATGCCACTATATGTCTGTCTATCTATTTATGTAACTGTATATTATCTATGTATATATCTATGTATGTCTCTTCATATCTATCTATCTGATTGCATCTTAGATAGTTTTGTATTTCCCCAAAATGAAATTAGTTTGTATTCTTTGTCGTCGGTTCCTGGTCACTTCGGAATCGTTACACTTTCTTCCTATTTTTCCCCTTTCTATTCTCTGGTGGCGGTTGCGGAGGTGGCTGTAAATCAGTGTTTGACGAGATCATTCGCGTGAATTTTGGTGAACAGCACTGAGCGACGGGAAGCCCACACACTTCTCTAGAAGCGTCAGCTTCGATCCTTAAAGAGGAATGAAACAGGTGAGATCTGACAAACCTGGTTGGATAAAAATGTCAGATTGCTTGGTATATCAAGGTGCGATTTGGTTACGCCAGCTCATCTGGTGCTGCCTCTTTCGCCGGTTTGGTCATTGAGATCATGGATATCTTTGCCTATTCCATCGTTGAGGTCTTTGAAGGGTTAGTCGCGTCTACTCTGATCCGTCCTCCTCGACCTTCACGCCATGGTTGGCTCTCCAGACGGCTTCTATCTTGAGATCAATGAGATTATTTGGTATTAGATAACACTAACAGCAAAAGTAGAAATTTGAATGCCAGTATAGGCAAACGTAGCACAGTGATCCTAAGTTTGTGACCTTGTACTAAACTCTAACTTAAACATTGGTCAGTATATGCGAGACAACGTAACGATTCTCAACACAACAATCCGACTAAGGTGTTTGAACTCTGACCTAATCTGATGCTGTTCGCTTCTTATTCCTGTCCTTGAGAAAGTCATGAACCCATTAATCCAGATACCTCCACTCATTTTTGATACCTAGATTTAAATTGAATTTTAAAAAATAAAAACGTTTTCTTGAAACTTTAATTTAAATTAAATTTACTAATTCGTGTAACCAATGTAATCTGGCTTATTTCAAACAGCAATTATATTGATTGGAATCGAAAAATTTATCAAATTAAAAAAAATTAATTTTCTGCTATTTTCTTTATTGATCAACACATTTTGAAAACAGAAGTCACTTCTTGGTTTTAAAAATTATTGCACAAATAAAACATACCTTGCTAACACGTTATTTTATTCAAATTAGTAAATTTAAACTTACCTTTGATTTGAGACAAGTATTACTTGCTTACTGCCTGTACTGTACTATAAAAGTGTTTCTTAATTACGGTAGCCTTGTTATCAGGTTTATCATAGTGTTATCAGAGGCGATAATTGACATGAGAGACGAAAAATACGGAAGTATGGAAGATGAATTTGACATAATTTATATAGCTTAATCGTCTGCTTCGGTTTTTGGTTTTTAACTATATAGTAAAATTTCAAATTTAACATAATATTTTCAGCAATTTTCTAATATTTTATAGAATTTTACTTAGTTTAACTTTATGGGTTTACGCTTGAAGATGTTTTATGAAAAATAAATTCAAATAACAAAAAACTTTCTTTTAAAATAATTTTACAATTTAATAGCAGAGCCTGTAATTATATAACATGACAGAAGTAACTCAATAATTTATAAATTTTTATGGCATTAATTAATTTTTATTTTTGATATCTACTGTTCATATTCTTTTTAGGTACCTCCACAAATTGTGAACTTCACGATTACTAGGAATTAAAATATAAAATTTATTTTAAATTTTGAAGGTATAATTTGCAAAGCCCGTTGAACGTTGAAACGTAAGGCACAGGAAACACGGATGCGAGATGAAAGAATTCTACCCTGCCAAAAATGTTTACATAGATTTTTTCCTGTAAGAAGCGCAACCTTTGAAACACGTGAATTTTTAATGATATATATCATGTACGGCCACCCGTAAAAAAAGAAAATTTACGTCATCAGCATGAACTTAAATAAAAAGTTTTAATTATTTTTAGAAATCAAATGGCTCGATTATTTGTATTAAGCTTTTCAATTTTCGATTAGTAAATATAGTCTTCACGTATTGACTTAACATTCTAGTGTTAACGATGAAGGAGGAAATTTTTCAAATATTTTTTAAAATTTACAATTTATTATAATAAAAAATAATAAAAATGAAAACAATTCTAGTAAAAATTCATTATTCATCGAAAAAGTTTTCTCTTCAGATTATATCCTTAATATATATTGTTTATAAAACCAATTAAAAGTTTAAAAGAATAAAAAAAACAGTTTAAAGAATAAAACACATAGTTTTATTGCATTTTTGTTTTCACAATTAGGAGCAAATTTTCTGAAAAAGGGCTATTTTAGAAAAAAAAAAGATAGTTGATTAACATTCCCAATAAATTCTGAATTTTATTAATAACAGAAATATAGGCGAACTCACGCGAAATTCTAAACATTTCAGGAAATTTATTTGTGGTAGTGGTAACATATGTAAAAAAAAAATAAAATAAAATAAAATAAAATAAAAAATTCCAAGATTTTCCAAAAATTATTATTTTAAATATGAATGTACTGTCATTTGTGAATGTACTGAAATTTTTATCAAAATCTGGCCATTACTTGTTTTTTGTAAAATTTCCAAATTAATATGTTTTTCACCGGCAAAAAAGTGAGTTGCGTAATATTACGTTTGTAAAAATTGCGTCACTCACAGACGAGATAAAAACAAAATTTCTTACCAAAATTTCGAACGTGTTAGAAAGAACTGAAAAATTTTGAAAAAATATTAAAAATACTTTGATCTATCCTCTTAATAATAACATAAACACTTTGACGATAAAACTTTATTTTTATCAAGACAAAAATGTCACGTTACTTGCATGTCACAACAGCGTGTGTGTCTCATAACAAACTTTGCTGTCAAGAATGTAGCAGTAAAAAAAAAATCAAGATTAAAAAAAATTACAGGCGTTAACAAAGTAAAATAAAACAAAAAGTAAACTAGAAAAAGCAAATAACATTTGATGTTGTCGGGATTGATCGAACTTACAACCTCAGTTTCCATTTAGTGCGGTCCGCAAGGATGGTGCGCTGTCAGATTACACTTGAGTTTATAGATGCTTATCGGAACGAGAAACCGGAGAGCCGAGTTCGAATTCCCGTTGAATCCATTGTATTCCCTTACGCGCAAATGCCCTTGGGAAAGGTATTAATCCGTCTCTCCCTTCCAGTTATGGGTTAAATAGCAGGACAGATTGGGTTCTATAGCCTTGGTAGGCAACCAGTCTACCACAGAAAGCAATGGCAACCTACTGTGGGATAATCTTCTGTCCAGTCAATCGTTTATCACGTATGGCACTTAACTGACTGATAAGATGTTTTGTAAAATCACATATACTAGAAATAAATCCTTCGAAGAATGCTGTCAGACTTTGTACTTTTCTGCCCGAATGCTATTTATGTACCCACACACACACACACATATATATATATATATATATATATATATATATATATATATATATATATATATTAATGCAGGTTTCATTGAATAATATAGACAAGTTTTGTCTATTAATTTTGTGTAGGATCCGTTCATACAATCAATTTCGATATTTCCAACAACGTACACAAATGTCTGTAATCAGACCAGGGACCACAACACCACTATTTTGTCACTGTCTTCGGCCATCCGCCACGGTAGGGATGGACTTATATTTTCAATTCAATTATCTTTATTGTTAATAGCTTAAATGTTCTATGTTTACTGTGTGTTATTATTTACTCTTTGATAATGGCTTATGTGAGCCGAAAGCTTAGACCCGATAAAAAATTCAACAAATACTGTGATTTTTTGTTGTCTTTTAACGACATCACCATCAAGTATATCAGACGGTATGAACGGATCCTACACAAAATTAATAGACAAAACTTGTCTATATTATTCAATGAAACCTGCATTAATGAAAAAATGCTGCCAAAATACACACAATATATATATATATATATATATATATTATTTTTACAACGTCATGATTCCTCTAACTGCATCAAAACGAAATCGATTATGTTTGTTCTCTGGCGATCTGTGTTCAAACTCATATATCGACAGCGACACTTTATTCATATATGACACCCCCACCCTTTGAGATAACTTCCACTGGAGTCTATATTACTTCAGTTTCGATTCAATATTTAAAAAGTTATGTTGCTTTTCTTTTTCTCTTACCGTAAAACCTTGGTTTAATGATTAATAGTTTTGAGCATCCTTTGTTTACTAGTATTTGTAGGTAACCGGCTGACAGGTCCAATTAAGAAAAAAAAAAAATACCACCATTTAATTTGACAAAAGTTTCCTCTGAACTTGGTAACGGGTAGTTATATTTTATTATTTTCGAACTATTGTTTTTATCTTGGTTGATATGGATGTTATTATAGACAACGTTTCGACCAAGTATCTTCTGGTCATCATCAGGTGTCCATTGATTAGCTGATGTGGATTATCTTATTGGACGTATGTCACTACCCATTGAACTCATAACCACTAGATGATACTAACACATTTATAACCAACTACTATATCCACTACGCCACCATCCCGAAAAAAATCAGTGGTGTATTTTTGAAAGATTTTATATTCAGTGTCAGATGGTTTGGTCAATTTGTTATGTTAGTGGGTTTGTGTCACTTGGCATAACTTGTATTTATTTCTGAGATGAGTAATTTTCAATATCTTGTTATTATTTTCAAACTATTGTTCTCATCTTGGTTGATATAGATGTTATAAAAGACACAACGTTTCGACTAATGCTCTCTGGTCATCATCAGATGTCCATTGATTGGCTGATGTGGATTATCTTGTTGATTATTGTGATATATCCTGTGAAATCAGTTATTGTTCTTGTTGGATTTGATTATTTCTTTGATTATTTCTTTGATTATTTCTTTTTTTTTTAACGTAAACTGTTGGTGATGCCCATTTGGAATTGTCTTAATTTTTCTAGTCTCTAATTTTTTATTAATTAGTTCTGAAGCAGCAAATGGTACATTCTTTTTTGGCTTAAAAATCGGTGTTAGAATCTATTTTACTTCAAATTTTCCTTTTGTTTTTGTGCATGTCCCTAGACCTTCTGAGAAGAGTTCTGGAAAACTCCTATTTAATTCATTTTTTAATTTTTCATTTGCCCTATTTGCACTGGAGGTAACAATATTTTTCTGCAGAAAGAGAGGTCCCAAAGATCAAATAATGCAATCCAATTTGTTCTAAGTAAATTAGCTGTATTCTTTAATAAAATCACTACCGCTTTTTAGTTTTTCAAAAAACAAAACAAAACAAACAAAAACAAAAAAACAAAAAACAAAACAAAACAAAACAAACAAAAATGCTTCAAGTAAATTCACCTATAAAGTTAAAGTTCTTTCCTGAAACTACAAGAGCAACTTTTTTAGAAGTACTAAACTGGGTTTATTGGTCCTCCAGGTTTAGGGGTTGGGTGCAGGGCTAACAACCCTGCCCCATAAAAAACAGATTGTTACAGAAACAGCAACAAAAGTGACTGCCCTATGCACCATCTGGGTGTGACGGACAAATGATGATGAAACTGGGTTTACCATTTTTCTCCATGTTTGTTTCTTTATGATGATGATAGTTGTAGTTTTATTTTTACATTATTAATTTTCACAAAAACAAATTTCTTTTTTGCTATGTTTCTAACTCAGGTAAAAACATGTTTGACGTCTTCTTAATTTTTCCTTTATGCTTTTTGACTTTACACCATGTATTTACCATGTTCACATACGTTTTATTTTTTCCATTTTTGTATTTGCAATAAGTACTTTTGAGTTCTACCCCACACAAATTCCTAGCATCTTTTGTTCTTAAAAACAAAAAACAATTACACTTGAAATACTTACCTCCACAAACGTGGTTAGTATTAGGTATTGAGGTGAGTTTATCATCTTTTTTTAATGTTCCGTAAGGAGTTGAAAAACGTCTATAGTCTTTTGTCTAAGAATGTCGGACGTTATGTACTTGTGAAATATTACTTTTTTCAGTCCTTACGGTATCGAGTTTTAGATTTACAATACGTTGACACTCTTCCGCTATTTTCTGGAGAGTAAATTTGGAATCCATTTTTAATTTAGCAAGTGTCCTGAATCTTATTTCAGCGTCCTTATTAAAAGTTAAGTCCTGTTCGAATATTAAGTATTTAAATAGGCCCGGAGTTAATTCATTTAACTTCAACTTCTCATATTCTTCTGCATAAGTGAAAAAAATCTTCATCGTTACTATTTACTAAGTTAAAATATTGCCAACGTGTATTGAATAATAAACTCCTATCATTGAAAATTTTCGTTAGTATTACTGCCGTTTCATCAAAATTTATGTTTTTCTTTTTCAAATTAAAACTTACATGCTTTTCATGATCATAAAAAATAAATAATTATAATTTCTTTTCATCTTTCCAATGCGAAAAATCTCTTTTAAAGATCCCTTTGTATCTTCTACAAGCTAGAAAATTGTATAAAAATTCGCTAATTGAATTTACAATAGCATCTAGGATGAATCAATTTGATGTTTTTTCTTCTGTAGTTTTATTAAATAAAAATTAAGAAAAAACTTCTGTTGTTGTTGTTTTTGTTGCTGCAGTTGTTGTTTTTGTAGCGCCAACATTTGAATCGCAATAGATTTTAGTTCTTTCATTTCCTTGTGTCGTCTGGATATTTCTTTGTAGTTCTGCGGATATGTCGTTTCTTTGGTGAAGTAGTAAATATTAACTGAATATTCTAATGAAGTGTAGAACACTTTTTTCGTTTCTCGCGTAAGTTCAAACAAATACTCGTCGATACTTTTCTAAAGTCACATATACTAGAAATAACGCCTTCAAAGGATACTGTTCGACGTTTTTCTTTTCTACCCGAATGCTTTTTATGTACCTATATATATATATATATATATATATATATATATATATATATATTATTTGTACAATTTTTTGTTCTTTCTTTCGTACTTTCTTTCGTTTTTTGTGTCTTTCTTATGATAAGTAGACAGGTTGCGCAAGATATTAATATTATTTTCTTTCTTTCTCATTTTGTCGCTTTTTTCTCTCTTTCGGTTACTTTCTTTTCTTTCTTTCTGTCTTTCTTTCTTTCTTTATTTATTTTAAGAGACAGACTTTCTTTTTCATTTTTTCAGCTTTTTCTTTCTTTCTTTCTTTCTTTCTTTCTTTCTTTCTTTCTTTCTTTCTTTTGGAAAATAGTCAAGTTGTTTCAAATAGCTGAATATTATTTTCTTTCTTCCTTCTTTCTTTTTTCTTTCTTTATCGTTCTTTCTTTCTTTCTTTATTTATTTTGATAAATTGAATAATATAGAGATAAAAATTCAGTAAAATATAGAAAAAAAAACGTTATCTGTTTCTGCTTGCCTATCTGGTTGTCTCTTTCTTTCTTTGTCTATCTGTCCCGTCTCACGCGAATCTTCTCTCTCTCTACACACACACACACGTATATATATATATATATATATATATATATATATATATATATATATATATACGCCTAAAAATGTGCTTTAGTAATGTTATCTAAAAAAACAAAACTGATGTAGATGTCAGAGAAAAGAAGCCAACACTTAATAATGTGAGAATTCTGCCATCCTGTAGCATCTACCACGCTGCAAACTAGGACCCATCTCATTCTTCTTCTTCTTCTTCTTCTTCTTCTTCTTCTTCTTCTTCTTCTTCCATCCAGCAAGGCAGTATAGCCGGTAGCATATCCTCTCCTTGCTTTGTAGCTTTTGACACAGGCAGTTGCAGTCACAAGCAGTGGGAAGTTTTGATCGTAGCAGCGACTGCACCGATGAGTCGAAGCGAGTAAGAGCAGGCGCATGCAAATATCAGTGTGTGTGTGTGTGTGTGTGTGTGTGTGCGTGCTTCAGAGAGGAAAAAACAGCTGTTAATCTCTGCAATGTTTGCTTCCCACGGCTTCTTGTTGGAGGAGGGCTGAGGGAGGGGGGCCGTGCAAGGAAGTTCACTTCACAACTTAGCTGTTAATCATTGCTCATTTTAAGCTGTTGTCCTTTTTAGTATGTAAAACCTTTGATGAAACTACCTACAACTCAGTTGATCTCTCTCTCTCTCTCTCTCTCTCTCAATCTATCTATCTATCTATCTATCTATCTATCTATCTATGTTGATATTCCAATCTATCTATCTATCTATCTATCTATCTATCTACCTATCTATCTATCTATCTTCTCGGGATTCTATTTCTCAATTAAGGCTCGCTTAATAATAAAAACGAAAGCAAAAAACGAACGAAAGAAAAGAAATTAATCAAGAAAGAAAGAAATTAAGAAGGAAAGAATGAAAGAAAAAAGAAAAAGAGGAAAAAGGAACGTGAGAAATTAAGAAGGAAAGAAAAATGAAGAATGAAATACTAAATTAAGAGAGAAAGAAAAAAGAAACTATGAAGAAAAGAAAGGAGAATCACACAAATAGGGAAGTGATTTAAATTTGTGCAAAAGAAGTTTATATATTTTAAAATAAAAACAAGAGTTAACATTTCTGACTTTTGGTCTAGACTCATAATATGAGACAGGCCGTTCATTGTAAAATGACGTTTTTTTTTATCCTTTATTGGTGCATGTTACTCTCTTCTCCGCTGAACGGCTGAGAAGATTCGTTAACTGACATGACATTCTTAAAACTCAGATGAAAAGGTATTAGTGGCAAATTTCTTTCTACACATGGGAGACTTGCGCTATACAATATGCTTACCATGAGTAATCGGGATACCGTCAAATTTCGAACTGTACTCACCTTTGTAAATACTAAATTTCTACGTAAATTTCTAAGCCTTTTCTAGTCGGAAACACAGGGCTACACATTTGGAGCATTCACTGCTGATCAAATTGGTTTACAACATTGTGCTCCATAATAAAATAGATAATTTGTCTATATTTCTGAGATGAGGTATTTACATTATTTACATTGTTCGGACTGTTTTTCTCATCTTTATTGTTATATTCACGACATTTCGGCCGTTGTACGCTCTGACCTTCTTCAGGTGACTTGAATTTTCAATTGAACTCTTTGTTTTGATCACTGGGGTAGATTGTTCTCGTTCCATAAGTCATGCCAATTCTGGGTGTTTTAGATATCGCCATTTAATTAAACTCAAGTTTTTCTGTTCGCCACTAGTACATATGGCCCAGTGAATAAAAAGCATTGGTTGGATCTAGTGATTTTTTTTCAACGTTTCACTCCAAGGAAGGCAATGCTGGCACTAATGCACAGGAGTCTATATAAGAGCAGAATGAATGGTTTACATAGGAGGAGAGCGAAGAGAAAGAAGAAGCGGTTACAAGGGGTATCAGAGAAAGAGCAAGAGAAGGATGGGAATACTGATGGAAAGAAAGTTGCGGGAGTAGAGTGAAAAGGGCGAAAAAAGATACAGGGGGTAGGGGAAAGGATAAGAGAAGGGTGGGACGCAAGGGGATAAGAGATAGCAATTGACATTGCATTTACACTCTTGGCGATTGTAGCCACCAGGGAAGTAAGTACACGGAAGTGTGTTCCACAGGCGGGAAGTGTGTGAAAAGATGCTTCGGGAGTAGAAGTGGCGGCTGCATTTGGTTGTTTTAACTGTAAAAGGGTGGGACCTTGTTGCCAGTCTGGTTGTTCAAGTAAATACTTGTAGTGGAGTCACCAGTGAGCTAAGCTCGTTGGAGCAGAAGCTATGAAAAGAGGGAATCCACATCTTGTCGGTGAGAAAGTGGCTGGAGTCGAGCTGTCAGGTCGGGATCGATTACAGTTATGGCGCCCTATCTATAGGAATGGACTCTTCCTCCGTCAGTATAATAATAACCTGCGTGACTTCCGGGGATGCATTTGTGACGCAGTCTAATGACAGTCAAAATGCAGCGTAACTATAACCTTCGGGCCTACACTTCTATTTTGCTGATTACTTACACTTATTATTGTATATATTGTTCTGTTATTCTAATACACTGTTTGAATCTACCTTCTTGTTTTTGTGTCTTACTTCCGGACCCAAACAGGTCACAACAACTCGGCGACAAAGATAACGCCACTACAATTACATTGCAGATTCTCCTCTAGATCCCGTCGAGGACCCTGAGATGAATAGCAGGGGTGCCCGGCCAAATATGACAACAGTATTCAATGCAGTGCAATGTACTTGACCCAAAGAGTTAAATGGAGATAACTAAAACATTCGGAATTGGCATGGACTCATTTAAATAAAATAGTTAATGTCAAAATTTAAATCTGCTTATTGATTAATGAATTATTTTTGCTATTTACGACGCACGCTTGCGGTCGATTTGAGAGATACGTTGAAATGCATATTTTAAGGTAGGCTTTCCTTGCTCTGCACAGGTCGGGTTACAATTACTCACGCGTAAATACTTTCGTCACAGTAATGTAACTCCCCTATGCCTTTTCTATAAATACTTTCATGGTAATTATTCTGATTAGCTTTCCTCTATGATACATAGATGTTATCAATTTCAACGCATTACTAGATTGGGGCAAGGTCTCATCAATTTGCAGTTGAAATGACTAAATGTAATCGTATGTTCTATGCTAGCAATTTCTTCTCTCGCACTTCACGCTTGTAGAACTATCTCCCGACTTGTTACTCTTCTATTTTTGATCTTCAAAAATTTAAATGCAATGTCAATTATTACCTTCAGTCTTCTTAATTCATGTGAAATGGTTAAAAAATCCTTGAGAATTATGAATCCATCTCTTACTCCCAGCTATGTGTTAAATAGTAAGACAATTACTTGAAAAATCATTGTTATTTTATAAAAAAATGGTAATACAATATTCACTCAAAAAAAAAACAAAACAAAAAAAAAACAAGAAAAAGAATTATGCTTGCAATCTAAAATAGGTTTCGGCATTAAATAACATACGGTTGGCAACCAGTAAAAAACAAATCAATCCTTATTCGGAAGATTAATTCGACATTATTTAGCTTTAAGTTCTGCTAAAGAAAGTTTAGTAAATATTAAGAAAAGAAATAAACATTGCACGATTAAGATATTGTCAAATGAAAGGTTTGCGAGTTGGTTTAGATCACTGGTAGGTTAACAACAGACAAGCAGGTTGTGAAACTGAAGTAGGGACGGTCAGTCATGCCCGGTACAAGGCCAGTTCACAAACATAGCCGACACTCCCCACAACTTAAGGTCTTATCAGAAGGTCATCACGGTGGAAATTTGGATGCTGGAATGTGGAAGAAAGCGTTTCGTTTGTAGGTTTAAAGTAAATTTTATTAACAGAATAACATTAATTTGTAGGAGTTAAATGTTAGAAGAGAAAATGTACGTATGCAGTTAAATGTTCCATAGAAATAGCAGTAAGTAGCAGAATGCGTTTAATAAAGTCTTTGTTTCTTTCCGTTTTTATGACCGGCGAGAGAGTGAAAAGGAAGATGAAGCAATAAAAGAAATTGTACTTATCAGACTTTAGTTTTTAGGAATCAGTTGAAGTATCTTGTTGTTGTTGTTGTCGTCGTCTTCTTTTTGCTTAATTGCGGGAATGTTGAAGATGGAGAAGAAGAAGTAAAAGGAATTAGAACGCGTGAAGAAGGAGAACGACTGTGTGACGGGACCTTACGTCCAGTCGGCAGATTACAATTTTTTTAGTCACATCTGTTTTTATAGCCCTTTTAGTTTTTCACACTGGATTACTAACTTTTCTCAGCGTTGCAAATCGCTTCCTTTTATTGGCCAGAAATTAATTTAACATTTGATCGTGAAATCTGGCTTCGTCTTTTTCTTTCAGTACGGAGTTAACCCTTTATCATTCGATTTTCGTCAAGTAAGTTTTTCTTCTTTCTTTTTAATTTTAGATAATGTCCAACGTTAATAAATGACAAATCTACAACAATTTATTTATTTCAGTGAGTGTTAACGTGAAAATGCTAACAAATCAAAATTACCAAATATTTAGTTTAGGAGGTCATTTCGTACGAGCTGAGAACCGACTGCATTAAAAATTTTACATTGCAAAGCACAGCAAGCAATAATACGATAAACTGTGCCTGATTTTTTTTCTAATCATAATGTGTAAAGGTGACTTTGACGTGGTGTAATGGTCAGCAAACTTGTCTCGCTATTACAACTGAGTAGTGAGTTCGATTCTAACTGGGTACCCCATACTTTTGGCCTTCCGCCACATCTAAGCGGTGCTTAGAAAATCAATATGTTTAGCAAACTTGTCTTGCTAGATCAATTACTAGATCAAAAAGTTTAATGTGCGTTGTGGTGCAGTGGATATCGGCTCTGAACGAGAAGTCGGAAAGCCGAGTTCGAATTCCATGTGCATTCGTTGCATTCCCTTCATATTAATCCATTTCTTCTTTCTCTAGCTATGGGTTAAATAACAGGACAGATTGGGTTCTATAGTCTTGTTTGGCAATTAGTCTGCCACAGAATGTAATGCCAACCTACCGCGGGAAAATATTCTGCCCAGTTAGTCATGTCTCTTTCGAGATATGATTGCCAAAGCGCGTATCCCGTATGGCACTCAACAGACTAAGCATAATCCTTACTAGGTACTCCATACATACTTGTCTCACATCTAAGCAATGCTTAATAAATCGCTATGAGATAAGCCTTTGGGAACGTAGAAGGGATTTAATGATTAGCAAACCTGTCTCACCAGATCAATTACGACAGAATAGTGAGTTCCGTCCTCACTGTGTGTTCCAAACTTTCGGCTAAGCAATCAACATGTAATGATGTGAAAATGCTCACAAATCGAAATTGTAAAAAGACTTCATGTGAATATTGGGATTTTGGCAACGATTGAATATCAATTTTAAAAGTAGTTTTGAAACGCGTGAATATCAATTTTAAAAGTAGTTTTGTTGTATGTTTATTATTCAAGGATTTATTTTCGTGTGCGGTTTGCCATGAACCCATCCAGGACCCCATGTGACACTCCGCAAACAAAGAAAAATATTTACTCACTCATGTTCTGGGATACGCCTATGACCAGACAATTTTTCTAAAAAAAAAAAAAGCCTTCATAAAAACTGTTATAGTGGAACATCCTGCCATCCCCAAGAATTGAATACTCTAGACTATAAAGGACGGTGACAAACGGGGAAAGCAAACGTCTTAGGCGAAGGCATTCTCTATTTTATAGTTTATTCCGCTCCTACTCGTTGATTGCTTATCTGTATCTTATTGTTAGTTGTACCTTATTACAATAAATCCGTTATATCGTATTCCTGTGTCGAGTACCATTCTTTCACTAATCTTTACACGGATATTCCTTTCCGGGATATATCATATGAAAAAATTTCACAAATGGAAAGACGTTTCATTGATACTAGATTTGATTACGCGTTTCTCCTTTCTAGGCTTCGTCAGATTCAAAAACGAAAGCAAGAAATATGTGTGTGCGTATTTTTGTGCATACTTAATTAATGAATCATTAGTTTTTTTCAACTAAGCTGGCGTTAAAAATCCGTTAGCATATATTCTGTATTTTCCTTTTATAATCCTTATTTCATGTTGAAAGTTATTAATATATTTTTCTTAGCTTTTCTGCATCGAATTATAGATAAATCCTCATCTCATTTTCAGAATGGACCGAAAACAAAAGATTCATATAGCATTTTTCTATTTTGAACACGCACACACACGCACAAACATATATTATGCTCTCATTACGACTGAGCTCTCTAGAGAAAAAAAATTTTAAAACAGTTTCCACTTCTGCGATGTATGCATTACTCCTCAGAAATGACTTGAGTTCTTTCGGGGATTAGCATGTGTATACACTGCTTATATACAACACGTTATACTCTATAAAGGACGGTGACAAGCTGTATGAGGGGAAGCAAACGTCTTAGGTGAAGGGATTCTCTATTTGATAATTTATTCCACTCTTACTCGTTGATTGCTTATCTGTATCTTATTGTTAATTGTACCTTAGTACAATAAATCCGTGACATCGTATTCCTGTGTCGAGTACCATTCTTCCACTAATCTTTACACTGATATTCCTTTCCGGTATATATAAAAAACAACCAAAATGAGGAAGCTTCTTCAGAAAATTGTTGTATTTGATGCTACAAAAGGTATGGTTCTCGTGGCCTTTGATCTTAACTGAACCTCAATTGTCAATATGTTCATGTTTTGTTTTGGTGAATCAAGATGAACTAGTAGAAGAAATACAAACATGCCAGTCTTCAAAATGTCCGGATCCATTCACTTTCGAGTGTAGTGTATTAATTGGAGAATATTTTAAAGAATCTCAATATTTTGATTTTCAAGCGTCTTTCTACATTTGCTTGAACATATATGCATGTATTTACTTCCGTTCTGAGAAATTTAGGGAATAAGAATATTGGGACCGCAGTATGTGCGTTGTGGTACAGTGGATATCGGCTCGGAACGAGAAACCGGGGAGCTGAGTTCGAATTCCAGTTGAATCCATTGTATTCACTTGCGCGCAAATACCCTTGGAAAAGGTATTAATCCGTCTATTCCTTCCAGTTATGGGTTAAATAACAGGACAGATTGGGTTCTATAGCCTTGGTCGGCAACCAGTCTACCGCAGAAAGCTAATGGCAACCTACTGTGGGATAATCATCTGCCCAGCGTGTATCATGTATGGCACTTAACTGACTGACTATTGTCGAGACTTACTAGTGGCACTGAAAAGCAGGTACAAAGAGTGGGTATTCAGACTTATACTGTTAAAATTTGAAAAAAAAAAATAACATTCTCTTTTTCCTTCTACCCGACTGACTCTGATCCAAAAACATTTTTTTTTCAAACCGGTGCACAGGTAGATATGTAGACAAATTTGTGAGGGGGGGGTATATATATATATATATATATATATATATATATCATCCTACGTCTATGGCACAATAATAATAATAATAACAAGATTTAAAATTTAAACACTCTACGGTTACATGTGTATAAAAATTTAAAATTTAAAAATAAATTAAAATAATAAAACGCAGGGAGAAATTAAAGGGGCGTAAATCATGATTCTTGAAAATTTAAATATTCAACTATTACATGTACATAAAAAATGTTGGGAGATTAAAATATGAAAATTTTAAATAATTCAATTTTGAAATATGTCCCTGATGATTGCATAGCACATGAAAATCTGAGTCGTGCTACAGACGTAGGATAATATGTATATTACATTACATTATATATAATACAGTTGTGTTCATACATTGAGCACTGTTTTATTAACAGCTAAATAATAATACTATACATATATACATTCTACTCATATGTATATTTATTAATTTAAGTCACTATATATATTTTAAAATTTGTGTATTTAGGCAGCAAATTTTCTTTTAAATAAAATATGCTACCATAACTCACACCCCTGAAGATGATCTAGGAAAGAGGTTGAAAGCACTTGGGTACCTTAAGAAATGAATGCAAATAACATCTGTAAACGTTACAGCTCATTTCTGACATCTTTTGATTGTAATACGCGAAAGATTATCAGTGAGTATGAACGGATTTTATTAAAAATAAGCAAACGTAGTGTTTGCAATTTAGTTAATCTGACACACACACACACACACACACACACACACACACACACACACACACACACATATATATATATATATATATATATATAGGTAGGTCTTGAAAGTTATCACAATGCGTTTAGTAAAATAAAGGAAGGTAAAGAAGGTAAAATCTCTAAACCTGAACCAGGATAAATTTGCAACCGTTAGTGAGCTATTTAAACTGCCCGAGAAACGTGCAAAGATTGGATGACAAATCAACTTTCTAAAACGATGTCTCAAAAGCAACACAATACCTAACACCATCAGGACAATTAACGACAGCAGTAGTAGCGAAGGATGACCTTTCGTGAAAAGGCACGGTCCACGAGCGGACGTGAAAACAAGTTCTCCTGCCATTTTAAAGATGACATTTTGATCTCGAAATATTGAATAATAAATAGGTAATGCCCAACACCTTCTTTACTTTCCTTTATTTTACTAAACGCATTGTGATAGCCTTCAAAACCTACCCATACACCTATTACACACAATGCTTCAAGCACATTACAAAACTCTCATATATATTAATTTAGAATTTAGCCAATTACGTTTGATATAAATCGCATGAAGATACCGAAAGGTTGAAACTAAGGTTGCGTAATCGCCAGAATTGTGAATGAAAGTATTTCAAAGCTCTACATTATATATGTATCGATCACTTTTTAATACAACTGTGTAGTGGTCGAATTTAATTCTGACCAATAACTGTTATATATATATATATATATATATATATATATATATAGCCCCGTCGGTGTATCGGCGATTAAAACGGCTACCCCATCTATGTTCTTGCAGGTGTAGAGGGTTGTTAGCAATTCAATAGGATAAAAAATAACAATTGCCAAAGAATGAAGAATTTTCGATGACTCAACGGTTAGCTAACTAGACGCGGTGTCTCAATAAATCATTGTGGAGAAGGCAACCGGAAAACACTCCACTATTAATCACAAGAAAAATCACGGTAATAAACAATCAGAATATGAAACCTAATGGCGTAAAGTCGGTTAATTCTAAAGGAATTAACTCCTCACCCAGCAAGAAGTGACATTTGCAACAGGTGTCATCTGACCGTCATTCAGCGACTGTTAGCATAAACGGTGTAAAAGGGATAAAATTCCTCGGAATTGATCCCTCGCCCGGAACGGTGCAGTATGAGTGACAGGTATCAATTGGCGGTTATTCAGTGGTTCATTTGAAATCACAAGAAATTATAATTATCTTGGGAAACCTGAATGCCAAAATAAGCAAGGAGGAGAAGCGGAAGTAGCTGGCAAATTCAAACTAGGAACCCACAACGAATGCGGAGAAAAATGGGTCCAATGGGGCACAGCGAATGATTAGGTAATTGCCAACACCTGGTTAGAAAGAACAACCAAAACGATTCTGGATATGGAAAGAACCAGGATGAGAATCTAAAAACCAAATCGACGACATAACTATTAACAAGAGATTCAGGAATGCAGTTGCTTCTGCAAAACCTGTCCAAGTGCCGACTGCGGAAGCGACCACCTCCCTGTTACATGTAAATTAAAAATGAAACTACGGAAACTGAAGAAGCCTAACACAGAACCTAAATTGCAATACAACAGACTCCTGAACGACCCGAACATAAAGGAAAAATATCGGGACAGTGTAAAAAGAAGATACAAGAGACCAATAACTCTGTAATAGAAAGGGATTGATTTTGCCCTGTAGCTGTTTCTAAATCGATAACAAATCAATATATTTTGATTCTGACAAGTGACGCGGCGTAAGGAATGTCTAATTAATACTAATCTACAAATAATAACTTTCCAAATGTTTCCTATTTTAATAATTTTAACATCAAATTTTTTCCCAAAAGTTAATTTTACAAACTGCTTTTGCTACTTAATACAGAAATTTTATAAAATAAATTGCAGCAATCGATGAGTGGGTAGCGTAACAGTTATCGACACGGAAAGCCGAATCGGCGAAGTGTGTTGAAATTCTGGACTAATCGTTACCGTTCACTTCTGTATAAATGCCCTTCGAAAAGTTGTGAATCCTCATTCTTCTCTCTCAATAAATTGTCGCCATTTTTTTAAAATTTTGCGCATGTGCGCTGTTTGTTTTTGATTTTATCAACTGCACAGTATAGTAGGGTCAGTCGGTCACAGTCTTTAAGAAAAAGAGCACCATGACGCAATTTACTCCGCTGTACTGCGAGGAATTATCATCGGAAGCTCCAATATGAACATTTCAGCGCGTTTTGGTGTTCATCTGAGGACAGTGCAGGTTCTTCAGAAAGAGATGGACGAGTCTAATGGGAATTATGAAGGTGTTTTGAGTGATAACTAGTGATCACAACGTTATGTCACAATTTATTTTCCTCAGAGCCTCAGACTCAACACAGAAGCCTACATCAAGTCCCTTGAGTATGTAATACTGCCCGGGGTCAAGAGGGTGGCTGTTGGGAGGCCCTATTTATAGCACCATGCCACACAAGTAGGAGAACCCAGTTATGGCTGTCAGACAATTTTTCCGACCACATCACCCCTAATACTGGCCACCTAACTCCCCAGACTGCAACCCCATTGATTATTATGTGTGGGGCGCGGTTGAGCGAGAGACCAACAAAACACCTTGTAATGAACTGAAGGCTAGGATCTTGACAGTATTCACCAACTTATAGAAGATCGTCCAGAAGAGTTGCAGGAGATTCCGAAATATTTCGGAGGCCGTCGTTGAAGCTAATGGCAATTTTATTGAACAAAAGTACCCTTCAATATTTCGAGATATATTTGCATAATTTTTGTAAATATATCTGCTAAACCGAAATATCAGTGTTATTTTCATTTTTGCGTATTTTAGACGACAATTTATCCATCGCACTCTGTAGGTTAAAAAACAGGTTTGCTTGGGCTCTTAAAACTTTAGCGACAACAAGTCTAAAAAAAAAACTCTAAATTCCATACTGTGGAGCAGGCAATCGGAAAACCGCATCATCATCCTTCTCAATATTGCATTACTCTCGCCTTGATCAAAAATCTGGTGTGGGCGACAAAGCAAACCTTGCAGCCGAGCTTGAAAAGGACCTCCAATCCGTAGTGGACTGGGGTAAGAAATGGCTCGTAAATTTTAATGCTTCTAAAACGAAGCTGCTATCAATTAACCATCATAGACAATCGCACCTACCGCTCATTAGCATGGACCAGGCTTGCCTCCCAGAGAGTAAAACACTACGCCTCCTTGGTCTCACACTTTCAGCGGAACTCAAGTAGAATAACTACATCGAATCCATTGCTAAGTCCGCTACTATGAAAGTCGGTTCTTTGTGCAGGGCCCGGAAGTATTTTTCCATCTGAATCTATCCTGCACATATATAAATCTACCATCCACCCGTGCATTGAATACTGCTGCCACATCTGGTCGGGTGCCCCTGCTATTCTCCTCGGGGTTCTTGACAAAATACAACGGAGAGTCTGTAATGTGATCGATACCGACTTTGCAGACCGGCTGCAGTCTCTCTCTCACCGGCGTGACGTGGCTTCCCTGTGTCTCTTCTATAAATACTTTCATGGCTTCTGCTCCGATGAACTTAGATCATTGGTGCCCCCTAGGTACGAATTTGCACGAGATACTAGATTAGCAACTAGGTCCCACCCTTTTACAGTGAAACCGTTAAAATGTAACCGAAATTTTTACTCTAACAGTTTCTTTTCTTGCACTTCCCGACTGTGGAATTCCCTTCCGCATGATTGCTTCCCCGACGGCTATAATCTCCAGGAGTTTAAATGTAAGGTCAATAGACACCTCCTAACACACTAACTCGCATCCATTCTTTCAAACACTCTTCTCATCTACCCAACCCTCAGCCTCGATTTCCTTACCCGTCTATCACCCTCCTTCTGACATTTCCTATATCTAACCACTTTTTCTCTTTACCTTCCCCTATGTAACCCCTAGCGCAATAGTGGCAGTGGAATGCCTTGCTTGGGGTGAAATGATTAAAAAAATAAAGCAACGAAGTCTGTAGAATGTTTTGATTGCCTACGTCTTTTTGGGAAATGATATTCAAATTATTATAAATACCTAGAAATCAGTGAATTATATGGAATACAGCCTACCCAAATGAAGGAGAAAGTAAGAAAAGAATAATGCATACGTGTACGTCTGCTGTTAAATACCGAGTTGGATTCACAAAAAAGATTATCAGCCATGAACTCATTGGCCATTGCTGTGGTACAACACATTTTCAACAACCCTAAATGGGTATAATTGACAGGATGCAAACGAATGTTAATATGAGAATGCTACTCAATTACTACCGCATGTATCATCCTAAGACTGATGTTGACTGCCTGTCTTTGTCCAGATTCGAAGTAGACAGAGGATTAGTTCAACTAGAACTGTCTTGCAAAACTAGAACAATCGGTCTTCAAATATACCTGGAAACTACAATGGGTGATCATCTGTGTCAAAGAAAATAAATAAATAAGAAACTTTATTTAGTAATAAAAGAAGCCAACAAATTCAAAATAGTATTTCAAGTGGGTGACGAAGTTCAAATGAACCATAATACACCTACTGTAGAGACAAAAATCTAAAAAGAAAATAGAAGTAAATGCTAAGGACCAGATACTAAATTGATGGCAAGATAAACCGCTTCATGGTCTATATTCTGCCCGTTCCAAACAAGTAGATGTACACAAATCCTGTACCAACCAGTGGCGACGTAGTGCCGGGTTAAAATCTAAAACTGAAGGTTATATTCCTGCTGCACGGGATCAATGTTTGCTAACTAAAATTGTGTCAACTCGGAATGCAGATTCAGTGATAAATATTCTGAAACAATTAAGCATCTTTGCAGCAGCTTGCGTGGTATTAATATACACTTAATATACACTTAATCTACACTTAATATACACTTAATCTACACTTAATCTACACTTAATATACACTTAATATACACAATCTACACAATATACACAATATACACAATATACACAATCTAAAAGTTGGCATGAAAAAGTGAACCAATATCTGCAATGGAAAATTTGTAACATTTACGGGAAAGAAACTTCATGAAAGTGATATGAACATCAGTCAAACCCGGTTACAATCATAGTATCTGTAACAATTTTATGGGGTTCACAATAGACACTGTCAGAACAATCAATGCTAATCGCTCAGACATCGTAATCAAAGACTGCAAAAACGGAATGTGCTTTCATATTGACATGGCAGTTCTTGCAGATTGTAATGCATCTTTGAAGATCTTCAAAGAACTATCAACATGCAAACATCTTGAAGGGGAAATCTAAAAATTTGGTCAATGAGAACATCAATAATTTTAATTGTAGTTTTAGTTCTCGTTTTACTTGAAAAGGGTTCCGATAGACACATTTAAGGTTTTCTATTTCCCCATGTTTTAAAGAAATACAAAAAAAAATCCTCACAAATACGGTTTGCATATTACGAAGAACTTTATATATGTAAAAGGAGTGTGATATTTTTTTTTTTTTTACATAAATAATCAGCGGAAAATATTATGATGCTATTTCTAACCTGAGTTCTCTTGTTGGGACCCGGAAAGATATGTGTATGCAAAAGAAATCAAAGATAATAATAATAATAATAATAATAATAATAATAATAATAATAATAATAATAATCCCCAGCTTAAGAGATATACAAAAAATTGTATTATTAAGTACAGCCCACACACCAAGGAAAACGTTATCTATGTAATGCTGGGGATGATAGGGAGGATAGAAAAACATGAAATGGAGTCATAACAACACGCCACTACCTGCCTTAGGTCTCCCCGCAGACTTGGTTGGTAGTGAGACCAATGCAGAAATCGAAATATGATGAAAAATGACATAATAATAATAACATCTTAAACTGGACTCCAAACGACATCAGGCGAATGGATGCTAAAACAAGAAAGCTTCTTTCTAAGCATAAGATGCATCATCCAAAGGCTGATGTAGACCGTCTATACATACCCCGTAAAGAAGGTGGAAGAGGTCTTATTCAGCTGGAATTGTCATACAAGACAACAACTATTGGCTTACTAACATAGAAACAACAAAGGATTGGATGATACAATTAGTAAGGCAACATGACGAAAGAAAGAAAAATATTCAATAATAAAAGAAGGCAGTAAATTCAAACAAGATTTACAGTTAGTAGATTCTGTAGAAAAGCAGAACGGAAGCCAAGAGCCGACTATTGCGGCAAAGAATATGAAAATGAAAGCCAAAGATAAAGCTCTTGAACAGATGAAACAGCGCTGGCAAGACAAACCTCTGCATGGCCAATATCCAGTACGTGCCAATAAATCCAATGTTGACAAAGTTAATACTCATCGATGGTTACGTGCATCTGGATTAAAGTCCGAAACTGAAGGCTTTATTCTTGCAGCACAAGACCAAAGTCTTTTCACGAGAAACTTTCAGGCAAATATTATGCATAATAATATGGATCCAAAATGCAGGTTTTGTGATAAACACCAAGAAACAATAGACCACCTAATCTCAGGCTGTTCTGTGCTTGCCCCAAATGAATATAAAAATCGCCACGATAGAGTTGGGCAATATTTACATTGGGCAATATGCAAACATTATGGAAAAGCTGTAGGCAAACACTGGTATGAACATCACCCAGCACCGGTTACAGAAATAGAAGATGTAACCATTCTATGGGATTACACCATCTACACAGACAGAAAAATTGAAGCAAACAGGCCAGACATTATTGTTAAAAACCAGAAGGAGAAAACTTGTCTATTAATTGATATGGCTTGTCCAGCGGATTGTAACATAGCAATCAAGGAATTTGAAAAACTGTCAAAATATAAAGACCTGGAAATTGAAATAGAAAAAATGTGGAAATTGAAAACAAGAGTTGTGCCAGTGATAGTAGGTGCACTTGGAATGATAAAAAATGGAACAAAACAACACATTGAAAGAATCCCTGGAAACCCCAGCTTAAGAGACATACAAAAAATTGTCTTATTAAGTACAGCCCACACACTAAGGAAAACTTTATCTATGTAATGCTGGAGATGATAGGGAAGATAGAAAAACATGAAATGGAGCCATAACAACACGCCACTACCTGCCTTAGGTCTCCCCGCAGACTTGGTTGGTAGTGAGACCAAAGCAGAAATCGAAATATGATGAAAAATGACATAATAATAATAATAATAATAATAATAATAATAATAATAATAATAATAATAAGAAGAAGAAGAAGAAGAAGAAGAAGAAGAAGAAGAACTTTGCTCATGTAACGCAAGTGATGTTTTGGGAGTTAAAAAAACAAATAAATTTTATCCATAAGAACACACCACTACAAGCCTAAAGTATTTCGGCAGACATGGTAGGTAGTGTAAAAATAGCAAAAATCGAATTATGAGGAAAATGATAATAATAATAATATCAGCATTTTAGATTAATTTCTTTTAATATGAATAATTTTGCATCAACAAATTTATAAATCGGAAAGATTTTAAGTTTTAAGATAATCTCATCATAGCTAGATAGATAGATAGAGAGAGAGAGAGATAGATAGATAGATAGAGAGAGAGAGGGAGAGAGAGAGAGAGACGTAATGTTATAAAATAAACTATTTGAAGAAAGTCGTTGAAAGTAATAAAATCTTCGCAGACTGTAACAGTAAATAGAGAAATGCTTCTTATTAGATGAACGAAAAAAAACAAAACAAAAAAACAACAGAATTTGAAAGGGCAGACAATAATAAAAGACGGGCGCCTACAGTAAAAGCCAAAAGTGATTTCTAGTTTAAGAAAAATTGACGCTTTTGTGCTTTAATGACATATAATTAATCATTCATTGCGTGTGATGTATCGTTAGCCTTGGAGTGTGCCTCGCTCTGTGTTGCAGTTGTTGCATTTAACTTGTCAGTTAAACGTGTTGATTTTCGCAGACATCATTTTGCAGCCCAAATGTTATATAAAGCTCACATCCATTTTCCTAAACCTAAAACTGCTATACGTGACGTAGTATTTTGTAGGCAATAGTAGGAAAAGTTGTTTTGTAGGATATGTTGAAGCCATCTAACAGAAAGGAGAAAACATTACAAGAAGATATTATCCAAATTGCTGAATTTGGTTTATTCTATATTATGGGACCTTATTGTGTAGGATAAGGTAAAACTGCCTGTTGGAAAGGCGCTCACTAAGGCAACGAAAGAAGATTTTGTGAAACCTTTTTTTTTTTAATCATCTCACCCCAAGCAAAGCAATCCACTGCCACTATTGCGCATGGGGCTACATAGGGGAAGGTAAAGAGAAGGAGTGGTTAGACATAGGGAATGGCAGGAGGAAGGTGACAGATGATACCGAGAATGAGGGTTGGGCAGATGGGAAGAGTGTTTGATAGAATAGGAGCAGGTTAGTGAGTTAGGAGGTGTCTATTGACCTTACAGTTAAACTCCTGGAGATTGTAGCCGTCGGGGAAGCAATCTTGTGGAAGGGGATTCCACAGTCGGGAAGTGCGAGGAAAGAAACTGTTGGAGTAGAAGTTACGGTTGCATTTTATCGGTTTCACTGTAAAAGGGTGAAACTGACGCAATCTGGTAAATTCTCTCCGAATATCGCTAATATATTTGATTTAAATAGTCACACCGTCGACAAAATTCTAATAATGCACCTTGAAACGTGCAGACTGCAAATTGTGACTAAGCAAGAAAGATTCGAGGGGTTTCTGACTGGAGACTAAAAATAATCGCAAGATGTTACCGCTACAAATAAAAAAAAAAGAAAAGAAATGCTTCGCACACTCGAAATGAGATGTACAATAGAGAGGAACTTGGCGTTTCATCTCATACTTTAATGTAATTGAGTTAAGGATTGTGTAGCGGTAAAGGAACCATTTTTGCTGTGATAAGCTAAAAGAATTTTGCTGATTTGTCAACCGAAAAATGCTTTCGCCAAATAAATAGATAAATTGAACATATGTGCTATGATCTGACGATCAATAATTCTAATATTGAACATTAAATAAAATAAATGCTATTTTTGCGAATCTTTGATGCTACTTAATAAAAAAATTGTACTAAAAATGTGCATTTTTTGCAATTTTGTCAAAAAAAAAAAAAGAAAAAAGAAAAAATTGAAGTTCTGTACTGCGATTCGACGAGCCGAAATTAAATATGGATTGGATGTTGTCAGGTATTAATTGGAGTAGATAGATTTATCTATCGCCCGGTTCACACGCCACCCACGTCTATTGAACAGGTTAAGAGGCTCATCCCTTGTTCCCTGTTTAGTATGTGGTTTCCGGCTTTCTCTTTTCCAATCTTTTCACTATTACGTAGCTCCCTGCACATCAGTGGCGTTACCGCCTTTCTCGGGGTGATACGATTAAAACAAAATGTTCAGAAGCTTATTTAATGCCTAAATATTTAAGCAGAATAATGTAACAGTATTGGGACACACGCCTGTGATAAGAAATGAAAGTTTTCTGTAAAATGGTTAGCAATTTTAAAGAAGACTAAAGAATTTAGTTGGATTCCGAACGATGCAAATGCATCAGAAACATCTCTTACTGGCTAGCGTTTAAAAGTTCTAAAGTTGTTTAAGTTTCCGGATTTAATTCGGTTGAAAATGCTCGGGAAATTCTAAATATAAATCACATAGGCCCCATGAATATAGAATAAAAGAAAGAAAAACAAAAAAATAACAAAACAAATTGCGTCCGACTCATAAAAATGGCGGCCATGATAAAAAATAATGTTTTTTTCTTTTTAATCGTATCACCTCGAGCAAGGCGGTAACGACACTGATGTGCAGGGGGCAACGTAATAGTGAAAAGATTGGAAAAGAGAAAGCCGGAAACCACATCCTAAACAGGGAACAAGGGATGAGCCTCTTAACCTGTTCAATAGACGTGGGTGGAGTGTGAACCGGGCGATAGATGGATCTATCTACAACATAAAACAAAAAACATCTGCAAATTACTTGTAACTGATTGAATAATTATTTTCCTGCATTTCGACCAATTGGAATGCCTAACCAAAAATTTCTTGGCTCCTCACTCCTTCTTTTCTGTATCTGGTTTATGTGTTTCCTATAAGTAAAATTTTCACCTTGTATTGTGTATATAACATTTCCTAGTCTGTTTATTATTGTTCCAGGTTTCCAATATGCCATATTATTTTTGAACATTCTGAAGTAAACCCGTTCATCTGGTCTGAATGATCTTTTCGTAACTATGGGTGTAATAAATACTGGCTGAACATTCTGCTTTAGCTCGATTTTTGCTGTGAATTTGTTACATCGTCCCATAACGCTTGAGGACACCTCTGGAAAATGTTTGTGTAATTCTTACTTCAATTTCTGACATCTCGCACTCTATTTTTTTACAGCAGGAACTAATGGGTAAATCCTATACATCAAACTTCTGCATCCAGTCTGTGCTTACTAGATTTTCTGTGTTTTTCATAACGTATATTTTCAATCTTTTGGTTTTTCCCTGAAATTTCACAGTCACGATTATTTCACCTTCGAAATTGATCCGTTTTCCTGTGACAGACTTAGCAATTTTTTGAATGTGTATCATATTCTACATATTTCCTCGTGTTTTGTTTGTTTTCATAGTCCACTCTAGTAGATCTTACCCTACTAGACTGTCTTTTGTTTCTGCATACAGCTGCTTTGTGTCTCATTTTTCCACACACTAGACAGTTCTTGTATTTGAAACGACAATCTCTAACCCAGTGCAATCCACCACATCCGTAACATGAAGATGGAGAGGGGGCTTATTTTTTGTTTGATTTCTGTACCTAGTTGTCGTATATAATGTAATTTTGTCATTAAATTCTTGTTTTACTTTTGGGGAGGGTTAAAAACGTAAATTTTTATTTAACTTACGTATATGCGCGACTCCCGATTCTTCAATATATGTACTGTCTTTTTTATCGTTAGACATTTTTGGCAGTCTTCTGATAGTTTTTGCAGTGTTAAATCTGGTTCATTTTGGAGTTTGGTAAGCATTCTTTTCCGCATTTCGCTGTCCTTAGCAGCGACTAATCCTTGAACAAATATAAGGTATTTAAAGTTGTCTGGAGTTAGCTCTGCTAATTTAAAGTCGTCACAATGCTTGTTGAAGATTGCGACGAATGTCGTATAGTCATCGTTTTTGCTTTTTACGAGATTTAGGTATTTCAACCTTTTATAAAACAGTCAATTCTTAGGGCTGAATAGCTCCCTGAGGCATGTCACTGCCTCATCGAACGTTAAGTTGTTTGTCTTCTTTGGCAGGATAGAGTCCACAAATTTTGTATATTCCTCTGCACCTAATTTTCTGAGCAATAGCCTTGACTTTTTCTTTTCTGTTCAGTTTTGACAATCAATATTAAAAATGTCTTCATAGCGTCTGTAATAGTCTCCGAAATTTTTGTCATCATCAATAGAATACTTAAAGGTCTCTATCGCATTCCACACGGCGTCTTGCGAGATAGTGGCCTCTTTTTCTGTGTTCCTTTCTTGTTTGTTGATTGTCAATTTTAGTAATAGTTCTTGAAGTTGTAATTGTCGTTCTTCGTTCATTCTTTGAATTTCCATTTGTTTTTCTTCATTTGCCTTTTAAATTTTCATTTGTTTTTTCTCTAATCTAATTTGTGCTTTCAGTTGTTTTTCTCAAATTTTAATTGTCTTTCTTCATTTTTTTATGATTTCTAGTATTCTTTTTTGAAAGTCATTCATGGTTTGCTGCTTCGATTCCGTGAGGGGTTTTACTTTTTTACTGTTGCTCTTTTGCATTTAATCTTGTAAAACATTTTGTGAAAAGACTTCCTGTTGCGATTTTCAAATACCATTTTACAATTTTTCTTTCTGTATCTTTTTGTTCCAAAGTCGTTATACACGCAGATTTTCTGCAATAGTGTCACTAGTTTGTTTGTGGTCGACTTGTGTGGCACTATGGTTTTTTTCGTTGTTCTATATGCGTTCTTTCGAGTTTTGTCGTGACTCTAGAATTTCCGTCGGCAAGTTGTTGTGTTTCGACTTTGTCGTTAAGTTCGAATCCTTTGTCGTTAAGTTGTTGTTGTGTATGCGACTTCGAATCCTTCGTCAAAGTTGTTGTGTCAATTTTGAATCATTATTGTCAAGTTGTTGTGGACGTGTGTTCGAAATCTTTGTCGTTAAGTTATTGTGGGGTATAAGTGAGTTCGAATCTTCGTCGCCAAGTTGTTGCGGATTCCGGGTGAAGAACCACACAAAATAATGAACAACAAAACAGATATTTGAGATAGTAAAATAGGTTATATTAAACGTAAAGATACAACTAGAATGCAGGTTAGTAATCTAGGAAAACGATTAGTGAGGAATCTATCTATCTATCTATCTATCTATCTATCTATCTATCTATCTACAAGTCTTTGAAGTGAAAGTATTGGAATTAGTATATCCGTGTAATACTATTCTGGCCGAGGGGGTTCAGAGCTACTATGACTGCTGACGCGGTTTTCTCTGTGCAACTTCGGTATCTTCCGGTATCTTACAGATCAATACTGTACTCTTACTGTAACTCTACGGTTCTCTTTATGGGAGGAGTATATATATACTCAATCGAGTCCATTATCATAGAAAAAGGGGAGGTCCCACAACACTTATATATATATATATATATATATATATATATATATATTGACACGTGTTATAAGTTGTAACAAAAGAAGAAAATGATTGACTAAAACACAGAGCTTAATTCCAAACAAATATTTATGGTAACAAAATAAAAATATATTACAAATATACAATTTTTGCATTTAAACAGAAAACATAGAGTTTACTACTAGCAGAGTGACGGGTAAGTGTTACAAAGGTGAAGCGAGGAAAGTGTCAAGCATCTTTACACAGTTAAGCAGCGAAGTAGGTGCTAACTAAAACTCTTTAAAATTTGATACATAGTCTAAAAGAAGCATCTCAATTTGTTCAGTCAACCATTTTTCTTTTAGAAGTCTTAGAGGACCCCTAACCGTATGTCCGAAAATCAATTGAAAAGAAGTCCAAGATTGTCTACAGAAATTGACGACATCCTGCCTAAGTTTCGGTCACTAAAAATGATTTAGCGGCAAACAAAACAAATTGAACCCCTTCGTCCCAATCCTTTTTATATTGACAACAATCATTATATTCGAGATGTATTCGAATCTCTTGCGAAACGCATTGTTTAAATTCTCCAATAAGAATGAGTTGGCGTAACTTATTATAATCATTAGTTATTTTTTTCGCCTTAACCCATCTGTGAAAGAGATCTTCTTTTTCCCTAGCGAACTCAACGTGTGAATTTTTTTTTATAATTCCGGAATTTCTGCCTATATATCTCTGGTACTAATTCATATGCATTTAGTATGGCATTTTTTATTTCTTTAATACTGAGGGTCGAGTATATATCAGCAGCTCTGCCGGTCAAAACCGCCTGTAAGATTGTTGACCAGATTTCGCAAGGCCATCCTAAATTTATTGCTATTTTTTCAAAATGAGGAAAATATTTTTCCACTGTTTTCTCATAAAATTTAGGTACTAATTAGATATATTTTCCGGCATCGAATGAAGAATTCTCTGGATTTTGACTTCTATTTTCATGTTGTAATTTTAATTTTTCTAACTCTATTTCAGCTTGGATTTTTCTTTCTTGCATCTCTAGTTTCTTTATTTCTAATTGAAGACGTAAACTAATTTGGTCGTCTTTTTCATCTATATTACATGAGTCTAAGAGATTTTTTATCTATTTGTTCTTTAGCTACAATACTTTTTATTTCTGCTTTTTTCATTGACAAGTTTGTATTTAATTTGAAATATTCGGCAATTTGTAATAAGTTCGATTTTTGTAAAATTTCGAATGTTTATCTAAGATCGGCTAAACTTGAAAACTTTTACACGGAAAAAGACATGTTATTGTTTTGGTTTTTATATTTGTATATTATATATTTTTATATTAAATGTAGTTACTTTCTTTTCGTGAATTACGTATTTTGAGTACTTTTTTGTTTTGTTTTGTTTTGTTTTTACGATATTATCGAATTAGACGAGCCCCTAATTTTTGTTATTTTTTATTTATTTTATCGAGTTAGACGAGATACTAATTTTTTTTGTTTATTTATTTATTTTTTTTATCTTACCGAAATGGACGAGTTCCTAATTTTTGTTACGATATTATAGAGTCGGACGAGCCCCTAATTTTGTCACGTGTTATAAGTTGTAACAAAAGAAAATGATTGACTAAAACACAGAGCTTAATCACAAACAAATATTTAATTTACGATAACACAAAATTAAAATATATTACAAATATACAATTTTTGCATTCAAATAGAAAACGTAGAGTTTACTACTGGCAGAGTGATGGGTAAGTGTTACGAAGGGGAAGGAAGGTGTTAATTATCTTTACACAGTTAAGTAGCGAAGTAGTTAGGTGCTATACTTTTTGGAAATTCTCAAATATGTATGTATGGGATACATTTTTTTTCTATTAAAATAAGCATCAGGAAATCACAATAAAACATTCTAGAAAAATTGGATCAAAACGGCAGTAGAATTTAGATTACATTTTTATATTTCTCAACCAATCAGCTAAAAACTTAGAATAAGAACATTCTAGAAAAATAGGATCGGAAGTAAATTAATAGATGTGTACTTGAGGACTAATCTAAATCTAAACTTATTTATAAATGGAACTTTGTCTGTGTGTGTGTGTCTATCCGTTACCTATAGACTCCGAAACGGCTGAACCGATTTTCTTGAAAATTTACACAGTTGTACTATAAGCATCTGCGAGTGTTTTTAGCTAGGTTTTGTGTCGAGGTACCCCCGATAAATATCGAAAATCGATAATCGAAAAAATCGGGTTATAGAAGGAGTGGTCCGATTTTAATCAAATTTGATACATTTATAGACAAAGATATAAGAAACGATATTCAGAAGTTTCAAGGTTGCAGTTCTTACAATAGTGCAGAAAATCGATAATATATATATATATATATATATATAAAAGGCAAGATGTTTGTGTGCGTGTCTGTTTATCTGCCTGTATATTTGTATTTTTTCAGCCCTTTTATTTTAGTTTTTGCTTCGGGTTTGGCTCTAAATTAGGTATAATTGTAGTTCTTAGTCTCAGCCATGATGCCATTTACTCAGAGAACTTGTTTAGCCTTCAAAAGCCCCGGTAGATTTCGGGAAAGTAAGAAAAATGTTCTACGCCCCTCGAGAAGTAGCAAGAGGCACTCATACAGGAGAAAAGGAGACGAGGTTGATTAGATGCCCAAACGGGGAATCCTTATTGGTCATTTGAAAATTTTAAGTGTACCCAAGCTGCATCACAACCACCCTTGCTGGATGCGAGACTCATTATAAGTTAGAGTCGATAGGTTTTCAAAGAGTTGAGTTGAGTACAGTAGAATTGGACCGGTAAGGAGCGATTTAACACAAGGAAAGTGTTGTCACGTGACTGCCTGCCTTAGAAGAACCCCCACTTTAGGCTGGTGACTGACCAACCAACGTAGATAAAATGCTACATCCTATAGAGGCCATGGGTTAGAATTATAGTTATCTGCATGCAAGTTTGATAAACTCTAACCAAATACTGTGCCAAACAGAAATTATGTATATAAACTCCTTATTATTAATTTTACAAAGATTATCTTTCCTTATTGTGGCCCCCAGCTCTGTCTGGATCATCGATGCAGCTGATTTCGGCGACTTTCAACCCAAATTGGCTTTGCGATCAATCAAACACAACGTGAACAGAGCCCAATTTGTAACGAAGTGAACGATTTCTATCAGCTGCAGAGATTTTGGATTTGACGGGAAAGACTAGTGTGGGTTCACACTTCTATAGAACCAACCATCTGCTGCTTCATATCTTTTCTTAAGTTATGACTAGCTGTGTAGCCCGGCGTTGCTCGGAGGTTTTTAGTGGCTATGTTGAAATGGTAAGGTCAAATGTTTATTCAAAAAGCTTCAATATGAAGTAGCCGTGACGCGTAAATAAAAACAATGCAAAGTAATTATTGGTTTTGTTGTAATTGTAAAACAATATTCATGCTTGATCAATTTTGCCAATAAACGAGTGTGATGTATATACAATTAGAAGAACGGGAACGGACGTTACGGGAGCTTGTAATGTGATGAGATGACATTATGACGCACGAATTTAAATGCAATGTCAATACGCATCTATTAACCACTTGACTCTAGTTCTTTCACCACCCCGTATATCCTTTCCTTTCTCTCCACCTTTGCAACTGTCATCACACCTGTATTCACATCCTTCTCTTGCTCTTTTCCAACTGGTTCGTCTTCCTCTTCACTCTCTTCTACATAATCTTTTTACTCTTATGTAGCCCCCTGCACATCAGTGGCATTACCGCCTTGCTCGGGGTGATACGATTAAAAAAAATAGAAGTGAATGCATTGTTCCTGCAACGTCGGAGGGATTGGCTCCTTGTAGAAAACGTGAAATTGTTATGGCATATGACGAGGTAGAAGTTACAAAAAGACCCGATTTTTTGTTGGAATACAACTAAATGTTTCGGAGAAATAAACGATCGCAAAAACAACATTTTCCATTAATTTTTGGCGCACTCTGCCTGTCAATTGAAATTTTTATGCACATATCAATGCATCAAAGCCTGATCTACCAGTGACTCGATTTTGGTTGAGTTTGAGTGATGCCCCTTAGAGAAATGCATAAAAGTTCGCAAAAGACCACCCGAAATTATGTTTGTCATTAATTTTTGACGAACACTGTACATTGATTCAAAAATTTATTGTGTACATCAAAGGTTCGGAGAAGTAAAGTTCGTTAATTCTAAGCGTTTCGGTGATTTCTGCCGTACCCTGTCAATCGATTCGAAATATTTTGCGGACATCAAAGGTTCCTGTCATGATCGACAAGGGACCCAATTTCGGTTGAAATCGGACCAAGGGTTTCGGAAGTGTAGGGTCTGTTAGGATGGATACACACAAGCACACAGACACAGCCATCAAACATATCAATTTTGATGAGTTTGTTCAGCATTCACTGATATACAAGAGGATTGAAATTAAATAACAATTCAACGCTTTTCTTCGTTTCTAACAATTTGTTGTATACCAATAAACAGACAAACACGGGTGTATATAAAAATATGTGTAGTTATATTTTATTGATGACGATGGACTGTGAACAGAGAGTTGAGAGAGCGCTCTTCTAAGGGTTGACAGGGTTCGACGTGGTGACGGGGGGGTTCGACGTGGTGACGGGGGGTTCGACGGGAGTGTAGTTTCTCTGCTTAGACCGTCTAGCTTCTTCTTCGACTTCTCGAGACTTCTGCCGAGACTGACTTCTGTCGAGGCTGACTGTGACTCTGACTCTGTGGTTTCTTCGACTTCTCTCTTCTGCCGAGACTCTGACTCTGTCTGTCAAGACTGACTGGCGAATCCGTGTTTTTCGCAGTCTTTATATATCTTCCAAAACCGGGAATCGTTTCTTCCGGCTTTGCCTTGATCACGCGACGCCAACACGACGCCTACGTAAATTCTCAGAGACACCTGTCTGTTTGCTCTGAGCTATTTCCGCTCTGCCGGAAATAGGGTCAAAATGACATCCGCTGCTTTCAATGACCGAAAACACCCACGCTTCATCAGCCTTCTTCGGGTGGGGCCAGATTATTATATTACAAATTTTCTTTCTGTTTCTTAGTCGTTTGCTGAGGTTTATAGAATGCATGTATAGCAAGTTACGCATTTCAAAAGTTAAGAGGAGTAATTAAAGACAGAAAGGTTTCGTTGGAAACAAAGAAAAGAGTACTGTATTGTAATATGATATCTGTCTTCCAGTATGGCAGCGAATGCAAGACAGTCTTCTCAAAGATGAAGGAGAAGCTCGAAGCCATAGAAATGTGGTTCTACAGAATGATGCTAAGGATACCATGGAGCGAACATGTAAGCAACGGTAAGGTATGAATCAGCTTCATCTTCCCTACCTATGGGTTAATTAGTAGGATTTATATCAAAAATCATTATTACCCCGCACCCTCCAAAAAATCTCACTATTTAAAAATATTTTCTAGCTTCAAAGTACGTACAAAAGGTTGTAAAGCCATAAAACATCAATCAATGAGTAAAAAATTATTGATAAAAATGAAGAAACGTTGAAAAAAGGCTATTGGTTCCTATAAAATCTTTAATGAAGAAACTGCTAAAACTGTACTCCGAACAAACTGACAATTGGAGTAGATATCCACGTCTATTGAACAGGTGAAGAGGCTCATCCTTGTTCCCTGTTTAGAATGTGGTTTCCGGCTTTCTCTTTTCAAATCTTCTCACTTTGTTTGTTTTTTCAATTGGAGTAGATAGATCTATCTATCGCCCGGTTCACACTCCACCCACGTCTATTGAACAGGTTAAGAGGCTCATCCCTTGTTCCCTGTTTAGGATGTGGTTTCCGGCTTTCTCTTTTCCAATCTTTTTACTCTTAAGTAGCCTTCTGTGCATCAGTGGCGTTACCGCCTTGCTTGGGGGTGATATGATTAAAAAAAAAAAAAAACTTGGCAAAATTGACCAAGCACGAATCCCGTTTTACAAATACCTCAAAAACCAATATTTACTTACGCGTCACGGCAACTTCATACTGGAGCTTTTTGAATAAACACTTGATCCTATAATTTCAACATGGCCACTAAAAAATTTCGAACAACGCCGTGCTATACAGCTAGTCATAGATACAGAACGCAAGCGGAAAAAAAACTTCCACTTAACATCAGGAAGCGACAGGTAGTGAGGAAAAAGGGCTTTGAGAATCTAATACCCACGGGACGTATAGAAAAGAAAGAGAGACAGGGAAAAGCAGAGCGAAACATACTTTACAGGCTTGAGCAGGTGGATTGTGAATTTGAGTTTGGAAGAAATAATAATAGAAAAAGTGTTGAGAGCAACAAGGATCAGGGGTAAGTGGAGGTCTATGATCGCCTGCGTCCTAACGAGACACGGCACATAAAAGAAAAAATTTGCTTATCCAGTGTCTGTTCGGATTTCGATATCGCATTTTTAATCTTCAGATATTTAATCTTTTGCACGGGTTCGATGTTTGCATCACCAATTTGTTGTTTGCATTTTGTTTATTTTTTCTCTCTTACTGACTACCATACTTTTTGTTTCCTTACATATTGATGACTAAGCTTTTTATGTCACTTTCCTTTAATTAGCTTTCGAAATTAACCTACTTTTTGCTGAAAATATGCTTACTTTTTGAACAAATCTAATGAGTTTGAGTTTCAGTTTTGTTTAACAGCATATCAACCTCTGTCGGTTATTTAATGCCAAAAAGGTGGGATTTTCAGGTATTTTTTTAATGTTCGGTTATAGGGAGAAGGTTGATTTAGTCAGATTTTATTGAGAATTTCTTTGTTTTTATTCTTTTTTATTTTCGAAAACTGAAAATGTCTTCTAGTTTTGTATTCAAAAATGTTTTGCTGAGAATAATTTTTTCCTTTCCATATGTTGGAGAGATGAAGCAGATTCATACCTTTTCCAATTGTATTTGCGCGTAAGTGAATATAAAGAACTCGACTGGAATTGAAACTTGGTTTTTAGATATCTAATTCTGAGCCGTTATTACATCTTACTCACATTCAATCTTACAGTATTCTGAAGTGGTTAACCATCTATGTACTAACCAGCCTCCACGTTGCTTAACTTCGGTGATTTCAATGGGATATGGCCATAAGCTCAAATTATTAGCCACTTTTTTTTAGCATTACGTATTTTTATCTGGGATATGCACTGTGGTGTAATGAATATCGACTCAGAATGAGAAATCGGAGAGTCGAATTCGAATTCCAGTCAAATTCGCTTTATTCACTTCGTAAATACTCTTGGGAAATGCATTAATCCAGCTCTTCTTCCTCCAGCTATGGGCTGAACAGCATGACAGATTGGGTTTTATAGCCTTGGTTGACAATTGTTCTACCGCAGAAAGAAATGGCAACCTAATGCGGCAAAATTTTCTGCCTAGTCAGTCAGGGCTTGAAAAGGACCTCCAGTCTGTGGTGAGCTGGCTCGTGAATTTTAATGCTTCAAAAACGAAGCTGCTATCTGTTAACCACCACAGACAGTCGATCCTACCCCCAATTAGCATGGATTAGGCTAGTCTCCCTGAAAGTAAAACACTACGCCTCCTCGGCCTAACACTCCCAGCAGGCTTCAAGTGGAATGACTACATCGAATCCATAGCTGAATCTGCTGCTTGGAAGGTCGGTTCACTGTGTAGGGCCAGGACATTTTTTCATTCTGAATCCATCCTGCACATATATAAATCTACCATCCGCCCGTGTATTAAATACTGATGTCACATCTAGTCGGGTGCCCTTACTATTCACCTCGGGGTTCTTGACAAAATCCAACGGAGAATCTGCAATGTGATCGATCCCGACTTGGTATCTCAGCTGCAGTCAATTCAGTCAGTTAAGTGCCATACGTGGTACACGCTTTGGGCGATCATGTCTCGAATAAGACATGACTGACATTGATGATCTTGTCCAGCATTCACTACCGTATTGAAGAATTGACATCACTTAGCAATCTTGCACTCTCTTCTTTGTTTCTAGTGAAATTTTCCTGTGTCTTAGTACTTTACTCAGCTTCTGGAATGCGTCTTTCGCCATGCCAATTCGCCTTCGGATCTCTACATGCCGAAATTAATTTACATACCACATGTAATCTACAAAAACAGATCTACTAAGACGTGTCATCTACTTACCGAATGAGATCTACATACAACATGTGATCTACAACTAAACATGCTGAAACATGTGATTTACGTGCCGAATGTGAATTACATGCCGCATGTGATCTACAACAACACAAATATACTAAAGCTTGTAATCTACATAAGGAATGTGATTGACGTGCTTATTGTGATCTAAAACATAGACATACTAAAGGATATGATCTACGTGCCGAATGTGAATTACATGCAGCATGTGATCTAGAACAACACAAATATACTAAAGCTTGTAATCTACATAAGGAATGTGATTGACGTGCTTATTGTGATCTAAAGCATAGACATACTAAAGGATATGATCTACGTGCCGAATGTGAATTACATGCCGCATGTGATCTAGAACAACACAAATATACTAAAGCTTGTAATCTACATAAGGAATGTGATTGACGTGCTTATTGTGATCTAAAACATAGACATACTAAAGGATATGATCTACGTGCCGAATGTGAATTACATGCCGCATGTGATCTACAACAACACAAATATACTAAAG
This sequence comes from Ascarosepion bandense, assembly GCA_037127315.1. Classification (NCBI taxonomy): domain Eukaryota; kingdom Metazoa; phylum Mollusca; class Cephalopoda; order Sepiida; family Sepiidae; genus Ascarosepion; species Ascarosepion bandense. The sequence continues at coordinate 1,576,782 of JBBBDQ010000772.1, read as the reverse complement.
CTTGTAATCTACATAAGGAATGTGATTGACGTGCTTATTGTGATCTAAAACATAGACATACTAAAGGATATGATCTACGTGCCGAATGTGATCTATATGTAGCATGTGATCTGCAACAACACAGATCTACTAAAGCATGTGATCTAACTGCCGAATGTGATCTGCAAGAACACAGAAAATCTAAACGTCTGATCCATATGCCGTATATGATCTAACTCGCTCCCGTATTTTTGCTTTCCTGACGGCTACAACCTCCAGAAATTTAAATGCAAAGTCAATACTCATCTACTAACCACTGGACTCTAGCTCTCTCCCCACCCCTGTATAACCTTCCCTTTCTCTCCACCTATGTATCTGTCATCGCGCCTGCTTTCTATTGTCCCTTTCTAACTAGTTTGTACTCCTCACTCTTTTCTAATTAATCTTTTTACATTTATGTAACCCCCTGCACATCAGTGGCATTTCCGCCTTGCTCGGGGTGAAATGATTAAAAAAAAAAAAAGAAAAAAGAAAAAGAAAAACGCAACTAAATCTTACAGAAGAAATCTATTAAAGCGTGTAATCTACATACCGGGTCTACTCATCGTATGTTACCTTTGACAACACAGGTTTACAAAAAAGTGTGATGTACATGCCGAAAAGTGATCTTCAACATTACAAATCTAATAAAGCCCGGTTCACACTTCACCCACGTCTATTGAACAGGTGAAGAGGCTCATCCCTTGTTTCCTGTTTAGGATGTGGTTTCCGGTTTTTCTCTTTTTCTATTTCCCAATATTTTCACTCTTTTCAATTGGAGTAGATAGATTAAACTATCGCCCGGTTCACACTCCACCCACGTCTATTGAACAGGTGAAGAAGCTCATCCCTTGTTTCCTGTTTAGGATGTGGTTTCCGGTTTTTCTCTTTTTCTATTTTCCAATATTTTCACTCTTTTTTATTTTATTTTTTTCAATTGGAGTAGATAGACTAAACTATCGCCCGGTTCACACTCCACCCACGTCTATTGAACAGGTGAAGAGGCTCATCCCTTGTTTCCTGTTTAGGATGTGGTTTCCGGTTTTTCCCTTTTTTCAATCTTTTCACTCTTACGTAGCACCCTGCGCATCAGTGGCATGTACATCAGACATTTATTAAATCTGTGTTGTTTTAGATCACATAAGGCATGTACATCAGACATTTATTAAATCTGTGTTGTTTTAGATCACATTCGGCATGTACATCAGATATTTATTAAATCTGTGTTGTTTTAGATCACATAAGGCATGTACATCAGACATTTATTAAATCTGTGTTGTTTTAGATCACATAAGGCATGTACATCAGACATTTATTAAATCTGTGTTGTTTTAGATCACATTCGGCATGTACATCAGACATTTATTAAATCTGTGTTGTTTTAGATCACATAAGGCATGTACATCAGACATTTATTAAATCTGTGTTATTTTAGATCACATAAGGCATGTACATCAGACATTTATTAAATCTGTGTTGTTTTAGATCACATTCGGCATGTACATCAGACATTTATTAAATCTGTGTTGTTTTAGATCACATTCGGCATGTACATCAGACATTTATTAAATCTGTGTTGTTTTAGATCACATAAGGCATGTACATCAGACATTTATTAAATCTGTGTTGTTTTAGATCACAAGGCATGTACATCAGACATTTATTAAATCTGTGTTGTTTTAGATCACATTCGGCATGTACATCAGACATTTATTAAATCTGTGTTGTTTTAGATCACATTCGGCATGTACATCAGACATTTATTAAATCTTGTGTTGTTTTAGATCACATTCGCATGTACATCAGACATTTATTAAATCTGTGTTGTTTTAGATCACATAGTATGTACATCAGACATTTATTAAATCTGTGTTGTTTTAGATCACATATATGTACATCAGACATTTATTAAATCTGTGTTGTTTTAGATCACATAAGGCATGTACATCAGACATTTATTAAATCTGTGTTGTTTTAGATCACATAAGGCATGTACATCAGACATTTATTAAATCTGTGTTGTTTTAGATCACATAAGAAGTATGTACATCAGACATTTATTAAATCTGTGTTGTTTTAGATCACATAAGGCATGTACATCAGACATTTATTAAATCTGTAAGTTAGTTTTGCATCACATTCGGCATGTACATCAGACATTTATTAAATCTGTGTTGTTTTAGATCACATTCGGCATGTACATCAGACATTTATTAAATCTGTGTTGTTTTAGATCACATTCGGCATGTACATCAGACATTTATTAAATCTGTGTTGTTTTAGATCACATAAGGCATGTACATCAGACATTTATTAAATCTGTGTTGTTTTAGATCACATTCGGCATGTACATCAGACATTTATTAAATCTGGGTGTTGTTTTAGATCACATAAGGCATGTACATCAGACATTTATTAAATCTGTGTTGTTTTAGATCACATAAGGCATGTACATCAGACATTTATTAAATCTGTGTTGTTTTAGATCACATAAGGCATGTACATCAGACATTTATTAAATCTGTGTTGTTTTAGATCACATAAGGCATGTACATCAGACATTTATTAAATCTGTGTTGTTTTAGATCACATAAGGCATGTACATCAGACATTTATTAAATCTGTGTTGTTTTAGATCACATAAGGCATGTACATCAGACATTTATTAAATCTGTGTTGCTTTAGATCACATAAGGCATGTACATCAGACATTTATTAAATCTGTGTTGTTTTAGATCACATGAGGCATGTACATCAGACATTTATTAAATCTGTGTTGTTTTAGATCACATGAGGCATGTACATCAGACATTTATTAAATCTGTGTTGTTTTAGATCACATGAGGCATGTACATCAGACATTTATCAAATCTGTGTTGTTTTAGATCACATGAGGCATGTACATCAGACATTTATTAAATTCGTGTTGTTTTAGATCACATGAGGCATGTACATCAGACATTTATTAAATCTGTGTTGTTTTAGATCACATGAGGCATGTACATCAGACATTTATTAAATCTGTGTTGTTTTAGATCACATGAGGCATGTACATCAGACATTTATTAAATCTGTGTTGTTTTAGATCACATGAGGCATGTACATCAGACATTTATTAAATCTGTGTTGTTTTAGATCATATGAGGCATGTACATCAGACATTTATTAAATCTGTGTTGTTTTAGATCACATGAGGCATGTACATCAGACATTTATTAAATCTGTGTTGTTTTAGATCACATGAGGCATGTACATCAGACATTTATTAAATCTGTGTTGTTTTAGATCACATAAGGCATGTACATCAGACATTTATTAAATCTGTGTTGTTTTAGATCACATAAGGCATGTACATCAGACATTTATTAAATCTGTGTTGTTTTTTTAGATCACATAAGGCATGTACATCAGACATTTATTAAATCTGTGTTTTTTTAGATCACATAAGGCATGTACATCAGACATTTATTAAATCTGTGTTGTTTTAAGATCACATAAGGCATGTACATCAGACATTTATTAAATCTGTGTTATTTAGATCACATTCGGCATGTACATCAGACATTTATTAAATCTGTGTTGTGTTAGATCACATTCGGCATGTACATCAGACATTTATTAAATCTGTGTTGTTTTAGATCACATTCGGCATGTACATCAGACATTTATTAAATCTGTGTTGTTTTTTTTTTTTTTTTTTTTTTTTTTTATGTTGCTTTAGATCACATGGCATGTACACCGTATAGCACATTTATTATTACAAATCTGTGTTGTTTTAGATCACATAAGGCATGTACATCAGACATTTATTAAATCTGTAGTTATTTTTAGATCACATTCAGCATGTACACGTATTACTTGCTTAAATCTGTGTTGTTTTAGATCACATTCGGCATGTACATCAGACATTTATTAAATCTGTGTTGTTTTAGATCACATTCGGCATGTACATCACATTATTGTACCTGTGTTGTTTTAGATCACATAAGGCATGTACATCAGACATTTATTTAATCTGTGTTGTTTTAGATCACATGAGGCATGTACATCAGACATTTATTAAATCTGTGTTGTTTTAGATCACATGAGGCATGTACATCAGACATTTATTAAATCTGTGTTGTTTTAGATCACATGAGGCATAAACATCAGACATTTATTAAATCTGTGTTGTTTTAGATCACATTCGGCATGTACATCAGACATTTATTAAATCTGTGTTGTTTTAGATCACATGAGGCATGTACATCAGACATTTATTAAATCTGTGTTGTTTTAGATCACATGAGGCATGTACATCAGACATTTATTAAATCTGTGTTGTTTTAGATCACATAAGGCATGTACATCAGACATTTATTAAATCTGTGTTAGATCACATAAGGCATGTACATCAGACATTTATTAAATCTGTGTTGTTTTAGATCACATGAGGCATGTACATCAGACATTTATTAAATCTGTGTTGTTTTAGATCACATAAGGCATGTACATCAGACATTTATTAAATCTGTGTTGTTTTAGATCACATTCGGCATGTACATCAGACATTTATTAAATCTGTGTTGTTTTAGATCACATTCGGCATGTACATCAGATTCGACACGAATATCACACACTTTAGCAAATGTGCGTTGTTGTAGATCTTATGTAGCCTGCAGATCACATTCAGCGGACAGATTACTCATTTAGTAGTTCTGTGTTGTTGTAGATCACATGTGGCGTATATATCACATACTGTATGTAGATCACACGCTTTACTAGACTTTGTGTTGTATGTCACATTCAGCACGTACATCTTACGCCTTTGTAGATCTGTGTTGGTACATCTTATACGGCGTGTAGATCTCATTCGGAACGTAGATCACACACTTTAGTAGATCTGTCTTGTTGCAAATCGCATGCTGCATGCAGAGCATATTTAGCATGTAGGTGACACACTTTCGTCGATCTGTTTTGTTGCAATCCCATTCGGCAAGTAGATTCTTCTCTCAAGTGGCACCCAAAAGATCATTTTTTGTCTTGCTGGATGAAACACGTATGACATAGGGCCTGCTGTCCAAATACACTACTCTTCCCCCACCATATATATAAGTCGTATATGAAAGAGTGGTTCAAAATTTTACATGTAGCTGGTTCCAATAATCAATTAAAGATTTTAGACTCAGTCTGCATATCTTTACGAAAGCCTTTTCTTTGCGGACAGAAGGATTTTGTTAAGTCTCTTTATTTGTTGGGGGATATTTTTTTTAACTGTCCCTCGATAATTATTTACACGCAATTTCTCCCCCCCCCCCGTTGTAAATATATATTTATATGTATATTTATTTTAGCGTCCCCCGCTTTTTTGCAAAAAAAAAATGTCATTATGTTACCATCCTTATAACCTCTCTGAAGATGGCTCATGTGGGCCAAAAGCTTAGAACCAACTTAATAAAAAATTATCCAAATGTTGGAGAATTTTTGTCTTTATTTTCAACTGAAATTAAAGCCAAAATACGACGTTTAGCACGGCTAATGATTAAACATAATAGACATTCATTGTCTCTTATATTTAACACTATATGTTTAGAAAATATATATATATACATATATATATATATATATATATATAGAGAGAGAGAGAGAGAGAGAGAGAGAGAAAGCTTGACAGGCAGACCTAGATGGACCGATGTGTGGAATTGTTATCCGTAACCAGTTCTCATTGATTCTCAAGAAATTTCAATGGTAAGTGGAAACATTAAATCGACGAATTTCAATAAAAAGGCGGGAAACTTATTGTGTAAAATGGATTCCTCCGAATATCTTCTTATTTTTTGTTTTTGTTTTAATTAAGTGTGTTTTGTTTTTTTTCTACCGCTTCTCCTCTAGCTATGGGTTGATTAGTAATCATTGTATAACTAAACCATGATTATCTTAAACAAATTCTTATAATCTAAAAATATTTGAATAACCTGCAAAGTGTTCATAAGCCATACAAAATGGATAAATGATATCCACATTAACTGCACATCATGTAATTTAGATATATTCTATCATAGTAAGATGGGTAAATTGTCATCATTTTTTATTTTTAATTTCGCATTGTTTTTTATTTTGTCGACTGCACAGTATAGTAAGGTCAGTTGGGTACCGTCTGTGAGAAAAAGAGCTTAATGACACAATTCACTTTGCCAGAAAGTTGTAAATATACTGCTTGGCATTCGCACCGGAAGCTCTAATAGAAACATTTGTCAGGTTTCAATCTGAGAGCAGTGCAGTGGATTCAGAAAAGGTTGGATGAATCTAATGGTGATTACGGAAGTACAACACCTCGGGCTACTCACTCTAAACGTTCTGATCAGAAAAGAACTCACTAATTTGTTAGTGAGGGCTTCAAACTCGACACGGAGGCCTACATCAATTGCCTTGAAGAGGTAGTGCTGTCTTGAGTCAAGGGGGTGGCTGCGAGAAGATCCTATGTCTGGCAATGGGATTCTGCACCATGCCACACAAGCAGATGCATGGCTGTCAGACAATTTTTGCGACCACATCACTCTTTACAGCTGGCCACTTGTCTCCCTAGACTGCAACCCCTTTGATTATTATGGGAGACACAGTTCTTTTAAACTTCTTTTAACACCAAAGATGAACTGAAGGTACGGATTATAGTAACATTCACCAACTGAAACAAGGAGATCGTCCAGAAGATTCCGAAATCGTCTGGAGGCCGTGGTTGAAGCCAATGGAGATTTTAATTAATAGATTTACTCTTTAGCATATCAAGATAGTTTTGTGTCATTTTGGTAAATATATTTCTTAAAATGAGATGTCTGTGTTATTTTCATTTTTGCGTTATTTAGACGACAATTCATCCATCGCATCCTGTACAGTCTTTAGAAAAGAAATGCATTGAAACTACTAAGGGCACAAAATGAGGGATCAGTTTATATATTGATATAATTAAAATGGTATAAATTAATAAATTGAAAAGCAAAATACGTTTTATGTGCGTATTTTCAGTTTTATTTATTATAACTTAAAATGTTAATATACCGAAAGAAAAAGAAAATATAAAGAAAATATAAATTAAAAATCTCCCTAATCCACAAAATTAAAAATTAAAATGCAAAACTGCACAAAAAAAAGAATAAAACTAAATAAGTTTTTCTGTGTATTTTAATTATATATATATATATATATATATATATATATATATATATATATATATGTAATTAAAGAAAGTAAATTTAGAAAACAAAACCAATTTTTGAGAAAAAAAAATCCCCCAATAAAAAAATATCATAGTCAAAATATAATTTAAAACGTATTTTTTCATAAATTCAAAATCTTATAAATTAATGAATAAAAACTAAATACTTTTTTTTAATTTTCTTTTCCTATAGAATTAGCAGAAAAAGATCTCGAATAATGAAATATATTGGAGAAAGGTGAAAGAGGAGAAATTAAAAATAAAAAAAAAATGAATAAAAGAGCAGGCATTACAAGTTCAGCTTTCTATAGAATTATAATTGCAGGAGAACATTTCCTAAAGTTCACATGTATCGACAGAAGATCAAGCGTCGGTTTCCCGTTCTTATTACATCATGTGGGAAAAAGGTTTGTCGAAAACAAGAAATGTCAAGATGGGTTACGCAAGGGATGATAGTAGGAACGCCATAATTTGCGAAACTAATCTTTCGTTTTGTGTAATTCTACTCTTTTTGGGCGAACTTCATACCTAGCCGTTGAGACAGGCGTGTTTGGGAGCGAACACGAGAGGAAGAGTGTGAGGTGAAAGTTTGCGAAAGGGAGGAGAAATAGGAGGAAGAGGAGGAACCAATGGGTCGAGAGGTAGAATAACTTGGCAAACGATGCAATAGCAGACGACAAGAGGTGATAAGGTACGGAAAAAAAGAAAGACGAATGAAAGAACAAAAGGACAACAATGAAATAAAAAAAAGAAAACGTTATTAACGTTAATAAAGGTTCAAGAAATAAAAGTTGCAAATGTGCTATGTTGAATATTAAAGACAAAAGCATAAAATAAAATAAAACTATCTCAAGTGGGTCTTGATTCTATGGTTTGTGTGAATAAAATTATATTACTTAGGAACTGATTAACATTCCCAAAACTGAATATAGTCACGAGGTAAAAAAAGAATCTAGTTTGTTTTTCTTTTGAAAGCTGGAAGAGATTTGATTTAAGTCATCAAAACGGTTGAATATTAAAACACAAACAGCGCTCTCCTAAAAAAAGAAATTAAAAATTAAAGGCTAACATTAAATCATATTTTAAAATTCTTCCTACAAAATGAGTTTTAAATTTACGATTATATGTAGATTAAATTATATTACTTAGGCGCTGAGTAAGAGGCTTCAAATTGGTGCTAGCTACTAGAGCTGAAAGAAGGAAATTATGTATTTTTTTTCTTTTTTGAATATGGAGGGAAAGGGGTTAATCTTTTATTTCGAATTAATTCGCTGATATAAAACCATAGGCCTCAATGTATTATTTCTACGCTAACAATATGGCTGTTTGATATTTGTTCATTTAAACAGAAAATAGCTTGAATTAAGATACGGTCAAATGGTTGGTACACTGTTGATAGCGTTATTTTTTTTAATTTCTCCTTCCTTTCACTTCTTGGCCAATCTCTTTTTACAATTTCCTTTCCGTCAAACCATTGCTTAGAAAATAGATCCCTCGGCCAAAGAACCTGGTTGTTCCATCTGCAAATTTTTAAAAAACTTAGACACTTACATAGGGGACGTCGCTGCAAGCAAGTTTTAGAGGTACAGAATTTTTTTTTAAATTTACAAAGATATAAACGCAAACAAAAAAAATTAAACAGATGAAAGCACAATGACATCTTAAAGAGTGAAAGAAGGAGAAAAAGAATAAAAATATAATGAAAGACTATTCAATCGTTAGATTTAAATGTTCAAGACACTCAGTGTGTGTGTGTGTGTTTTTTTTGTTGACTGTGTTTTATTTATTATTATTATTATTTTATGTGATTTTTTTTCTTAGATGAAACATTCTTTATTTCAACTAAAATTTGAACAATTGTAATTATAGTCTTCTTTGTTTTTTTGTATTTTTTCTCAGTGGCTGGCTCCCATTTAGCGACATTGTCAGTGGCTGTGCGCCCCGACACCAACTGGAGTCTCAACTGTATCAGATCTGACGCACGGATACTGTGACTTTTATGACGAAAGACACATGAAACGCATGTGGAGTAAGTTCTTATCGTTTTGGTTTTCTCCCCGGACCATTTTAACACAACACAACACAACATAACAAACAACACCTGCTCACAATTATATTACAATTCACACAATGCAAACATAAGTTTTATTTTCTATTATTTTTCCATGAGTGGCCACCTTTCTTTTTTTGTTCTTTTTTGCAATAATCATTCGGATTTAATTATAATTGTCATTGCTATTATTATTATTATTATTATCATCGTCATAAAAATTATTATTATTATTATTATTATTATCATTATTATTATTATGTATAATAATATTTGTCTGCAGTTTGGTTTGAATAGACCATTCCAAGAGGGGTTATGTTCGGAAAATCCTTAAAACTGAAAGGAAAAGAGATGAAACCGGTTAAAAAAATAACAGAAATAAATAAAAAGTATAGGATTTATTTTTATTTTATTTTTTTCAAAAATGGTAATTTTATAAAGATATTAACATTTTCTCGCGTTTCAAAGATCCATTAGTAAAATAAAGTTCGATAATTAAAAGAAAAACGTTTTCTTAGCAAGCTAAGGATCAAAATGTTACATCGATTTTATTTTTGGTGGGGTTTTGTTTTTCGTTTTAACTTTGTAAAAAAAAAAATAGATATAAAAAATAAAATTAGTACTTGCTTCGTTTTTTATCTTTAATCCAACATTTTTTACATTAAGAAAGAATAGAAAGTTGAAGAGCGAAAAATAAAAAATAAATAAAAAGAAACAAAACAATATTTGTCGATAGTTTGTCTTGAAGCCTACAGAACACACACACACACATAAAAAAAAAAAAAAAATGAAAGGCACAAAGTTTTGCGCCTGCCGCAGCTGTTTGAAAAAGTTAACTTTTACCGCGCTCTTCGAGCAAGGATGGGAAATTCGCTCGCCCACTTGTAGTGGTTGGTTCGTTTAGTACTGCAGAGTTATCCCGCTTGTTCTTCTCAGTGTTGGCTGTCGGTAGCCCGAGCCCGAAACGGAGAGCACCCCTCCCTCACCCGAGGGGTCTTCTTTTCTTTTTCCCCTCAAATAGATGCAGCCCACTACACTCCATAGTGTTCCACACAGCAGTAACTTTATACAATAGGGGCCATTAACACATTCAAATCCAAAATAAAACAAAGAATTTATATATATATATATATATATATATATATATATTTCCATAATTTAAAAGCCTGAAACAAGGAAAGCTTTCGGTTTTTCTCATAAGTTTAGGTTCTTATAAAATAAAGCGTTTTCATTTCTTAACATCCTGTAAGCTTTGGGGCTGACATACATAAAAAAACTTCGAGTATTGAAAGCTTACATATCTATAGCGGGTAAAATGTCTTAACCAAGGACATGTATGTATGTATGTATGTATGTATGTATGTATGTATGTATGTATGTATGTATATGGTGTACTGTCTCCATTATCTTTGCTTCAGTTTTCTAGACATTGATTACCTGGAGGTGAAATCAATAAAACATTTCCATCATCGGATTATTTTACATTAATCCGAACGGAACTCATTCTAATATATCATCCCAGACAAGCATTTCGAGAATTTAGGAATCTTTACTCAATTCTTTCTTAAAATTGCTGATAAAATCAGTTTAATTGATTCTTGTTAATTTCCTCGTTGTTTTCAAAAATAAACATAGATGTTAATTATTACAGATGTGTCAGGCTAGATATTATGGCATCCAGCGTTTTCCAACCTTTTTTTTTTTTCATGTGACCAACAGCAAGAAACATTTTGCATTGCGACCCATTATATCTACGTGTAATAAATCAAAGACAAAATCTTTTCACAGGGTTCATTTATTTAGCATAGACAATTTTATGTATATTTCTTATGATCCGGACAAATTGGAATCGTGTGTATCTGTTTGTGTTATTTATTTGTATGGATATGAAATTATCATTTTTAGAAGAATAAATTTAAAGAAAATTTCGACGCAAACGTAAAGTAAATAATATCTGAAAAAATGTTATTTAATGAGATGAATATGCTTGTTTGTTCATAAGCAGCTCATTCCAATTGGGAACACAGGAAGACAATGCTACACGCATATAAGAGGCAGTGGTGAACTTGTTTCTGTCCTTCGTCTTAAGTTGAGTTTATGTGGATATATCTCCGTTCACTCAAGCAAGTAGTTGTAAAATGTAATAGTAATGAAATAGCCTTTTTACTCTGTAGTGGAAATTCCCCTTTGTTCTTAACCCAAAACAAGATACATAAACTTAATGAGAACAGACTATATATATATATATATATATATATATATATATATATAGGAAAAACTACTAAAAAGTTGTAAGTCTAAAAATGTATACAGCGAAACAGATCTGTTTGCGGGTGACTATTTACGCTCTCACACCCTGATTGGGCACTCTGGAAGAATGGTAGACTTATAAAAAACAGTAGCTACTCTGGCATGTACGAATCACTCATTCAGTAATTAATTAGAACACTCTCGCTACTGGCGTATGAATACACGGTATTTCACAGGCAAAAAGTCTGCCTCCTTCTATCGATTCTACCATACCTCAGAGGTAGAATCACTGACTGACAACAATTCGGTCGGGTTTCAATCCTGGGTAAAAAGCAATCGGCTGTCTAATTGTACTGATGAGCTGTGATACAGCGAAACAGATCTGTCAGCGGATGGCTATATATATATATATATATATATATATATATATATATATATATATATATATGGGGGGGTTCATTAAAAATGACAGATAAGGTATTATCATTAATTTTTTTTATATAATTTTTCATTTGTTCGTATAATTTTTTCTTTTCGGAACTCAAGTTATATAAGAACTGTCCAAAGCTTTTGTACTTTCGAGCGCTTTTGGCTATACTTTTAGCCATTATCAAGAATTAATTTTGTTTTATTTATAAATAAACATGTGAAAAGTTTATGTATATAGAGTCTTGTGTATGTTCCGAACACAGTAAGCACATTGTTACCGTGTTTATAATTGATGTTTTTAAGTGTAGGATTTCTCTTTTTTATTAGTAATGTCTCCATTACTTCGCAGTATCATCCTAGATTATGTAACACCGACCAATTCAAACAAACAATTAGATTAATTTTCTATTATAAAAAATTCCAAACTGCCAACCTCATTCTTCTCACTTTGTTATTTTTTCTCAATTGGAGTAGATCGCCCGGTTCACACGCCACCCATGTCTATTGAACAGGTTCAGAGGATCATCCCTTGTTCCCAGTTTAGGATGTGGTTTCCGGCTTTATCTTTTTCAATCTTCTCACTTTGTTTTTGTTTTTTCAATTGGAGTCGATAGATCTATCTATCGCCCGGTTCACACTCCACCCATGTCTATTGAACAGGTTAAGAGGCTCATCCCTTTTTCCCTGTTTAGGATGTGGTTTCCGGCTTTCTCTTTTCCAATCTTCTCACTATTACGTAGCCCCCTGCACATCAGTGGCGTTACCGCCTTGCTCGATTAAAAAAAAAAAAAATTCACCAGCAAAATCTAAACTTCAGAGAACCAGTGTTGTTTACGAATTTACATATCCTTTGAAGAACTGTATTCCTCAACTATCCAAATCTGTAAAAAATTACATTGAATATATTACCACAAAATTAAAGAGAATTTTAACCTTATACCTTTCCCACAACAGTTCCATTCGATCTCATTTAAACACACATCGAGATCTTCCAGGACCTATCTGTGGTACCTCGTTGATCTAATCTAATCTAACCTTATTTATAAATGGAACTTTGTCTATGTGTGCGTGTCTGTGTGTGTGTTCGTTACCTAGAGACTCCGAAACGGCTGAACCGATTTTCTTGAAAATTTATACAGTTGTATTATAAGCGTCTGCGAGTGTTCATAGCTAGGTTTTGTGTTGAGGCACCCCCGATAAATATCGAAAATCGATAATCGAAAAAATCGGGTTATAGAAAGAGTGGTCCGAGTCCGATTTTAATCAAATTTGATACACTCATAGACAAAACCATAAGAAACGATATTCAGAAGTTTCAAGGTTGCAGTTCTAACAAGAGTGCAGAAAATCGATAATATATATATATATATATATAAGGCAAGATGTTTGTGTGTCTGTTTATCTGTCTGTATGTCTGTATTTTTTTCAGCCCTTTTATTTAGTTTTTGCTTCGGGTTTGGCTCTAAGTATGTATAATTGTAGTTCTTAGTCTCAGCCATGGTACCATTTAGTCAGAGGACTTATTTAGCCTTCAAAATTCTGTTTACGAAAAAAAAACTTATTTGATATCGATACCAGGAAATCAAAATTTGACTTACATCCATTCATTTTTCTTTCAGTCTACAGTTTCACTTTAACTAGAAACAACTATTGCTTTTTAGTCTTTCGTGCCAATGTCCAAAGAGTCTGAGCTTCAGGACCATGGTTTAGTTTTAAAGCTTTCATTACACCCGTGCAACGCCGGGCTATATTGCTAGTAATACATATATAATAGCATCATCCACATGCAAAAGAAGATTAAAAATATTGGAGGCATTAATAATAAAATACAGAGATTTTTCAAGCTTTCCTTAATATGTGGCCTAGAAATTTTAACTCTGTCTGACACTAAATATAAGTGTCCTTTTTGCTTCCATTTTCTCTCAAACCTCATCCTTGCTCACATATGTGGTGCATGGTATCCCCAGCAACATTTCTTTATAGAACCACCTTCGTGTTGCCTCAAGTTTTTTTTTTTTTACATCTTTGGGGAGATTGGTCGGTATCCAAATTCATGCAGTAGGACGTATATCCTAGAGATGTGTATTACTGATGGTCACTAGTTGCTGGTCTTAGATAGCAGAAAGATAGCATTCCGAGTGAGGATTATCAAGGCTCGCAAGACTTGTTACTTGATAAATTGGCGCAGCACAATCTTTTATTTAAACATGTTTCGTTAAAAACGACCAACAAGGAAGAATTTATTAATTTTTGATTTTATTTTTCTAGTATTCTTACATGTTTCCTTTTTACTGGAGATAAAGAATGTAAAAATGTTCCATAATTTTGGCATTTCAAGCGCTTCCAGCCTCTTCACAGGCCATTTTCAAGGATGTAATTTTTTCGGTATGGTTATGTTCTCATGTATAACTGTCATGTTATTTTTCATTTTAGTGTTTTTTAAAAAGAAAAGTTCTTTAAAAACTATCACGTGATGCACGCGGCTAGGCATCGTGTGATAGTCTGTCTATTAAAAAAACAACTTTCAAAACTCAATTTCCACTGTTAAATAGTGTAAGGTTGATAGTAGAGGAAAACTGATATATAGTGCCTCTCTTATAGCAAGATGCTTTTGATATTGTGATTTAAATAGTATTTTTGTATTTTTAACCAAAATTTTTCTTAAGGATTCTTGTAAGTTGTGGATTAATAAATGATTTTTATTGCACTATTATTACTAGATAAGTGGCATGTAAGGTGACTACACAGAGAAGTTTTTTTTTTTAATCGTATCACCCCGAGCAAGGCGGTAACGCCACTGATGTGCAGGGGTCTACGTAATAGTGAAAAGATTGGAAAAGAGAAAACCAGAAACCACATCCTAAACAGGGAACAAGGGATGAGCCTCTTAACCTGTTCAATAGACGTGGGTGGAGTGTGAACCGGGTGATAGATAGATCTATCTACTCCAATTGAAAAAAAAGAAGTGAGAAGATTGGTAAAGAGAAAGCCGGAAACCACATCCTAATCAGGGAACAAGGGATGATCCTCTTAACCTGTTCAATAGACATGGGTGGAGTGTGAACCGGGGGATAAATAGATCTATCTACTCCAATTGAAAAAAAAGAAGTGAGAAGATTGGTAAAGAGAAAGCCGGAAACCACATCCTAATCAGGGAACAAGGGATGATCCTCTTAACCTGTTCAATAGACATGGGTGGAGTGTGAACCGGGGGATAGATAGCTCTATCTACTCCAATTGAAAAAAAAAAAAGTGAGAAGATTTGAAAAGAGAAAGCCAGAAACCACATCCTAAACAGGGAACAAGGGATGAGCCTCTTAACCTGTTCAATAGACGTGGGTGGAGTGTGAACCGGGCGATAGATAGATCTATCTCCTCCAATTGAAAAAAAAAGTGAGAAGATTGGTAAAGAGAAAGCCGGAAACCACATCCTAAAGTGGTAGTATGTCCAATATAGATAATTGATTTATGACAAGAAACGCAATCTTGTACAGGGCATTGAAATTCATACATAATATTAGTCAGCGCTAGTTTAGATTTGACGGGGTTAGAAACAACAAGGTTTACTGTCTTCCATTTTCCATAATATATTATAAACTTTACATTTTTTTTTGAGGAATTACAGAAGAAAATTGGTGTTTAATAATTTTTCATATGAAAATACATTCTGTTTATAATTAATGGGCTGTAATAAAATATGTTTACGTTTTGTTGTGCGTTATTTTTAATACTAGTTTCATGTATTTTTTGTAAGAATAATTTCATTTGTTTATCAATGATGTAGTTGGAAAAATTATTGTTGACTAATGTTTGTCTTATGTGTTTTAGTTCACTCAAAAATATTCTTTGGGAGGAGGAATTTGATATGTTTATTTAAGAAGTTCGTTTTTATTGCTATTTTATATCTTTCAGGGAATTTGCTATTATAGTCAAGAAAACAAGTGTTCTTATTGGTGTTTTTTATACAGATAAGTGATAAATTCGCTAGTTTTTAGCTCTGTATTGACGTCAAGAAACGGGATTTTGTTATTGTCCATTAGTTCATAAGTACATTTTAGCGAGAAGTTATTTTCAAAATTTAATTTTAGATATATATATATATATATATATATATATATATATATATATATATATACGCATACACACACAAACATATATATAAGTGTGTGTGTGTGCGTGTGTGTAAATGAGAACGTTCTGTTAGTTTTTTAGTACAGTGTTGCTTGTTTAAATTGGATAATTTGACCATACGTTTTTTTGTCTTGTTTGTTATCGTTTGTTTGTATAATTTTTGTGTGTTTGTGTATCATAATTCTAGTTGGTTTTTGCAAGATTTCATTGATAACGTGTGTTTGCGTCTAGCGGGAATTTCTGTCTAGCAGTGTTTCTATGTTGATTGGGACGAAGTTTGGTGCGGTAGTGAAACATTTTCAAACACACCGGTTGTAATTGTGGGTAATCTGATCTTACAAAATGATTCGTTTCTTGGCAAATTGTCCCATTATAATCTCCCTTTTTCTTTTGTTCCGTAAGTTGAATATTTCCTTTCGTTACAATGGTTCGATATTCGTAGGTAAGAAGTCAGGATTCCGAATGTGGGATGTCAAAATAAGTCGGCTCTTGGAAAGATTGAGTTGATTCTGTATCGTTCCCGTTTTTATCTGTGTGTTGACTTAAGTTAATCTTGGAAATATGATGTGTGTCCGGTAATTCCAATTTCCCAAATCTGACAAAATGCCCAACTAAAATATTTGGGGAGAATAGTTTTTGGGGCGGGCCGAAAATGTTTCAACACCTTCTCGGGAATAGACATATATATATATATATATATATATATATATAT